>CM065925.1:17962609-18442521 GCA_033439105.1 Magallana nippona
CGTTTATAATTAATTCGAATATGTCATTTAATGAATAGTACATACACCGTCTATTATGCAAACAATCATTCAATGCAAGTGCAAACTTATTAATCCACAATATATTTCTTACGGTTCATGAAAACAAAACATAAACCTTCATAATTGATATTCAAATTTTAAAGGTACTCGTGTTATCTTGATGTCCTTGACTCGTGAAGTGTCGGCCAGAAATCAAGTTACACTTTGTGTGAAAATGCAAACGTCTTTGCTGCATATTAGTGAAATAGAATACAATTTGTGGTTTGCTGCACATCATGCTGCAAATTAGTTTACTAAGATACAGTTGTATGCCCCTGCATTGTTCTGTTCTATTGAGTGTGATATTCCCGCCCTATCTTAAGTTGCAAAAATGTGGAATATTTCTTAGGAATTATTATATGGAATAGTTATGGTTTGCATGGATATATAACAAACATGATCAACAAATTTAAAGGTAAAAGATTTTATGCATTTTGAAAATTCAAGTTTTACTGCTTTATATATAGAAGAAAAACTGTAACGCCATTTCAGCAAGTCTAGACATGATCTGTCGGCATACATATGTACTTTGAACGACTAGAAGAAGTGGAGAGGGGTGAAGACCTTAGCTTTTTAGCAAACTTCAATTCCTTTCCCCTACCTCACTATTTATATAATATATAAATATATATATATTTATATGCACACATATTTTTTTGATAAACGCATTGCATGCAATTGATATCTTTTTATATACTAATGTTATACGAAGGGGCTGTACGTCATGAATTAATCTTTTAATCTATTCGTTAAAGGATATAAAAAAATACTATAAAAAATTACAATAAAACACGCCGATTTAAAAAAAAAAAAGGACTTGTTCTTATCCCCCGCATAATTAATGTGCATTATTTTTCTTTAAAAATTCAGGTATCATTTCCTACATGTAAAAGGAAGGCATATGATTATGTAGAGCTATTCTATCCAGTCAGGCTGCAACTGTATGAACTAATGTATAAAAGAATTACACCATCCGCCTAATCGAATAGTAAAAGATATTTACTATAACAGTAATTACAGAAAGAAATTCTCCATGAAGATATTAGTCTTTTTAAAGTTGAAATATATGAATATATCAATTTTAACGATAATGATATAACGAAAAAATAATAAATAATATAGCACCATATATATTCTCTTTGATATTTATTTATACAGATTTTTTAACTAATGAAGTATAATATCAGTCTATAAAATCTATAAAGAAGAAAATAACTTTAATATGTTCGTCTTGTTCATTTTTTTTGAATGGCATTATTTACATGTATTCAAAGATATTTTATTCTTCTTCATCTTTGAAAGTTTCTTTACACACATTGTTGATATTTGTTTTTATTAACTTCGAAAACGGTCAGTAGCAATTTTAATGCCGTGAAATTCATTACAATAAAGCATGTTACTTTAAAAAGAAAAAGTCTGCACATGATTAGGATGCAATAATTTGCATAAATTTTCATAAATAATTCGTTGACAATAAAGCACTATCATTATCCCTATACAAACATACAATTAGATTTTCAAGATAAAATATCCACATGCTATTTGTTCAAAGCATCATTATTTGTTTTACATAGTGTTCTACCATGTAAACAGCGACAAACTTTTGCTTTAATCATTATCCAAGAAAACAGCAACTATATATGCATCACTAAGAGCGTACTTTCACACAATACAAGTAAACAAAATCCAATATATTTTATACTTATTTATAAACTGTGACATTTAATGAAGGTAATTGGGACCTATAAGGTCTACACCGCTTTATACATCGTATAATACATATAAGACATGAGATAAAATTGTGAGTCAATTTTCGCTTGGAACAAAATTTCCACTCGGAACACACATTGAAGTCATTTCTTCTCTTCCGGCGTTAATGCACACTGTTTTACGTGTTTGATTTTCAGCGCAACTGCATCTAAAATTATGAAGGAAATACATGCAAAAAACTCACTAAACTACAAATATTCAAATGTTTTTAGAATTTTCTTTGCTCGTTAAATGTTGCTTTGTTAAAATGATATCTTGATTTAATAAATCATATTTGCTTTATTTTTATAACTTTTATTGTTCCTTTAACTTGTATGCGAAATTATTTGAGTTTTTGCCGAATATCGCATACCTGTAACATTTTAAGAAACAATTTTCGACATTTATGCAGGGATTCGTATTGCGAATCCAACCAAAGTAAATCAATCCAATTATTATGCCCGTCACGATAAATGCCAATACTGCACATCCAGCAATGAAGATGGACTTATCTAAGACAAATGCATATAAAATGTTTCGTTAGTTAGTTATTACCATCATAAAACAAAATTAACCAAGTGTATGTAATACATACCAAACGATATTTCATTTCCGTTTTGTTCTGTCACTTCTGTAATATTTTTCATCGTTTTACAGAATGCTGCAAATAGATTAAATACAAAATATGATAGTTACATTTTTAGACAGCATCTATTTCACTTCGAACAGAATTGTACTACATTTATATAATGTGCGTTGTTTTAAAAATTCAGGATTTCTCATATTCAAAGTATTCAGGGTCAGTAGTTTTAGTCTTACTTTTGAGGTTTATCTGTTGAGATAATACACACTGATATCGACATTGTTCTGGTGGGTTCCGACACAAATCAATTGAACAGTACCGACATACGTCGTCGTCAGCACAATACTGTCTGGGTCCATTGCAAAAACTCTCTCCACATTGAAATTTGTATTCAATGGCCATTAAATCACACAAGCTGGGCGAGATAGCTTGAGCACTAACACAACACAAAACTAACACAACAATAACCGAATTCATTTTGTTGAGTGCAGCTTATCCAAATATGCCGAGAGCAGCACATGCAAATTTACCAAAATACCTGTATCTAAATATAGTTAAGATGTTCCAATTTTGGGAAAAGAAAATTCCTATCTATTTTTAATAATTACGTGGACGTCGTTGTTGACGTCGAAATCAAATTATGAATCATGTAGATAAATAATGCACTCGATCTTCAACAAGTTACTGATATCTTGTTCATTTAACACTCCGTTAATTGACATTTACGATGTAATTGTCAATAATCTGGTTGGGTAAAGTGATATTTTTTTATTGACTGAAAATTTTTAGTGGTCGACAAAAACGTGACTTTTTTTAATGTTAAAGCATTGATAAAGTTCGCATGCAGCCATTTAACAGGGAAAATGTGTGCTTTGATTAGCCTAATAGGTATCTTGAATTGTACTTTGTTACCGTATCATGTTTTATTCAATATCCATCAAAGGCAAATAACCTAATAACGAATTAAAATGCTACAGATTTTCAAGATTACCTTAGTTGTAGAAGATAAACTATGTCATACTTCATTTCAAGTCTCCCTTTATATATATATATATATATATATATATATATATATATATATATATATATATATATATATATATATATATATATATATATATAAACAAAAAAACAAACAAAAAACTTACAATCTATCTCATTCCTAGTTATAAACGTTGTTGGTTACAAATAGCAAACGAACCCAATTAAATTGTAATTTGATATACTACCTCGAACTCGAACCCGATTATTCTTAATTACTTCATTCTTAAAATGTTTTGGTCTGATATATATTTGGATATTTAACTAATGAATATGTACTTTTAAGCAAAGACATTAACTGAACATCACCTATGCTCAATATCTTAAAATCCATGCGTGTGATTATTTAAAAGAGCAAACTACTCTGTTTGACCTGTAATATAGCTTTTAAAACTTAATATTGATGGACAAAAATCATAGACCATGAAAATTTTAATAATAAGTGGTATATTTAATGTCAATAACTATATCTTATCTAATCTCTTATGATGAAAGGTTAAATTAAAGAATACTGAAATTGAAGAGAATTCGAAAAATTGAGGAAGGGCAGGACTAGGGATGGGCGGAGTTGAAGGAATTTCTTTTACCGGTAATTTTCCTTAATAGAAAAATATGAATACACACACACACACACACACACACACACACACACACACACACACACGGACCAGTTTCATTCTAAATTATGAAAAAATAAACACAAATAAAACGTGAATTATATCACCAATTCGTTATGTTTTCGGGTAGGTTTTTAGTTGTGCAGTGGTATTTTTCTGTACCCAAATACATTTACACACAATTTATTTCTAAAATGCTCAGTACAAACAAACTCTCAGCCAAGACGTTATAGAATGTTTTAATAGAATATAATCAAATTAAAAATTTAAAATAAAAAAAACACATCATAGTATTCCAAATTTTGTTTTAGACTCAACATATACATTGTAATGAAATCTCAAAATGAATAGCACCAACATATGCGCACATCGTCATAAAGACGATGTAATTGACAAACTAATATTTCAAAGACACAAACAGTTTAAAATATTTGAGCCGACAATAATGAGAAACAAAAACTATGAAATAAATGTAAAATGTTACCCATTTCATTATGAGAGAGAGATGGAAAAAAGAGAGATAGAGAGATCGTTTGTTTTTAGTATGTGATAAATTTGCCATAGTCGTGCTGAATTTGATTTTGTTAAATTTTAAATGAATCTCTCTCTCTCTCTCTCTCTCTCTCTCTCTCTCTCTCTCTCTCTCTCTCTCTCTCTCTCTCTCGTCAAACCATGCAATGTAATTTTATGTAAAATACACTATATAATATCTTTTCTTATTTTCTTATACTACTCGACATATGATCATTTCTTCTTTAACGTGCAGGTATTTCCATGGTTTCACTCGAACATCACATCCGATTTAATTCTAACAGTTTTAAGCAATGTTGTCAGGTGGGTGTTGTTCGGTAGCATGGTATTCTCTAAGTAATACATTAATGTCCTTTTTCCTGTAAAAGTGAATTAAAATGTCTCATATGAGTACTGGATTGTCGTGGCCATTTTTAGACTTCTAGAGTATATCATGATAAATCTCATTTAGATGAAGTGCTTTGTATGAAGATATAGAAAAAAGTGTTCAAATTTAAAATCTAATATGTTCGGATATTTTCTTTACTGATAAATAGTTTATAGCCAAAAATATCATATTTAAAATTTAAAGTAGGCCTGTTAATTTGCTAACCATCCAGCCTCCTTAATTACAAGAATTGTCAGAAAGCATGCGCGGATCCAGAAATTTTTGCAAAGGGGGGGGGGGGGGTCCGAGTGATATTTAAGTTTTCCGGGGGGGGGGGGGGGGGGGGCGAGTTGAGGCTTATTTTCGGTAATCTACAATTTAAATTTAAGAAATTTGAATTTCACCGGGGGAGGGGTCCGGCCCCACGAACCCCCACCTCCTAGACCCGTGCATGGAACGAAACAAATAATAGACATAATAATTATACTATACCTGCATATACAGATCCAGAAACGCTTTACACAGAGGGATTTACCGTCGTTCCGCTTGGAAGCTAGTCCCCGTATTACGTTATTTAGAACTATTTTCAAGATTATGCCAAATATAATGGCGCAAGCCACGATAATACATAACTTCCATAGCTCCAACCGATCTACAAGAGTGTATTAAAGACTAATGCATACATGCTATCGTCTTGTAATTCATACATGTATATAGTTATAGTATTTTACAATTCGACTTCATACAGTTGTAACTATCTACTTACATGTACAGGTCCATGTATTACAGTTGGTTGAATTTGCATTTGTTGTATTCAAGGAGGTGGTCGAATAACTGACATCTAAAATAATATTTATTCAACAATCACAGTTATATCAAGGTTTGATTTCCTTTATCTGTTACTGATTTGAAAAGAAAGTCATACTTATATAAATGTATAATTTTAGATATCAGGTTTGTTAAAGTGAATGATTAGCATGAAGGGCTGAACTGCATGATATGAATATAGAATCTTAAGATTAATAATACATCCAAAAAAAACTATTGAACTTTCCTTACCCATTTCTTAATTTTCACATTGATTAGCATGAAATGTTCAAATAGTATAAAAATAGAATCTTTAGATTAATACGACATAAAAACGTTCCTTACCTATTATTTCTTTTTCACAATAAAAAGTACATAGTCCTGGTCGGTTTGTGACCTGACAAACGGCCTTATTACAGTACAAACACCTTAACTCGTCACTGCAGTACTGCCATATACCGTCACATTGAACTGATCCACAAGGAAATTTAAAATTAATCTCATCTATATCAATCAATTTTCTAAGCTCTATCTTATCAATAATTGTCAACAGGACGACACCCAACCAAAGAAAAAAATGCGACGAACACATCTCCTTCTACTTTTCTCAATATACCAGTGACTATATCTTGTTTTTTGAAGCCCATCCTGGAAATTTTATACTCTAATAATAGCTCTTACATGTATATTACACACTTATTTTTGTTTGCAATATCCCGCTCTTCCAAGAAGGAGGTTCTGTTAATCATGTGTCAACTATAATTTCCAAGCGGTTTCTGATAACCATGTGCATATGTGTCAATCATATAACTGTATCATTTTGATGTTGTTATATGTCCTAATACGTGACTTATTGTGTGTCTTTATTCCAACCCAGGTTTTAAAATCATTAAGATCATAGCAATTTTTGATTTGTTCATATCATAACCTAACTAGAGTAATTTTTTACATGTTACACAATGTTAAATGTACTATATGAAAGGATTTTTAAAAATGTGTAAATAAAAGAATCTTACAAACACATGTAAGTAGTAATGCATCGCATGGTTCGTGCCCACTTATGTCATGGAAAGATCTGTGCCTTTAATATAAAATGACTTTATTAGAATACTAATAATCAATGTATCAACTTTGTGTGCATTTCTGGTTATTCAGAGGTTTATATTTATATTCTCTCAAACCATCAAAAAAATATCACATACATGCATTTTCTGCTAAATGTGTATTACATTCATTATTGTGTGAACAACATACCAGCATTCCTGTGACTGTTTAAGATATATAAGGTATTTTTATGATTTACAAATAAATGTGAAACAAATTCATTCAACTTTTACTATACGTTCCGGCAAGCAATACTAATTGTTAATAAGAGCTTGAAACATTTTAAAAATTTGAATTTCCTATTTTTCTTCTTTTAACATTACTACAAAACATTAATGGTTTTAATATGTTTACCGGGGAGAATTAATAAATACCAATACTATCTTATCAATGTCACTTCACACTAATTAATTTAGTTTAAAGAGGCTGTAAAACTTTCAAATTTTATTGGTCTTTTTTTTTTAAAGAATGCTTATAAATATAAAGCTTATAGAAGCATTTATTATGAGTGAAATCCAGTAAAATTTGGGTGTCAGACGTTCGAAATATGAGCGAGATATAGAGCTTACATTTACCTGTTGTGCGAGAATTCCATATCATGAGCAGTATTTTTGTTCGCGACTAAAACAAACGCAAGATATCTTTTTGAAGTTCATAAAAATCTACAAAAGATACATGTATATGTACAAGAGGTATGCATATCTTATGTAATGTAAATCATTTGCCTGCATGATCTATCTGTTGGGGTTGAATTTCAGTATCACAACAATGCAAAGGGGTTTAATCAGCAACGTTCAATTGAACTATAACATTTCTTTCTTAAATTAATTCAAACTGAAAACAACTTCATTTGTATTTTTTATAACCTACCCATCTCAAACCCAAATTGTGCCTAAATGACTCTGTTCTCACTTGGCCTTAATAATTCCTTTTAGAATTAGGTTTTTATTGTTTAAAATAGTCTGATATATATATATATATATATTTGAATATTTAGCTAATCAAATGAATGTGTATTTTTAAGCGCAGACCTTAACTGAACATCGGTTCGATCTCATTATTTAGTCTCGATAGTCTCGAAATACATGTGTGTGATTATGTGAAGCAGTATATTGTTTAGTTTGACCTACAATATCGTGGGAACAACTTATAATATGGTTGACAAAATCATAAATCATGAATATTTTTTTTTATTGAGAAGTATATTTAATGTATCTAACTATGTATTCATCCAATCTCTATGAGGTTGGATTCAAGAGTATAGAAATTAAAGGAAATTGAAAAAAAAAATCGAAAGAGCAGAAGTGGTAATGGGGTGTAGAAGGTGGTGGAATAACTCAACCTTTGCTTAATGGCTTGAATATATAATCGCCATGCCCCTTCCCCGTTAGTTAATGACCTGGGCTGGTTTTCACAAAACTATCGCAAGATCTATTATAAGTTTATCTTAATATTATCATAAGATATGACTTACAACAATCATAAGATCTATCACTTCAGTGATAATGACAAGAAAAAAGAGCATCACCGGGGAAACGTCAATTCCCAGAGTTGAAAGGGGTGGGGGGTCGATGTCGTAGACTCGAGCACGTCACAGAAGCATTACCATCAGCACGATGCTGTCTTAAGCGCTATTTCAGCATTTTACCCGATTAATGTCTTAAAATTACAATTTGTGACACGTTATTAATATTGTTTTTTTATTAAAAAAAAAAAAAACATCAATACGTGAGAAAGTTATAAAATTGCCCAAACAACTGCATGAAAATAAAATGCTGCGCAAAGTCACGCGCAATCGAATTATACCTGACCTTCTGTATTGATTACTCAAAGCATAGATACTGAGGAATGTCTTTAAGAAAAATACACTGTAGTTTACATGAAAAATTAAAATAATAAAGGCATCATATTTTATTTTGTTTAATTCTCAATCTATACATTTAAGTGAAATCTCAAAATATCACTAGCATTTGAACACATAAGTCGTAAAGATAATATAATTTGATAATCTTTTACTTTAAAGACGTCAACAGTGTCAAATATTTGAGACAGGAATAATAAATTAATAAATGTAAAGTGTTACCCATTTCATTTGAAAAATGAGAGAGAGAGAGATTTACAAGTAAATAAAATCATTATCTATCAAAAGCAAACGCATTGTCGAAACCCACAGTTAATTTCACAAACGCTACTGACTGTTGGTAAACTTTTCACAGTTTTAAAAATATTCATTATTTTCATGAATGTTTATTGCATTTTCATTACAAACTAAAAAAAAAAAAGAATCTCTCTCTCTCTCTCTCTCTCTCTCTCTCTCTCTCTCTCTCTCTCTCTCTCTCATATATCAAACCATGTAATATAAAGCATGCTATTAAAGTCATACAAACAAACAATATCATTTTCTTATTCTGCTCATACAAACAAACAATATCATTTTCTTATTCTGCTCATATGAACATTTTCTTCCACATTTAATGTGCAGGTATTTCAATCGTTTCACTTGAACATCACATCCAGTTTAATTCTGGCAGTAAATTCACATTTAAGCAATGTTGTCAGGCGGGTGTTGTTCGGTAGCATGGTATTCTCTTAGTAATACATTAATGTCCTTTTTCCTGTAAAAGTGAGTTAAAACGTCTCTGAAAGATGAATTTACAAGAATTGTTAGAACGAATAATATAGCGGACATTATAATAATGCTACTACAATACCTGCATCTACAGATCCAGAAACCCTCTACACACAGGCGTTTACCGTCATTTCGTTTGGAAGAGAGTCCCCGTATTACGTTTAACAGAACTATTCCCAAGATTATGCCAAATATAATTGCACAAACCACGATAATACATAACTTCCATAGCTCCAACCGATCTACAAGAATTATTTCATTTCATGACAAATAAATACATGTTATTGTCTTATAATTCATATTATAGTTATATAGTATTTTACAATTTTACCATTATAGTTTGTAACCGTCTACTTACATGTACAGGTCCATGTATTACAGTTGGTTGAATCTACATTTGTTGTATTCAAGGAGGTGGTAGAATATCTAGCATCTTAAATAATATGTATATAACAGTCACAATTCTTTTAAGGTTTATTTTCCTTTATATGTTGTTGATTTGTTCAGAGAAACTCATACTAATATAAATGTTTAATTTAGATATGCTTGTTAAGGCGAATGATTAGCATGAAAGGTATAGAAATAGAATCTTAAGAATAATAATACATAAAAAAGATTTAACGTTCCTTACCCACTTCTTTTTCACACTGAAAAGAACATAATCCTGGTCGGTTTGTGGCCTGACAGACAGCCTCATTACAGTACAAACAAGTTAACTCATCACTGCAGTACTGTCGTATACCGTCACAATGAACTGACCCACAAGGAAACTTAAAATTAATCTTATCTATGTCAATTAATTTTCTTGACTCTATCGAATCAATTATAGATAATAGGATGATATTCAATAAGAGAAAAACATGCGATGATCCCATCTCCGGTTTCTCCTTAATTCTATACAGATCTTGCTAGGAAAGCTCAGCCTGGCCTGGAAATTTTATACGCTAATAATAGCTCTTATAGATTCTTGTATTTTGTTTACCATTTCTCGCGCTTCGATACCTTGTGACAATCATATACCTGTGTCAAATTAATAGTGACTAAAACCAGTTGTCCTAATACTTGACTTACTGATCAGAAATATCCTGGCCTGGAAATTTTATACGCTAATAATAGCTCTTATAGACTCTTGTATTTTGTTTACCATTTCCAGCGCTTCCATACCTTGTGACAATCATATACCTGTGTCAGATTAATAGTGACTAAAACCAGTTGTCCTAATACTTGACTTACTGATCAGAAATATCCTGGCCTGGAAATTTTATACGCTAATAATAGCTCTTATAGACTCTTGTATTTTGTTTACCATTTCCAGCGCTTCCATACCTTGTGACAATCATATACCTGTGTCAAATTAATAGTGACTAAAACCAGTTGTCCTAATACTTGACTTACTGATCAGAAATATCCTGGCCTGGAAATTGTATACGCTAATAATAGCTCTTATAGACTCTTGTATTTTGTTTACCATTTCCAGCGCTTCCATACCTTGTGACAATCATATATCTGTGTCAGATTAATAGTGACTAAAACCAGTTGTCCTAATACTTGACTTACTGATCAGAAATATCCTGGCCTGGAAATTGTATACGCTAATAATAGCTCTTAAAGACTCTTGTATTTTGTTTATCATTTCCCGCGCTTCCATACCTTGTGACAATCATATACCTGTGTCAGATTAGTAGTTACTCAAACCAGTTGTCCTAATGCTTGACTTACTGATCAGAAGTATATATAAATAAATATAATATATCCAGGCTTTGATACAAGGTGACTATAGCGGCATCTTGATATTTTCTATCATCCAGTGTTTTATATATATATATATATATTTATAAACAAAACAACTCTATACATATCACAATCTACATGTAACTAGAATAACTTTTAAATTACATGTTTACATGATGTTCAAACGTATAATGTAAATGGAAAGATTTCCATGTACATTGCAAAACAAAGAAAACTAGAGCCGAGCTCGTTGCAAGCAACGGGGAGGTCTTCTGATACAGCCTCAAGTCAAGAAAGGATTGTCAATCAGTCTTAATAAAACCACCCCTTCTCCTTACATTTGTCAGGGTCTGACAGGTATTGATAGGAGGTCATCTTCACACGACCTTAACTTCTGACCAATCAGGGCTTTAGAAAATCATTCTGAATTCTTCAAAAGGAGACAAAAGAGGAAAGTTAATACACGCCTATTTTTCATAGAAAATAGCCTCCAGATTGCAGAGTATTGAAAAACAGATAAAGGCGAGTCTGTGATAAGTTGGGGGTATATTTAGATTGTATGCAAATGTACAGGTCATGGGAAGATGACCTCTTATTGATACCTATCAGACCCTGGCGAGTGTTAGGAGAAGGGGGATGGCTTTCATTAGACTGGATTGTCAATATGATAATAGTAAGTTAAGAAAATCGAAAACAAGGCTCACTTACAAAGTATTATTTTCATACCAGGCAAATTCTCCGTTTAACTTACTTCACGGTTATATCAATTTATGATAACTTATAACAAGAGGCTCATGGGCCACATCGCTCACCTGAGCAACAATAGGCATGATAAGATCAGCTTAATGGAGTCATAATACAAAATATCTGGACAATGTGGTATAATACATGTTGATCCTGTATAAATAAAAATCTATTTTCCCCCGGAATGTTCTTATGTTTATAATCAAGTCCTTTTTCTAACAGGATAATTTTATAGTCATATCACATGTTGAGCATTTGCAGTTCTAAAGAAGATCCTAAACAATTGTTTATATATATGATATAAACCTAAATCAAACTCTGAACCCCTTGTGAGGCCCAAGAATCGTCCAGGGGCCAGAGTCTAAACAATTTTAAAGAATCAGCAATATGTCAAAATGCTTGCAAATAAGTAAACCAAATATGAGAACATTATTACAGTTTTTGTGAATAATTAAAATGTTTTCCTTTGTACGATTGGATCCCCAATGCGGCCCCACCCTACTCCTCAAGATTTTGATTTAAACGAATTTGAATCTACACTATCTGAAGTTACAGCTTTTCTAAGCAAATGGTTATCAGAAGAAGATTTTTAAAGATTTTTCTCTATATATTCCTGTAAAAATGTGTCTCCCACCCCCCTTGTGACCCCATGCTACCCCCGGGGATCATGATTTGAATTTACCCTAGGATGCTTCCACACAAGTTTCAGCTTTCCTGGCTGATTGGTTTCTGAGAAGAAGATTTTTAAAGATTTACTCTATATATTCCTACGTAAAAATTTGACCCCCCCATTGTGGCTCCATCCTACCCCTGGGGGTCATGATTATCACAACTTTGAATCTACACTACCTGAGGATGCTTCCACATAGGTTTCAGCTTTCCTGGCTGATTGGTTTCTGAGAAGATTTTATAAAGATTTACTCGGTATATTCCTATGTAAAAAATTGACCCCCCCCCACCATTTTGGCCCCACCCTACCCTCGGGGGCCATGATTTTCACAACTTTGAAGACAAAATGTGATCAGAATAGCTCACTTGAGCTTTCAGCTCAGGTGAGCTAAAAACACATCATATATGTAAATGTATTTAATCATTTCAACAGAAAATCAAAACGATAAATACGTTTATGTACAACTGATGACAGGATACAAACTAAGCCTATATCATAGTGTAACCAACACAAAATCCACTGCGCTGATGCATGGAAAACAGTGTAATGTTTCATAAACATTTCGATTTCCTGCACTCATATTTACACTTCTACCACTAACACATGGAATAGTTTAAGTTAAGTGCACAGTTAAAATTAAACGATCGAAAAGAACACCATTTGTAAAAAAAAAAAAAAAAAAAAAAAAAAAAAAGACGATAACGCCTTATCCTACCTGAGGGCGCGCTACTAGCATAAGAGAGGTGCTCAGTGGTATGGATAACTCTCCGTATAATGTTTGGCCATGCATCGTTTGTGAAGTGATGAGCACATTTAAATCTTCAAAATCGTAATCCGCGGTGGTGGTAGGGGTTGTAATTATCATCTGCTATAATTGCAAATCGTATTTATTTTTATTAAAAACCTCGGAACCATGAATAACTCAGAAAATCGATCGCTTAATCTAAATTTTCCGCCGCTGTGGGAGCTGCCAGTGAACTTTAATCTATGACGTCACACAATATATTCCGGTTTGTTTTACCGACATAGCATGAGTATTAGCAAATCGTGATATTCGCTCTAAATGACAAGTTCTGGAAATTTGAAACAATTGGATTTGAGACCGTTCTTTTACCTTTGACTTTCCACTAAATTACAAACCAACGTCAAGAGGAGCATGTTCGTTGAAATTTAAAAGCGGAAGATATTGTCTGAGGAATCTCCGCATAGTTGTAGAAACGGATGCTAAGTGTCGTAGAAATTGTCTGCCGACGTTATTCCGACATGGTTATTCCGACTTATGCTAGTATAACATACTTGTTCAGCTAGCGGAGAATGTGACGTGGAATAAAACTTTATACCAGGTCATTTTCAACTTTGAATGACAGCAGGTTAACAGCTCTCATTTATTTCATTAAAATACATTTATTTATGCATACATGTATTAATTCTTTAGATTGACGTGTGAACCTAAAAAATTATCAATTTTGTGCAGTCGTTTATTTGAGTAACAGAAAGGCATAAACCAGCGTTTTATTCAGAACACTGTGTACATTGTATACGTAAACCAAACCGGAATAGATGCTGTGACGTCAAAATAATGATTTCAGTTTTAATACAAAAGAGTTCTACATAATGTCAGCCTCCGGTAAATACGATTTCTCTAACTTTAAGTGTGCATTATAGCTTAATTATGTAGTTTGTTTTCAAAACAGCATGACCACATGTAATAATTTAAACCACTTTATTAATATAAATAAGTCGATTAAGTTGCATTACAACCTCACAATACACACCTTCTGGCTACAATAAACATTTTTTTTTACAGGTATCAATGTGCATATAACAGTAAATGAAATCCCTTGAAGAACACATATCTATATCACTTAATTAATGTAACTTTGAGAAATGCATATATTTTGGGAGGCAACTGTGTCTCTAGTCTGTAAGTCAAGTGTCTGAATTATGTTTTAATAAGAAAACTGTCGACACTTGCAGTACTGTGATGATTTCTTTGGCGACCGACTGCATTGCATAACTAATTCATAACTTCTAAACATGAGAAAAAATAATTATTATTTAAGATCTTTGACTTAAAACTTTAAACTTATATTCAACAATTGACCACTGCAGTGAAAGCTCTCTTTCAAGTGTATTTCAATAACATAACAATTGATGATCTGCAGCCATAAATTGCCTAGGGCTATCTGTGTCCAGGGCTGTGTGCACTAAAGCGACACGAAATATTCGGTCGCACGGGGTGATCGAATTAACACAGACTGGCCGAATAAACAAACAGATTGCAAAGTGAAACACATTAGGAGGAACTTTTACACATAAGGAGTCACCAAACATTGATTTTCGACACATTTCAATTTTCGATTTCTGTTCGCCTATTTTGATTAAAAGCCCATAATTGAGTCATACTTACTTAAAGGGCATGGTCACGATTTAAGCCCAAAAGTTCTCAATTTTTATGTTTACGTACAGGGCTTTATTTAGGTATTTCTAATGGTCAACCAAAAGGTCGTGTGCAGTTTAGTTATCGGCAAGATATAGAGCTCGAAAATCAAAAAAGCTCATTTTTGTTTTATTACATACTGAATCTGAATAGAAATTACATGTACTATGTTAAAACAAAACTGGATGTAAATAATACTAGCAAATGTTTTAATTTTTAACGAACTATCAGATTGAAAAAATTTGCTGAAACACCAATTGATAGGTCGAACCCATATAACACAACATTAACAAGTCCGAATGTGAAAAAAATTCGGAAAGCAGTTATTTTGTAAATCGAGGAAAGTTCACTTGTTCGCACTGTAGGAAATCTCGTTTGATTCATGTTTATACAATGATATCGATAGGTGAATTGATAATTCAAAAGCATTTGAATGTACAAGTATTTTACAACATTTTTCTTTATTTCTGTGCCCATAAATTCATATGTCGGATACAAAGCGTTTGTCAAAATATATCGTATATCAATGTTTCTCCAATCTCAGTGTTTAACATACTAGTACAAGAAAAACACTTGAAATACACATTCTCATTCATCATAGCTTATAATACTTACTTAAAATATGGTTGACAAAATCATAAATCATGAATATTTTTTTTTATTGAGAAGTATATTTAATGTATCTAACTATGTATTCATCCAATCTCTATAAGAGGTTGAATTCAAGAATATGGAAATTAAAGGAAATTGAAAAAAATTCCAAAGAGCAGAAGTGGTAATGGGGTGAAAAGGTGGTGGAATAACTCAACCTTTGCTTAATGGCTTGAATATATAATCGCCATGCCCCTTCCCCGTTAGTTAATGACCTGGGCTGGTTTTCACAAAACTATCGCAAGATCTATTATAAGTTTATCTTAATATTATCATAAGATATGACTTACAACAATCATAAGATCTATCACTTCAGTGATAATGACAAGAAAAAAGAGCATCACCGGGGAAACGTCAATTCCCAGAGTTGAAAGGGGTGGGGGGTGGGGGTCGATGTCGTAGACTCGAGCACGTCACAGAAGGATTACCATCAGCACGATGCTGTCTTAAGCGCTATTTCAGCATTTTACCCGATTAATGTCTTAAAATCACAATTTGTGACACGTTATTAATATTGTTTTTTTTATTTAAAAAAAAAAACATCAATACGTGAGAAAGTTATAAAATCGCCCAAACAACTGCATGAAAATAAAATGCTGCGCAGTCACGCGCACTTGAATTATACCTGACCTTCTGTATTGATTACTCAAAGCATAGATACTGAGGAATGTCTTTAAGAAAAATACACTGTACTTTACATGAAAAATTAAAATAATAAAGGCATCATATTTTATCCAAGTCAAAAAAAGATCACAGTGTTTACTATACATTTTGTTTAATTCTCAAGCTATACATTTAAGTGAAATCTCAAAATATCACTAGCATTTGAACACATAAGTCATAAAGATAATATAATTTGATAATCTTTTACTTTAAAGACGTCAACAGTGTCAAATATTTGAGACAGGAATAATAAATTAATAAATGTAAAGTGTTACCCATTTCATTTGAAAAAAAATGAGAGAGAGAGAGAGAGAGAGAGAGAGAGAGAGAGAGAGAGAGAGAGAGAGAGAGAGAGAGAGAGATTTACAAGTAAATAAAATCATTATCTATCAAAAGCAAACGCATTGTCGAAACCCACAGTTAATTTCACAAACGCTACTGACTGTTGGTAAACTTTTCACAGTTTTAAAAATATTCATTATTTTCATGAATGTTTATTGCATTTTCATTACAAACTAAAAAAAAAAAAATCTCTCTCTCTCTCTCTCTCTCTCTCTCTCTCTCTCTCTCTTCTCATATATCAAACCATGTAATATAAAGCATGCTATTAAAGTCATACAAACAAACAATATCATTTTCTTATTCTGCTCATACAAACAAACAATATCATTTTCTTATTCTGCTCATATGAACATTTTCTTCCACATTTAATGTTCAAGTATTTCAATCGTTTCACTTGAACATCACATCCAGTTTAATTCTGGCAGTAAATTCACATTTAAGCAATGTTGTCAGGTGGGTGTTGTTCGGTAGCATGGTATTCTCTTAGTAATATATTAATGTCCTTTTTCCTGTAAAAGTGAGTTAAAACGTCTCTGAAAGATGAATTTACAAGAATTGTTAGAACGAATAATATAGTGGACATAACAATAATGCTACTACAATACCTGCATCTACAGATCCAGAAACCCTCTACACAGAGGCGTTTACCGTCATTTCGTTTGGAAGAGAGTCCCCGTATTACATTTAACAGAACTATTCCCAAGATTATGCCAAATATAATTGTACAAACCACGATAATACATAACTTCCATAGCTCCAACCGATCTACAAGAATTATTTCATTTCATAACAAATAAATACATGTTATTGTCTTATAATTCATATTATAGTTATATAGTATTTTACAATTTTACCATTATAGTTTGTAACCGCCTACTTACATGTACAGGTCCATGTATTACAGTTGGTCGAATCTACATTTGTTGTATTCAAGGAGGTGGTAGAATATCTAGCATCTTAAATAATATGTATAATATAATATATATCATAATATAATATGTATATAACAGTCACAATTATTTTAAGGTTTATTTTCCTTTATATGTTGTTGATTTGTTCAGAGAAACTCATACTAATATAAATGTTTAATTTAGATGTTGTGCTTGTTAAGGCGAATGATAAGCATGAAAGGTAATTATATAAATAGAATCTTAAGATTAATAAGACAAAAAAAAGATTTAACGTTCCTTACCCATTTCTTCTTTTTCACACTGAAAAGAACATAATCCTGGTCGGTTTGTGGCCTGACAGTACAAACAAATTAACTCATCACTGCAGAACTGTCGTATACCGTCACATTGAACTGACCCACAAGGAAACTTAAAATTAATCTTATCTATGTCAATTAATTTTCTTAACTCTATCGAATCAATTATAAATAAAAGGATGATATTCAATAAGAGAAAAACATGCGATGAACCCATCTCCAGTTTCTCCTTAATTCAATACAGATCTCGCTATGAAAGCTCAGCCTGGTCTGGAAATTTTATACGCTAATAATAGCTCTTACAGACTTTTGTAATTTGTTTACTATTTCCCGCGCTTCCATACCATGTGACAATCATATACCTGTGTCAGATTAAGTTACTAAAACCAGTTGTCCTAAAACTTGACTTACTGATCAGAGATATATATATATATATACACACACATGTATATATGCTAAATGTCTCTTTATTCCTATCCAGGCTTTGATACAATTGAGGTGATTATAGCGGCATCTTGATATTTTCTATCAAGTGTTTTTGTTTATATATAAACAAAACAACTTTATACATATCACAATCTACAGGTAACTAGAATAACTTTTAAATTACGTGTTTAACATGTTGTACAAACGCATAATGTAGACAAACACTATTAAGGGTTTTAAATAAAAGGATTTTCATGTACATTGCAAACAAAGAAAATCATCTTTACTTTACTATAAAATGACATTATTACTAGCGATCAATTGATGGATCAGCTTCATTCAAATTTCTGGGTAATTCAAACTTAGTCAATTGATACCGAATAGTCTGGAAAACACTGCCTTTGTTTACTTTTTAGCAAACATTTAGCCATTTTTTAGTTAATTGAATGGCATAATTTCATATTGTGAGTTTGCCGATCGATAATGGCATCACTTTTTGCTTACCTTTAACTTAATCTTTACACTGGAAGGCACACTTCCGTGCGGTCTCCTGACTAACTGCCTTATCGAACGTCATGTCAAAAATACAGTAATTGTTAGATACCGTAACACAGAAGACCCCAAGGTGTTATTCGAATACAGAATTGCAATTTTAACATTAACATTTTTCCAAAAACGAACATCATGTTAAAATATACATGTATATGAGAGCAAGACAAGTCTAGAAACTCGAAAATACACAGCCTGCATAAAACTGCAGCAAAAGGCAAATATATAGTTGTTGTTTGCCACCTTTAACTTATCAAGTCAAGTACCGAAGGCAAAAGTCTAAAAGCTGTTGTTTTGTTTGACATCCACTGATTGCTTTGATTGTGCAATCTTATGATGGTCCATAATTGATTCATACTTACTTAAAGGGCATGGTCACGATTTAAGCCCAAAAGTTCTCAATTTTTATATTTACAGGGCTTTATTTAGGTATTTCTAATGGTCAACCAAAAGGTCGTGTGCAGTTTAGTTATCGGCAAGATATAGAGCTCGAAAATCAAAAAAGCTCATTTTTGTTTTATTACATACTGAATCTGAATAGAAATTACTATGTTAAAACAAAATTGGATGTGAATAATACTAGCAAATGTTTTAATTTTTAACGAACTATCAGATTGAAAACATCTGCTGAGACACCAATTGAGAGGTCGAAGCCTTATAACACAACATTAACAAGACCGAATGTGAAAAAAATTCGGAAAGCAGTTATTTTGTAAATCGAGGAAAGTTCACTTGTTTTCACTGTAAGAAATCTCGTTTGATTCATATTTGTACAATGATATCGATAGGTGAATTGATAATTCAAAATCATTTGAATGTACAAGTATTTTACAACATTTTTCTTTATTTCTGTGCAAATTCATATGTCGGATACAAAGCGTTTTCAAATACATTGTATGTCAAAATATATCGTATATAAATGTTTCTCCAATCTCAGTGTTTACCATACTAGTACAAGAAAAACACTTGAAAAACACACTCTCATTACAGTGGGTTTATATCACTTTCAATTCAAAATTGAACAATTAAGATACTTCAGATTAATTAATTTGAAAGCATTTACCCAAGGCACGAGTTTTCCTTGTGGAAGAAACATTCAATGGAAATTTACAATGTAATGTATTTCGATAATAAATTTAAGATACATGTACGTAAGTATACATGTACTTATCATATATGTCCTTCTAATTCTCCCCTTGATCCGATTCTAAGCTAAGAATAATATACTAGTAGTATGCAGTGTAAACTGTGCATTGCATAGAAAACAAAGTATTCTTGAACTGATTTTTTGAATATTCAAAACGTACAATAGCTGGTAATTTCTGTTGGATGCAGTTTCTCATTTTTGCAATTCTTTGTTCTTAAGTAACAAACTATTCCCAACGTGAAGTTTTTTTGTTGTTGCAACGGTTGTAAAATGAGAACGGTACAGTCACATATTGTCAATGTGATAGTGTATGTTTCCAAGTCCCAATATCTAGTGTCTAAATGTTGGCACAATTTGTTGGATGGCAGTTTATTTCTTTAATTTTCTTTAATTCGTTGTCCCCAAAGAATCATCCTGTAAATCTAGTGTCTGTTCTTCAACAACGGTGCTGAAAGTTTTTTCTTTTGTCATATCTATTGTGTGTCCAGTTACCAATAGCTTGGTTGTCTGACTCTCCAGATTCGAGTTATTCATTACTATTGGTGATAATTTATCCTCCCTGTAGACAGATTCATATACTAAATCATAGATTGATTTATATCAAGAGCGCAGCGACTGATCATATGCGTAATAATTCAATTAATTTGAATAAAAAAAATTGATTTGTCAAAGGAAATTTACTTACGGCTGCTGTTTTCTCCCTTGCAAAATACATGCAGTGAGTTTCATTAGTCTTTTTCTACAGTGACAGCAACCCAGTAGAATATTTACAATAGTCGAAAATGCTAGCAATATTGGAAGCGTTTCTATAAAAGAAAAAATAACTATCAATGGAAAGCTATAGTTTAGTATTTATTGGTTATGGAAGAATTTCCTTTAAAAAAAACTTACTATTGTCAAACAGCGCTTCCTTTTGATGCCCATCTTTTCTAGCTAGATTATAATAAATCTTATCTGGAAAGAGAGAATATTGATGCAGACGAAATGTTTTGATTTAGATAAGTTTAACATAAAACACAGAATTATATGTCAAATAGTGAACAAATATAATCAAGTAAGGGATATTCAAATTTGAAAAATATTAATTCCTACCAATGAGAGAGAGAGAGAGAGAGAGAGAGAGAGAGAGAGAGAGAGAATTATTTTGATCTGGAAAGATATTAAAAACCCTACTGTCCATTACTTTTTAAAATAACCAAGAAATATTAGTATTTTGCAGAGATATCTTGCTTTATTTTCTTTGAAGAAATTTTATTTATTTGGTAACAAAATTCCAACGATACCTGTGAATCTCCACGCACACGAAATTTCACATCCAATTAGCGGCGATTTGCAGATTGCATCAGAGCAATGCAGGCAGCGCTTATCATCTCCACAAAAGCTATGCATGTCGCATTGAGTGTCGCCACAAATTTTTGTACAGGATCTAAATAGCAATGTCTCGGCCATGCAAACATCAGACGTCTTGTTATGACTATCACCCAAAACGTTTATACCCAAAACCAGAATAGCGTTTAAAATAAAAAAGAAGTATCGTATAAGTACCATTGCTCCTTATTATTTATTAACGAGTCAAGTTGTTGAAGGTCTCGCATATACTGATTTACAGAAAGACTGTTTTACCCTCTTATAAACCAGTACAGGGAATCTCCGTTATTTTGATCTAAAAATAACTGTAGGTTATTTTTTGGCGGTAATTCCTAGTAGCCTGGGTAGTAAATATACATAACTATGACAAAGCCAGGGTAAATATAAAATACTGTATATTCAAAATCAGTCTTGATATTCGTAACGCTAAATATATGCAAACATCGTTACTCTTCAACTCTTTCAGTATTACTATTTTAACAAACAGTTAAGAACATTATTTACAAGTGACTTTTTTAAAACTTTTGTAATACATGTACATTTAATTTTATGTTTTAACTGTATGTATTCACTAAACTGTAAAATAAAAACTTAAAAAAGCACGTCTTAATGCGAAAATATTTTCAAGAGTTCCAGATAAGTTTTCCACTTCAGATTGACAATGAAAGCGATAAGGGAAAAAATCAATAAGAAACTGATTACTAAAACCGATTGGTGCTGGTAAAGAATGAATTGTGTATTTTACCCTCATCCATTTGGGAAAATAAACGCTGCCCTTATCTTAGTGTCTTGTGGTGTAGTGTCGCACTTGTTCCAGGTAATTTGGAAGACACCCCCCCCCCCCCCCCCCCCCCCCCACACACACACACACACGGGAGTTAACTTATATACCATTTGTATGCACCATGACACAAGATAAAATAATCAATGTAGTAATTGGGTTGGGATTTCAACTGTTTTGAAGATATTTGATTATTTGTAGTTCGTTGGATGGCCGACCCAATGGACCATGCAAGTTCAATGCACAGCATAACTTGTCACTTGCATGCGACATCCAATATATGTTTCAGATCTTTCCACGTCAATTTATACATCAAGCTATTTCTAAATTAAAAAATACATACATGCATATAATGTTTATGGAATGCGTGTCAATAGTAATTTCTACAAGCCTCGATAAATATTTTTCAGTCTTGTATTTCATAGATATTTTCATTTCTTTGTCGGATTGATAAAAAAATAAGTTTGTATGTTTATTTGATAATTTTCTTATAAAAATAAAGATCATTTAAATATACAAAACAAAACAATCAAAATACAATACATCAACAATATCACAACGAAAATTGTACATATCAGATGAAAGACTTTCCTTGTCTGAGATCCCATACAAATGATTTATATGAAACATAAATAAATGAGTTAACTTTTTGATTTCTTAGAAATCAAAATGTATGCTGTAAGTACATAATTATGCATATCTACATTCTCAAAAAATGCTTACACCCTCTACTTTATCCTCTTTTGAATATATGTATAGTCACAAGAGCTTTCAGCATTTGTTGGTTCTATCATCGGTTTTTATCATATTAGTAGACACGTTTTAAGTTGCGAGTTATACTGGGTCTGTTACCGAATTAACTATAATATATTCTATAGTTTTCAAGTCACAACATCTTTTTCCGCATCTCAAAATCTGCAGTTGTTAGTTACAAGTTCTCAGTTGGCATTTTGCTGTCCTTAATATGTTGTTTCCCAAAAGTCGTTTAACCGTTTCTTTATATTACTGTTCACAAAAAATGTTAACAACTGGCAGATCCTTTAAAAGTATGGTATATTTTTGCGTCAAGTCAACTGCGTCCTGTAACCACTAGGGTGGCTGTCTGGCTCTCAAGGTTAGAGTTGTTCACAACTAAAGATGTCGATTTCTTTTTACCACGTCTGTAGATAGATTTAAAAAAGATATTATCACAAAAACATCCACCATTTAGCCTCACAAAATATCTAATAACAAATAAACATATAACTCGGTATTTTAAAGCCTTTTCTGCTAAACGTATCAAATACTAAGCATAATTTATATCAAATTTGTTAACTAATCAATGACATTTACATAACGTACCGAACGATGCTCAGGAGTCGTTTTCTGCAGAGAAAGCAGACCAGACCAGCTGTTACTAATACAAAGCCTATGTTAACACCAAAGGAAACGACTAGTAATGTCTGGAGTGTTTCTAAAAAAGAAAAAAATATAACAATTAATTGAAGCATAACATTGTATTTTTCATTGTTATGATAGACAACAAATGGTTGGTGGTTGTTTTATTTTCCTTCAGAATTCTTTTTTCCTTTAACTAAAACCTACCATACTCAAACATCATTTCTTGTGTGTGTCCTCTTTTGGCATGGCTATAAACCTTGTCTGAAAGAGATATTTCAAATTCTTAACACACCGTAAAAAAGTAACATTGATTCTTGATATTATAGTTACATGTAACATGACCAATATGATACTATATTGAGTAGAAATTTTAAAGAGACACAAAATTTAGTGATTTCAAACATATGATTAAAAGGGTTCGATGGTCGTGGCCATTTTTAGACTTTACTATATCATAGTTTATAGCTTAACAATTCATATCTTAAAATTTTAGGAAGCTCTGATGGTTAATTTTTTACCATCAAGCATCCTTAATCATCGTGTCGCGCATAATATCTACAAATCTGGTAAGGAACAGTGGAAAGACAAAAAAAAAACCAACAACAACAAAAATCCCCCTTGATAGACTGTAATCAAATTTCAAACATACCTGTGAATCTTTTCGCACAAGAAATTTCACATCCAGTTTTGATAGGCGTTGATTTACAGATTGCATCAGAACAATAGAGACAGCGCCTATCACCTCCACAGAAATTGTCCATGTCGCATTGACTCTCCCCACATGTCTTTGTACAGGAATTGAGCAATGTTTTGTCCATGCATATATCGGAATCGTTACGAGTATCATCCGGTACATTTATCCCAAGTACCAAAACAGTATTGAAGATTAAAAAAGAATAAATTTCAATTAGCATTATTTCAAATTACTGAACAGTTACACTGATGGCCAAAATTTAAACTTCTCGAAAAATCTTCCTAAGGTATGGTACATGTATATATATATAAATAGAAAATGGGATTTACTATTCTATAAATATCTATAGGATCTCCCAGGTAATTCTCGGTTAAGGAGTTTGAACCAATTTAAAGGAGTACTAGGGCAGATCGATTCCTATCATAGTTGCTATCTTTACAAAATCTATGAATATAAGTACTTTCATTTGGTAGCTTGGTGTAAAAGGTATCAAACGAGAGAAAAGAACGTGTTACATTTACGTATATTATACACTCAGACATGCATGAATATCAAATTTTAACTAATTCCTAAAATGCCTGGTCTAGCTATCACAAGCTAACAATCATATACACAAGACTCACTCAAATTCTATTCAAATGTGCAGATCTTTTAATATATAGTGAAAATACTTTGCAAACTGAAACTATAATTTGATAAAAAAAACAAAAAACATGAATATGTCCATAACAATTTACTCAAAAATCAGTATAATTTTCAGTAAGTACAAAAAGGTCAACAACACTGGTAATGTATTACACAAAGTTACAATAATTTCCTCCAATAATACATATCAACAACAATGTAATATTTTTTGCAAATATTTCAAGTGCATAAAAACATCATGGAAAACCAATTTTCATTCTATTCTGGATTAAGTATGTATAAAAAATAAAGTCTAAATTAAAGATGACTCCCACTCCACTTGTAGTTTTAATTATAAACTTGCACAAAATGTGCAGTTTGCTTATTGTATATTTGATTGTCTCAATTTTTTGTCTTTCTTTTTTTGTGAATAAAAATGACTTTTTCATTGAGTCATGGTAAACTGTTAACTGTTAAGTGCATATAGAGAATAATTAAAACTGGTAATTTGCCTTAAATAAATTAAAACATTGCAGGTGTGATATATCCATTGTAAATTTTGAAGCTGTTTACAACAGTGGAAGCATTGTAGGAAAATACAATGACTTTATAAACACGGAAATACAATAGGAGTGATAATCCAAACTCTCAGTACAAAGAGTTGTTAAGGTGATATTATTTGTTTGAATTTTCCCGTGCCTTGTATCTGCTCAACTCATTAGATATCACAATCTTCAGTGGTTACTTGGATAAACATCACTTGAACTCTCCGGCAAAAGGAATAGGTTGCGACCGATTACTCCATCTCTCATTCATTGTCTTAAATAATGTAGGCACTTTCTCAAAGTCATAAAATGCCAAATTATCTAGCAAATCAAACACCCCTGCATTGACAGCAACCTGTAATCAACCAAAATCGAAAAAAATGAATTTCAAAAAAATTGTATCAAAATCTTAAGGTATTTAATTTCTTTTTTTTTTAAATTTTCAAATATTAAAATATTCAAAACAAAATCAAGAATATGCTTAAAATCATCAAAAAGTAATAAAAACTTTTCTACAATATTGTATTGATGACTTTCATAAGCTACTCCAATGTGATACTTCTATATCATCTATTATTTCAATAATATTCAAGCTGGTTCTTTATTTCAGATGTTGCTAAAGAGGAATAGCAATTAAATATGGTCTTTTAGGACACAGGTAAGTTCAATAAAAGAAAACATGTTTTCATAGAATGGAATCAAACAGCTAGATATACCTCTCTCATCCATTGAGAAAATGACCGCTGCCATTTGATTTTCTTGTCATATCGTAAATACATGTTGAAAAGAATCAAGTAGATGTATCTCTCCAGAGCATCCAGACTTTGTCTCCTCAACTGTTGTTTCTCAGCCTCTGACTTGGCTTTGATTATCTAATCAAAACAAGGGAGTGATATCAGAAACTTCAAACAATAATTTTTATTTAAAATATTGCAATAGAAAAAAGATGGACAAATAAAAGAAATTTCAATGTTTGTTCTTTGTAATTTCTGATGAACTATCATTATGATAATACAATAACATTTTTTTTTTCTTAAAAGAACATTTTTTCATTATTTGATATACATGTACAATGTTTGTAGCAACGTTTTTACTTACTTTATTGTAAGTCACAAATATTACTTCTCGAATGTGAAAATGCATGGGTGACATAGTTTCAAAGCATTCATCTAACACAAAGTCTACTTCTCTCTTCACTTGTTGACCATTAGGAAGGATACGCACTAACTTCTGAACAATCTGTGTCAAATTTTGAGTATTATAGCAATATAGAAATAAAGTAAAAAGCAGGATAAGGGAGAAAAATCTTATGAGGAATTGTTTACTTACCATGAAGTCACCTTTTGTATACTGAGCATTTGGACAAGAAACCCTCTCTTGTTCCCCAATATGTGAACCTTTAGGAAAACCCTGGTAAAAAATAATGTTAATTGGTGTCTTAATGTACCGGTAGTTATTTTAATTCAATAAAGTCAATCTATTAAAACTTACTTAAAAGATTATTTTAAGAATCTTATCTTCATTCACTTGAAAATCAAAAAATACACTACTTTAACTTTGACCAACTTATATTACACCAATATATGTATATCTAATTATGTTTTACCCTCAGATGACACATGACCAGTCCAGTGACAGCTAGCGCCAGGGTGGTGCGACTTTTACCAGTTCTACAGTAGTATACTATGGCTGTCTTGTTGCGTTCATACTCCTCACTGAAACCATGTTTCCGTATCACAGTCATCAAATCATCAAAGTCCTGAAGGTACAGAAAGCATGATTCTATTATAGATTACCATATCAAACCACTTCCTACGTTAATGAAGTTGTTTAACTTAATGTGAAATGCTTCATTAAAACCATAATTATCTTCAATTGATGTTAACATCAGTTTTTGTGGTGCAATTAAAAAGACACAACAACACCAAATTGCAAACAAAGATCACTATTAAACCATTGCAGACAATTAAATTTTATCACTTAATCTAAATGATCAAAATCTTTCAATGATGACTCTGCAGTCATTCAAAAAAACTATTTTGAATAAAATGTTATTAGATGACTGTTTAGTGATTAATACTGGAACCAGAAATATAAATACAATTAGATGGCATAATGTCTTTCTGAGAAAAATAATCTCTTTCTGGTTACAGGGTAGGACAGACCTGCTCCGTAGGTGTGGTGTCGTACTGAAGAGGCACTCGGTAGTACTGCATGTCGAGGGTCTGTAGCTTCTGAGTGTCGGCCAATTCAGATGGAGTCAGCACGCTGCTGAACTCCCGCTCAACAGGCTCGGAAGATAGCTCGTTGTATGTCTGGAAAACAACAAAGCAAATAAAAAGATAGCTTGCTGTATGTCTGAAAAACAACACATCTTAAAACTAGCTTGTTGTATGTCTGGCCCAAGAAACAACACATCAAATGAACTAGCTCAGTGTATGTCTGGAGAACAACACTTCTAATAAATTTTAGCTCGTATGTTAGAAAAACAAAACATCAAATAATCTAACTTTTTGTATGTCTGACAATAAATCAACCATACATGTATATCTTGTTGTCAAGTTTGATTTTATACATAATAATATTAGCTAGATTTAGGAGAAGCAAGGAAAATTAAAAAGAGGTTTGATTTTTATTAAACCTCTTATGAATACATGTACTAGGAGACTTAAACTGGTGTTGTCTTCCTTTGCATGCCATAGAAGAACAAGCTTCAGGCATTTTGTGTATGAGAGTATGACACTATTTTAAAGCACAACACCAATTACAGGTGTCACTTGAGTAGCACATGTGCTAGTTTGAGTGCTAGGCACCCTGATCTCCTTTATTTGCTAGTCATATCATTCCCAAATGTGTGTGAGAAAGAGATGCACAGTACAAGCTGTATTGAACTTACCAAAATTTTATTGGTTTTGATTATTTTTGTCAAGGTTTCCTCCTTTTCCTGTAAAGCAAAATTTTAGAAAATTTGAACAAAAATTTTACAAGAAACTGCCTGTTACATATGCCGGTAAATGGTTTTAATATATGTTATAGCAGGAGAAAAAATAAAGGTCTAGCTAACAAAGTTCTACTTGTTTGAAATCAAAAAGGACCTAGTTGTATTCCTAATCTAGCTTTCAAGCATCTATTTCATGCCATCTTTTCATTCACAAATCAAGACTGGGTAAAGAATAAATAAACCTCAATAAATAAAAACACATATCTTACAAAATCTGGCTAAATTTATATCTTAAACTGCTTTTTTGAATGATAATTAATTCAAGAAGCTTGATCATAAATTTTGGCTTAATTAATGGACGACTTGACTGACATAAATCTCTACCTCTAGCTCCTCCTTGGTGAGGCCGGGATGGATGACCGGTTCATCCAGCAGAGTGGAGTCCCGCACACTGTACGTCTTACCGTCACACTCCACGGCTACATCATTCCTCAAGTTGACCAGCACCACAAATGAATGACCCTGCTTCTTACTTAACAGGTAATTTGATATCTTTGTCACTCCCTAAATACAATCATGAGAAAAAATGCAAAGTTTTCAAAGGTTAAAAATAATATATACATATATACTGACTTCAAAGCATGGTTTATACTTTCATTAAACAAGCATTGTCTAAGAACAAGAGGCCCAGGGGCCACATCACTCACCTGAGTAACATTGGCCATAACTCTAATCAGCTAGCGGAAGCATTAGGAATCAAGAACATACTATCTAGTCTTAGAAACAAGATTGAATTTGGTATTATAGCTTTATTCTAATCTATTTTCACAAATAATAGCTTTCCAATTCTTTCAAAATGGCCTTTCATTTGAACAAATTTGAAATCCCTTCCCCCCCAAGAATGCTTTGTGCTAAGTTTGGTTGAAATTGGCCCAGTGGTTTGAAACATCCAACCCTTATTTCACTCTTTTCCTATTATTTTCCCCTTCAAAAAGGAACTGGCCCTTCCTTTGAACAAATTTGAAAGCCCTTCCCAAAACGATGCTTTGTGCCAAGTTTGGTTGAAATTAGCCCGGGGTTCTGGAGAAGATTTTTAAAACAATCAACCCTGATTTTACCCTTTTCTTGTTAACTCCCCCTTTGAAGAGAAACTGGGCCTTCATTTAAATAAAAATTTGAAAGCCTTTTCCTCAAGGATGCCTTGTGCCAAGTTTGGTTGAAATTGGCCCAGTGGTTTGAAACACCCAACCCTTATTTCACTCTTTTCCTATTATTTTCCCCTTCAAAAAGGAACTGGCCCTTCCTTTGAACAAATTTGAAAGCCCTTCCCAAAACGATGCTTTGTGCCAAGTTTGGTTGAAATTAGCCCGGGGTTCTGGAGAAGATTTTTAAAACAATCAACCCTGATTTTACCCTTTTCTTATTAACTCCCCCTTTGAAGAGAAACTGGGCCTTCATTTAAATAAAAATTTGAAAGCCTTTTCCTCAAGGATGCCTTGTGCCAAGTTTGGCCCAGAGGTTCTGGAGATAAAAAAATTTTAAAACACCTAACCCTTATTTCACTCTTCTCTTATTATCTCCCCTTTGAGAAGGAACTGGTTCTTCATTTTAACAAACTTGAAAACCCTTCCGCAAAAGGATGCTTTGTGCCAAGTTTGATTGAAATTAGGCCTGTGGTTCTGGAGAAGATTTTTAAAACATTATCAACAGTATTTTCACTTTTTTTTTTATAATCTCCCCTTTGAAGAGAATCTGCCCCTTCATTTAAACAATCATGAAAGCCCTTTTCCCAAGGATGCTCTGTGCCAAGTTTTGTTGAATTTGGCCAAGTGGTTCCAGAGAAGAAGATGAAAATGTGAAAAGTTTATGACAACAACAACAGACAACTAACACATTTTGATCAGAGAAGCTCACTTGAGCCTTTGACTGCATTCACAATGTTTTTATACAGCAGACATGGCAATGTTAAAAACACATGAAACCAAAAAATCTCCAACCTTGATAAATCTTTGAATTTGGTTTCATGTTTATTTGAATGAATTCTTCTCCAGTTCTGTATTTCAGTATCTTTACAAAGAGAATTCCATTGAAAATTGGCCGTTGCACATTGCCCTAACACGATTCTCCCTGTTTACTTACATCCCGGGCAGGTTGAGCCATTCCATACACTGAGAAGCCTTTGAGGTTGAGCTTTCTGAAGTTAGGCACTCTGACATCCATTTGAGAACTCATCACGTCCAAACCAATGTAAACATCAGCCACCTGCAGAAAAACAAACTCCAACAGAATATTCAGTGTCTTTAACTTCACAATCATACAATAGTGAAGAACATACTACAATAAGTGCAGAGTTATTAGATATAGTTTCTGCAAAAAATTTATACTTTTTTTCAGCAAACATTCTGTAAAATATGCTACTGTACAGTTTCAATTATACATATCAATTTTCCTACAGTTTGAAATGTAGCAACTGAAAAGTATGTCCATAACAACACTATTTAAAATACAATATTATTTTATGAATTTTCCACCATAAGAATTTACAGCTTATACATTAATGGAAGTGAATTAAGGACAAATTTAACAGTGATATAACCCCAAAATCTAAAGGACTCATCTTTCTATGGTCAACTATACTACTTTCGTTTAAAAGAAAGATTATCATAAATTATTATTATTATATTAACTTTTTGAGAAATCATATGTGACATCCAATATTGATGAATCAATGCACAGATAGACAGATCCTTTAGGGTTTCCAAATTTTTGTGTTTATCAATATGGCTGCAATATATAACTGAGAATATTGACAAGTATATTAATTTTAATAAACTTCTACTAAATTGAAATCAAATTGTGATGGTAATACTTTATACACATACAGCATTCATATAAGAATTAAAAAGTTGTACAAAATTATAGGATATAGATTTAGAAAATTTAAAAAGAAATTAATGAAGTTTTTTTTTTATAATATTTTTTAAAAAAATCCTATTATTCTAATTCTAAAAAAAAAACAACAACAGACGCAAAAAAAAAATTAAATAAAGTAAATAAAAAACTGTGTTTACAATGCCGCAACTTTGACGTCGTTTTCTGAGCATTGTGACGTCAAAAGATAAGGGCCCTTTTCTCGTGACGGCAGTCATATACTTTTTCAAAACATTTGATGGTTGACCAATTTTTTCAACATCCAGTTGTTTGAAGCCTAGTACTAATCAATTTCAAAGCCAAGACCAGGGTTAGGGGTAAATGTACTAAAGGACAGATTTATAATATGCCATTCCCATGTACCGGTAATTAGTCTCATAATTCAGGAAATATGGTACATGTCACCAATTATAAGTGATTTGCTACATCTGATATCATTAGGCAGGTGTTCTAAAAATTTATTGATACATCCATCCAAGGCCAACAATCTATATTCGGTTTCCTAATATCTTGTACTGTTTACAGCTGAAAATCAATGCACGGGATCAATTTTATATACCAGTATATATATGTATATGTACCGCGGTACTACCATTATATAAAATCTTGGGTTTTTTTTGGTTCTGCCAGTGGCACAGGTGAACAAAACTTGCAAATGCCATCAAATGCAAATTTTTCAGTTATTAATCTAACAAAGAAAGCAATATTTTATAATCACCATTTCTTTTAAAACAATCTGTATTAAGACTCTAAACAACTTCTCATTCTGAAAGTATACGGAACATGAATTCTCACACTCGAGCACTAATAAATTACAAAAATATGTGTCCATTATTGAGCATTAATGCATTAAATCCATTAGGAATAATATATTTAGATTGATTTTCTGTCCACATAGGTTTTTATCCTACTGGCATGCCACAAAATATCTTGTCTCCTGAGACTGTTTATGCTTTTAAGACCACTCTGACAACGTCCTAAGGACAGAAGCCAAGAAAAAAACCAAATAAGTGCTGAATAAAAATTGGCAAAGGTTTTGAATATTGGTAGCAATGAGATATTTTTTTCATCGCTTTTACAGTATGTTTATGATACTGGAATATTTACATTTTCCAGTGTCTTTGTCTGTGATAACACTATACGAATTGATTTTGTACTATACAACCCAATAAATTCAAATGACGTATTGTTGGGGGTGCAAGTGGGTTTGCATAATTAATATTATAATATTTAATCTTACAACTTCTGAAAATTATATAAATATAAGTAATAAAGAATCATTCTTTGAATATTATGAGGTGATAATTTCGGTCTGGGCGTGATCAAATCTATCATATATAGCCCTTTGGGCTTTATTGGATTTGACCACGCCCCGACCGAAATTATCACCTCATAATACTCAAAGTATGATTCCTTATTCCTTGAATAATGCATTGAAACATAGTAATTTGGCCTCTTTGAAATCATGCAGGGAAGACTTAAACATTCAAGTATCATTTGTTGTTAGCTGGCAGTGTAAATACAAGATTATCTTGGGAAAAAGGTCAGAAATAAAATCAGTATTAAAGCTAGGATCAGTTGACTAAATAAAGAATTTTCCAAAATTTCCCTTTATAGTTCGCAAGAAATACAAAAAAAAGAAAATTATAATAAAGTATATGCTATTTTGGTTCTAAAAGTCTACAAATAAAGAAGATATTTAATATTTGTTCTTCTAGACGTGCCAATACAGTTTATTGCTACGTCTTGTAGTTCACTGACTACCATATTCCAGCAAGGATTAAACGAAAATGGCAACATGTCAATGTTTAGCATAAAATTTAAAATACTGTACAAATTTTAATTTCCCATAAAATTTGGTTTCATACTGTGGACTTGGAAATGTGGTAAAAAAAAATCCCTGTACATTTTGTATACCAATTAATTAAGATACAATATCTTACCATGAACTGACGATCAGTCAGTACCAAGTCCATTGGGGCATGGAAGTTTGGATGGTGGACATTGTGTAACAATCTGACAATCTCGGGGTGCTGCCTCTTCCACTTAGAGAAGGACTTCAGAAACCTCTGAGAGAACTATAAAACAAAATCATTGCTCAAAAACACAATTTCCACAAACTAATAACAAATTTTCTGTGTTAACTTAATTCACACACACTGAAACAATTGAATTGATAGATGAGAAACAAGCTTATATCAATTTTTTCAGTTATTTAAGTTAAAAATTATCTAAATTATAGTATGTTGTTTAAAACAATTGCAACAATACATATACCGGTATATCTAAAAGTCTAACATATAAAATCCAGATTTTGTGTTTAAAAATTGGGCATTATCAAGCTTTCAAGGTAAGGGAATTATATATTGCTAAAACAACAAATTTGACATTAGTTTCTTCAACTCCAGTTTCTATTCTTTTCACACAACACCTCTGATATCCACACAATTTTTTTTACTTTAGATCTGTACAAACAAAACATCTATAAAGTAGGAGAAACCTGTTCTGTCAGATAGCTGTTGAAACAGATGAGGAACAGGTAGCGCTGTAGGAAATGGCAGCATCTTCTGTACAGCATCTCCTGCGCATTCTTTCCCTGAAAATAAAGTGTTTGTGATAGAGATGGACATGCATTATCAAAATATTTTAACACAGTGCACTCTGAGCTTAAACAATAAAACTTCTATGCATTTTTATTCTGTGAAGAAAATAACAGCAAAGTGCATTGTAAACTATAGGTATAGAGTATATTGATGATGTTTTTACAGCTATACATTATTGTTATTACCGGTATTAGTTTTCAATCAAAAATCTACATGAATGTGATTCTATAAACGCAATTGTATCATGCATTTAATGTGAACATTATACCTCATGGAAACATATCTAAAAATTGTCTGAAACCAAGACTTTTTTTTGGTAACTCTAAATTGTTTGTGAATTTTATAAGTTTGAAATTTCAAAGGGGGTCTGGATTGATCCACTCCCCCTATCCTTTAGATCCACAGTCATGTCCAAGTTCAAGACTTGGCTAATGATGGCAAATCAGGTAAATAGCAATGTTTGCTAATACAAATATTCATTATTAATGATAACAAACCTTTATTGTTATTTCAAATGCTTGTTGCTGAGCAATTGAATGTATGCAGTACTTGTGTACATTAAGAACAAACAACCTTTACCTTAAAATCTACTCAATGAAAATGGGCGATACTATATCAATGGCTCTATACATAATAATACAGCTCAGATCAACACCAACAAACAGTTGATAGCACAATAAATCAACCGTTAATACAGAAAATTTCACAACCATTTTTACAATACAAATTTTTATGTTTATCAGGAAAATGAAAATCAAATCAATGATTTTCAAAGAAAAAAATCTAGTTATTTTTTTTTAACTTAAATTACAGACAGATACTGATCGACCCGCATACAGCCATGATAAGAATTTTGAATCTTCTTTTTTAAACAACATCACCAAAGTTATAATTCATTTTAAAGTGTCTGAACAATATCACTACTCGAAATATTTTTTTACTTCATAAAATTCATCTTTGCTTAGCGGTTATTGTGTAAAACACTCTTTTTTAAAACTTATCTCTTAAAAAGGAGGAAAGCTACGTGCAATTGGGAATTATCATTGATCGAAAAATACATTAGAAAGTAAGTCATAGAAAAACCAGTAAAAAAATTGTTTACTTAATTTAATTGATTATTTCTTCTATTTTTTTTTTTCATTATTGTGATGTAAGAATGTAAAAATAAACAGTATGTTTTGCATTGTTTCAAGATAGTGAGGAAGTTTTTGCACTGTGTGAATAATTACTTTGGTTTGTGTAGACTCAGTTGCCAATATATTGCTACTTCCCAAGGTTTAGGTTTTTCCAACTCACTGTAGAATTAAATTACATATGGGCCGTGGAAATATACATAAGCTAAAAATTATTTATTTGATAAGAAATTAAATTACATATGAGGTGAAATATATATAAGCGAAAAATATATATTTGATAAGAAAGTAAATTACATGTGAGGTGAAATATTTTAAGCTAAAAACTATATATTTATAAAGAACAAGATAAAAACATACAAATCACTCAATTTTAAGTACAAACACATTTTTTCATGATTTCCCACTCATGATTCTCAGCATGTGGATTAATTTCCAGTGAAAAAGCTAACCTTAAGGCAAGCATCCAAGGGTATTAGGAATAAAGTTTTAATTGCCTTGTTTTACCTTTTCAGATTATTATTTCTTTTAAATGCAGAAGAAAAAGGTCTTCATCATGTTCATTATACAATGTACTCTGAATCAATAAAGAATTCTACTCTCTCTGTTTGCAATGTAAATACGTAACAAGAGAAAAGCTGTCAATGAAAGCAAACCAGGTTTTCTTTTGTGTACACAGTATCCATCATCCATTTGTCAACCCTGAATTGATGAACACTACCTATCCAGAGAAATGGGGTACCCTAAGTGCAATATTTTGCCAAAAAATGACTAAGTTCAACAGCTCGTGTTTTTTCATAAATAATCAGAAATCAAAATCCTAGCAATATGCATACCTCTGATATATGTACAATTGATCTGCAAAAGAACAACTTCCTATCTTGAAAACTGTAGGAGGAGTTATCCGTACAATAGGGGTACCCTATATGCAATATTTTGCCACAAAATGACTAAGTTCAACAGCTCGTGTTTTTTCATAAATAATCAGAAATCAAAATCCTAGCAATATGCACACCTCTGATATATGTACAATTGATCTGCAAAAGAACAACTTCCTATCTTGAAAACTGTAGGAGAAGTTATCCGTACAATAGGGGTACCCTATATGCAATATTTTGCCAAAAAATGACTAAGTTCAACAGCTGGTGTTTTTTTAATAAATTATCAGAAATCAAAATCCTAGCAATATGCACACCTCTGATATATGTACAATTGATCTACAAAAGAACAACTTCCTATCTTGAAAACTGTAGGAGGAGTTATCCGTACAATAGGGGTACCCTTTTGGCAGCCGCCCGCCCGCCCGCCATTTTCACCATTTCAATAACCGGATTTTTCCTTTGGAAAACCTGGTTAAAAATGCAAAACTATCATTAATCTTTATTTATAAACGCTCATGTACTGCAAATCAACCTGCATTTAAGTCCAGTTTTGCTAAGATTAAAGTGAACAATGAGTAACTTTCTGCAATACATCCATTTGATTTTGAATTTATTACTTAAAAAAAACATCTTTATTTCTTCTGTTATTGATTTTCAAACCTCCGGGGATTAAGCTTCTTGAAGAGAAAACTAGTGATGCTTAATCTAGATTTACTGCTTATTATAAAGCAGACACAAAAGAGTTGTTACAAATTTGAAAACAAGAGTGAAAAATTATCTCTGTCTTTTGGGAGAATCTGTGAGCAATTGCCTACACTTTCATGGCTTTACAAATAATGATAATGTGAGTGCAAGTTCACCAGCTAGCTCTCACATTCGGTATTGAGCAATAAAAGGGCTTTGTTTTGCAAAATCAATCTAAATGTACAAGAATGGCACATCAATGGCTCAGTAATATTTATTACGGCAATGATCTGAATGTATCACTCAGTCAACACAAATTAAAACACCTCAGTAGATGTTCTGAATAATGTAAAAAATAACACACTATCCCCGTTTGATCAGACATCTATTGCCAAGGCGACGGCAATTTAAAAAAAAAAATAATTGTTTAATAAATACCTTAAGACTGTAGTTGTAAATTTACTTAAAACTTCTTAAAATATTCAAGAATACTTACAGTACATTTATATCTAATAACACTGTCAAACACTGTGCCATATATAGATCAGCCATTTAAGGACACACAAAATGTTCCTCAGTTTTAGATAACTTTCCTTGATAAATTATTTCTTTTTATTTGCATTTAAACTTATTCATGCCTAAAATTTCAGGGTGCATTACCAGGCTATTTTTGGAGTTAGAATACTTTGATTTTTTTTTTAATAGAATGCAAAATGCAATTGAATGCTTATTAATGAAGTCATAGTATATATTTACAATTTAAACTATATATCCAAATCGAAAAAATATATATATATACCGGTATATCATGAAAACATAATTTTGGAATTACTTAGTGGAAATCTTCAGATTGCGGAGATACGAAAAAATAGAAAATAATGGAAGATAGGTCGCGTCTGACCTTAACAAGACTTTGGGACTATGTGACAAACTCCGATTTGATGAAGGCGGTTAACTGTTCTGTCATTGGATAATAGATATGAATACATTGAACGCAAACACTCGTCCGACTTCATCCAGGGCTGTATATTTCAGTTTAAACATGCAGCGTCAATTTCATACAACAGAGCACTGATCTTGGGGGGAAAAAAACTTTCCAATGTTGACAGCCTATGAATATTAATAAGCTCTAATTTCTTAGCGAATTAGAAGAAAGGAGGTCAATATTTGACAGCTTGTTTTGATGAGCAAACTAGATAGTAACATCCCACTAAAAGTCAAAGCTCTTGTAAAAACAGCTCTTACAGTAGACAGGCACTTTGAAGGCATATAGTAGATATACAAATAAATATTGTTCAAGACATTAGTTGGAACAACGAAAGCAGGCAAATCATTATAGCAAGTAAGCCTCTGCATTTAAAACCAAAACTTTTTTACAAGATTAATCACATCCATATCCATAACCTATCTGAATAAATGTCAACTATAACTAATTGCAGCATTGACTATCACATTTTGAATGGGGAATATAACTGTATCAAATCACTAAGGTCCCGATAGAATCCCTGGTTACAATCATCCTTTGCAAGAAATCGTCACACTATAAATAAACTTTGAAACTTCTTCAACCCAACTGCAACATCTCTATGACCAATAGGATAAAATTATGTCTAAGCTTGAAAATTCTCCATATTAATTAACTTTCTTTGTTATTTCATCTTCTTTAACAAATCATAGCCTCAATTTTCTACAGATTTTTCCTATAAAATGCATTTTGAGAAGCACATGGCTCAGTGGTCATAGGTAACATAGGTGTTAAGATCACTGGTTTGAGCCCTGTTATGGTCACTTGATGTTATGTGTTCTTAGACAAAGCACTTTATCTACTTTGTCTCAGTCCATCCAACTGCCATTGGGTACAAGCTTTCACTGGAGGTTAATTTGCGATAGACTGGTGTCCCATCCAGGGGAAGTAAATGACTCTCATCTGCTATAGCACCATGGAAATCAGAGATAAGCAATGGCCATATGTGCTTTCATGGCTTGGAAAAGGATTTAACTTTATAAAATGCACTTAAATTTAAGTGAGATGTGAAAAATTAATTGCAAAACTGTGCATGAAAGACATTATTGAACACTTTCTGTAATATCTACTGTACAGAATAGAAAGTTTAAACTGTGATAATAGATATCCCATTAGTACATCAGGTATACACTTCAATTTAATTAATCGTTATAAAAACAGCGCATTATCCGCTATGCAGACTGATTTTTTGAATTTTAGTGATTTCAAATCAACCAATTTTTTTTTTGGCAAAGAAAATGAGAAATTGAGGCTTGGGATTTAGTTCCATTTCAAAATAATCAATATTTCTAAATAAGCGATTTCATAAGCAAAATTTCTAAAAAAGCAATTTCAGTAATCTGTATGGTCATGTGATTATGACCTTCATCAAATGAATTAGATTACAGTCACCCTTCAGAAACACTCAGATAATGTAGCCTTTGTGAATCATTAACAAACACAATAAAATTTGTTGACACATCCCTACATAGAGAGCATGCATTCTTTGTACCGGGTTGGAGTTTTGTGACATTAAATCTTGGAAGAGGGGGGTAAAAGTATACAGATACATGTATAATTGGAGTTTTCCCATCTGCCTCTCCTTGGAGTCTTTACTTGCAGATGTCTAACATTACTACAAAGAATGTGCTTCATCAAAACGTGAAGTGCAAAAGATTATCATTGATATCAATGTTACACAATGAGAGAGTCATTCAAACATGAAGTGAGCAGCCCATCATTTTCCATTACAGCATAACCTGCAGTTTGACGCCAATGGAAGTAGAGGGTTTCTAAAATAAGCCACATTGGTGGCACTGTATATTGACTACTGTAGCGGTTTTAAGATAAGAATCAATTGTTCCATAGCCCCTACTGTACAACAAACTGCTAAGGAAACACCTACAGCAAAATATAAATTTCCTTTGATTTAAGTTTATTATATCTTTCCATCAAATATTAACAAGTGTCTTGGATCTTAAACTTGATACCTAAAGATGTATTCAAATTGTTGTGTGATAAATTGGGATTATAGTCCCAGCAGTTCTACATGATTTATAGATATATCTCTAGTTTTGCATTAATGTTTAACTGAGAAATGAAGAAGACATGGTTAAATCAAAGTACTGATAGTACTGAAAAGCGCTAACCTAGCTTGGTTCTAAAGGAAATTTACTTTGTCCAAGCTTAGTTAAAAAGAATCGAATTGATTTTTCTACATTTCAGCTTCTGTATACGAACTATATTTCCTCATCCCTGCGTGGCAGCCCCTGCAATGATATATGTAAGCCCCGCACATTAGATTCACAATAGCCCGTGCAATTATGTGCGTAAACCCCTGAAATTGGTTTCCTTACCAGTTTAATGATGTATATTTCATCTCATAGGGGGCGGTTATTCGATGCACCGGAAGTAGAAGTCTAACAACAATAAAGCGTTGAGCTATGCTTAGAGCTTTAAAAACTTCAAGATAATTAGAGCTATTCTTTGTTTGGTTAAGGTGATTATTTAAAACATTCAATAATTTTTTGTATTTGTCATGGTTGATCTTCTATTTATAATCAAAGTACTGAAAGTACTGAAAGTCAGGCTCTTTTGAATTATATACACCTATAGTCAGAGCTTTGTTTTCATCAAATATTGCCTAAGCAAAAATCAAGAAAACCCACAAGCATAATACTTTAGAGTCATCAATTCAAAACAATTCAATTTGAAAACACAAATTTTTCACACATCTACCACCTATATTTTACCACTGCAATAACAATATAAAACAGTCAGCAATCTAGTTAAAATCAGAACAATTGTTTTCCTCTTATTGATTGCTACACAAAGATCTGAAGAAACTCAGTAGAGGGCCATGTCCTGAAAATCTTTCAAATATCAATATCAGTAGACCTGAAGTAGTGAGATGCAGCTTTAACTTACATCTACTTTTTGGTCAAATGTAGTTCCTTCCAGCAGATGCTTGGCTGCAGAAATTTCTCCATGCAGATGATACAGCTCTCCACACAAGTCTATCACAGCATCTACCTGTAATGCAGATCAACTAATTGAAAATCATCAGAGTAAAAAAAATAATCCAATGACGATAAGCATGATTTTATGCTTTTGGTCTGATATAAGGAATTCAACAACACAAAGTTTATAACCTGATATACATTATTACATGAAAACGTAGTCCACTAGAAATAGAAAAGTTTGTATTCCTTTATGACTTTTTATCATAAATTGTAACAAACAAAATCTGTAACTGTAAATATTTTGGGCATTCTAGTGGTTTATACATGTTCTTTAAACCAGTCACATCATAAGCTATTCACCTTGGAACCATTCTATATTGTTTGAATTTTTGGCATATCTTACACATTTCAAAATTACAAAATTCAGACATTTTCCGAAAGATTCATTTTTCTTTCATCTTACACCTGACCTCAAGCAGGTATAAGATTTACCCCTGGCTCTGTTCCCATTTACCTGGTGTTTGATATTTTGTCCATCAGGAATGAGGGACAGAAGTCGATGTACAGCGGTACAGCTATTTTCCTCCCCACTGCTCTTCCTCTGGGATTTACTGCAAACATAGAAGGACTTCAACTATATACTTTTACTTTACACAATTTTTGGTTTGTAAATAAAAGGAAATGAATAATTAAACATTACCTTTAGATCCATGTCCTATACACAGTGGAAATTCACATTAATGTTTTTATGCTACAATGAATTCCTTCTGTAATGTGAAGACCAAAATTGCCATATTGACAATTATGTTACTAGTTATATGTCTGAGTTTGTAGTCTTCTGGGAAACTAACACAATCATGAACTCTGCATAAGCAGAGTTTGTCACTCAGACAATAAGAGCTTTAACTATTCCTATATATGTTTTGTCTCTTCTGTGCTGGAAGGAATTTGGCACTCTTACACAAGGATATAGTGATCTGTTGAATATTTTACAAATTTGTGTGCAAAGAGAAAATCAGAAAGCAAAACGAATGATCAAAATATGTTTCCTTTGATTATAAAATGAAAGCTTTTTTAACATTTATGAATCCATTCAACTACAGATGTATCTAAGAACTTTGATGCCCAAGACTTTTTCATCAAAATCTTACAGCAAGACTTTAGTGTAAATAATTAATATGGTTAACATTCTATTCAAAAATGCTAGATTTTTTCTTTAATAATTTTGTTCAATCATCTACAAAAAAAAAAAAATGTTGGTTTTGGATTGTATAGTGACAATCGTAACAACAATTGTAACAGGAAAGGGAGAGCAACTCACTAGCACTGGCACAAAAAATTAAGTATGTAGGAAGAAGGAGTAGTTAGGGCAATTTAGTTGAAGAAGGAGGTTCGGAACAATCATCCATCTGTATAACATCATTTCTAAAGTTTAAAAAAGGTACATTTTTCTTGATTTCTGTCTGGACTTCATCATTATCTCATAAAACAGTGATTTAAGGTCTAATTGGGAAAATAATCATTGGCTTATATTCATTGAAAATCATTTAAATTATTTAATATAGAAAGATGGTCAACCTCTTACTTTCTAAGTTGTGCAAAAAGACTTCCAAAATGTTCTGATTTTAATACAATTAAACTAGCGATGAAATCTAATTTTGAAGAACGATTATGGCTTTTTTTTTTATCCTACGTCGTCAAAAACACACAATCCTATGTGATATAAAGTGTTGGTTAGAAGTAGCAGTGCCATTAAGAGAACAAGATAGAATCTTGAAAGTGATTATATTCATGATAAAAATGAGACTTGTTCCTGTAACTACAAGGAAAGTCAATTGTTGAACCCCCAGTGGTTATTCAATAAATAAATCTACCATATCTGACAATATAAACATGAAGAAGACTTGGAAAATTATCAGTCAAATGCTGGACATATTCTACAGACTATATCAGACAGTTTATTGTCTCTGAGGAAGATGCAGAAACAATGTAATCTTTCCTAACAACATAGTTATGAAAATGCTGTGACATTAAAGCCTCCAAATTCAGACAACATTGATCATGCATAAAATCTCAAACTGTTTTTTGAATTCTACAGCAGCTAGCCCACACGATAATCTTGGAAATATTAAATCAACCAGAACATTACAGTTATTTTGGGGTTTTTGGGTTTTCTCCTTCTAAACATTTGATACAGATGTTCATTAGCTTTTATGTAGAGGACATGGATATGCAAAGATATCAAATAAAATATTGCAAATGATACATAAATACATATACTGAAACAAGATTATCTTGTGGATTTACAAAATCTCAATATCAAAATTTTTTTTTGCAAAATGTTCAAGCTAGCACAGAGAAAACATAGTAGGTAATAAAAGATTACAAAGCTCACTGAGATGAGGCATAAACTTTATGAGATCACCTTTTACGTATTAAATGAAAATAATAGTTATTGATCTTTATTAACATATTGTATATTAATGTATGGTTTGACACATTATCATATAATATCACATGTTACAATATTATATTTCATACTGTATTGGATGATACAATATCTTTCAATGCACTACAACATAATAAATATTGTATGATCATGCAATACAATATAATATTGTGTCATATGATATAATATCATATGGTCCAATATTGCATATCATCATGATGAATTATGATATTGCATCATGTGATACAATAGTGTATCATATTATATGATATTGTATCATTTGACACAATATTGTATCATATGATAACATATCATATAATATGATATTTTATTATATGATATTGTATTATATGATATTGTATCATATTGTATGATATTGTATTAAACGATACACTGATGTATCATATGATATGAAACAATATCGTACCATATACGATACAATATTGTACCATATATTATGATATTGTATCATACAACATTGCATCATATCATATATAAAGAATATCCCTCTGTTGTTTTGATTTCGTCCTGATATCAGCCTGAGTGGTTGGTATTGGCCCAAGTCCGAGGGGTGCGGGTCAATACCACCCAAAGGCTTATACCAGGGATGAGATCAAAACAACAGTACGATGTTGTTTCTATCATTTATCTAAAATCAAAGAATTTTATTGAAATTTAAATTCCAAATAAGGAATATAATTTATTATAAAAGAAACTATAGATATTTTTTCGGATTTACAAAACTCGTTCATTTTCTATTTCTTTTCATATGTGTTCAGAACTGTAAGAGTTGTCAACTTTGTGGACAAACCATCATTGTTTGATATTAAACAGAAGAGGCTCTGTCGTCCTACGCAACTTCGTAATGTGTCAAATTCTATCACTGGGACTAAGGTTCCTGTCTGATTCCATTCATAAAAAAACATACTGTTAGCGAGTTGTTTGAGAACATTCATAAGCATGTCCATTACTTTAACCACTTAATTTTTACCATCTAAACTCTGGTTTTCTATCATGCACATATTCATGTTCCATTCTTCTCTATATCGTCCATAATTTTAAATGTTAATTGATGTAAATAAACCGTCCTGTTGTTCTAAATACAGTCAAACTTCATTATCTAGAACTAGATGGGACTGTTTAAAAACTTCCAGATATATCGGAGTATTTGAGATATTGAGGGTAAAATACTTCAAAAATAAGTGGTTGAGACTAACAAATCACTTCAACATATCCATTGTATTCGAGATATAGAAGTTCACCTGTATACAATCGTTGTATAGGTTAGTTCTCCCCTTACTTAGATACATATCACTGCTTAGAGCTATTTTTGAATTATAATTCCATTCAAGTTTGGTGCAGATAATAAGGACCAGTAGTAACTTAGATATGGCTACCAAAGGGCACCTGCTAAAAAAAGCTTTAACCTGCTCCAGCATCTGAAATTCATGGCCCAGATTCAGCATCCAAGTTTTTTAAAGTACATAAGTAGTTCCAGATGCACAATCCATGCAAGTTTGGTGAAGGTAGAACAAGTAATAACTTATATTAGATACTGCTCCAAAAACTTTAACCAGTTCCGGACGTTGACACTAACGCCAGGGGTATAGCATAAGCTCCCCCTTACTTCGTCCCGGTGCTAAAAACACTATATATACACTCAAATATCTACACTGATAATAATAGCTTACCTTATAATGCTATTAAATCCATTACGGTGAGCCAAAATGAGTGACCCCATTACCATGCCTAGAGTAGTCCTACCATACCCAACATGGCAGGTAAACAGCATAGCCATACTTGAGCCATGGGTTCGGTCGAAGGCGCAGGGACACTCCTGATTAAGAAGTTCATTAGTTTAAAAATAACAATGCACAACTAATCATGATATGATATGATCATTATAAACTGATATATCTACTAGTCCAATGGAAAAATTGGCTGCATAATTATATCACATATTGACTTGAAATGAATTTTTATAAGTGAATATAGAGAATCTCTAAAAATTAAAAGTTGATGGAAATTTTTCATTACAATACTGTTAACAAACAAAACTCCAAACCATGAATTAGTTATCTTCACTGACTATAAAGTCTGTGTTACCTTGTAAACATCTATAAAGGAATCAACATCTACATCACTCGGGGCAGACTCCAGAGGAAAACACAGACGTCGGTATCTAAAACAGATATATCATTGAATATGTGTAAAAATTGTTCTCTCATATATTTCTTCATCAAACTTTGAACCCCTTCTGAGGCCCCATATTGTTCGATGCTTGAATAGTAATGACCCCTTTTGTTCTATATGCTTCTGTTTTTTGATTTCTAGTCAACTATTTTGGGTCTACCAGCTGCTTTTGATGTATTTGATAATGTTATATAGTTTTGCATCATTTTTATATATACGACAATATTTAAAATTTACACTTACGCGGTGTTACTGTCTTTGTTACGTTAACGAGAAAATGGAAACAAATGAACTTCAACGTTGTCTTGATTGGTTAAAAAGGTTTGAACATAAATAGCATTAAAGTTCTTGAGACAAAAATTCTTTTTAATGCATGTGTGTATATATATTCTTATGCAAGCAAATTTGATTCCCCTCCAAGGCTCCATCCTACCCCCCAGGGATCATGATTTGAATAAACTTGAAGCTACACTGCCTGAGGATGCTTCCAAACAAGTCTCAACTTTTCAGGGCTAATTGTTTTTGAGAAGAAGTTCCTGAAAGATTTACCCTTATATATTCCTATGTAAAAATTCAATCACCCATTGTGGCCGCACCATAACCCCAAGGGTTTTAGATTTGAAAAAAAAAAATTAATCTACAATACCCGAGTGCTTCCTCACAAGTTTTAGTCTTTCCAAATAGTTTTTGGAAGAAGATTATAAAAGGTTTTTCTTGATTTATTCCTATATAAAAATTTGAACAACCCTCCCCCTCCTCAATTTGTGGCCCCACTCTACCCCTAGAGATTATGATTTGAGCTTTAAGCTCAGGTGAGCTAAAAAGTCTTGAAATCTCGACAATGCTGTTTTTTCAGGAAGTGAACTATTAACGGAAAGCAAATACCTGCAGAGCTAATTACTCACTGCAGTCAAACAAACAATGGATCCATGAAATGCTTTTTATTTCAGTAAATAGTGTGCCTCACAAAATCAATAGGTATATAGAGAGATTTTTCACGCAAGATCATTAATCTGACACACCAATAACCAAAGGACAATGACACAGACCTATGTATATGTGTCGTCGGTTCATATGAACTAATATACATGTATTGTTTTTTTTTCAGTCAAGATAGCTAATATGGTTGCAAAACGAAATCTGATGCTCTCTGAAATGTGACCATCTTCATAGATAAAAAATCAAATCTATAAAAAAGCCCTGAGTATTGATATAATATGACTTAGGGATATATAAATAAGATAAGAAAGAATAAAACAAACGCTTACTTATATATAACTACGTTATACTGGTAATTTGATCTGTAGGTGGCAGAAAACATAAAGGCCATTTTTTTTTATTGCTAGTAGCATAAATCGAAAGGGTTTTTTATCCTTCGCTAAATGACTAAATATCACTCATAAGAAAGAAGAGACTCGACTACCATTTTTGGCTGAAAATAGATTTTTAAAAAATCAGTTTCACAGAAAGGTTTCTTCATGCACCCAGTTATCTGACAAATATGCTTACAAGCAACCCTTGATCCAGAAGCCAATTAGGATGAAAATGACAAGGTGACTACAGCAAATGTCAATGCCCCACATCAAGCTGAAGACACATGAAATGGTCATTTACCTGACACAGTGGGAGCACAGAATGTGTCTGGAGTACACCTCCTCCGAGACCAGGAGGTGGTCCTCGAACTGGACGTGTATCTCGTGTGGTTCTCGCTGCAGGTTCTCTAGGTCCCTGTAGAAGTAAAACTTATTCTCTTCTTTCATTGTTGCCAAGTCTATCACCTGAAAAATTGGCATCAATAAACAATCTTTATTCAACACAATAACATCTCATGAAAACATGTTACGCTGATATGTCATTTTTTTCAGCTACTCAATATGACAATGTTCTGATTAATGAGGGAGAAATATTTTGTATTGTGTTCAGAGAAAAGTAAACTAGTTAAAGGTGCATGGTCATGATTCAAACATTTGAAAAATTTGATTTCTCAATTTCAAATGTTTATCACATTTAAATACTGCTTAACTAAGGTATTTTCAAGCTTTACCAGAATTTGAAATGTCATATTTGTCAATTCATAAAATAGAAACAAAGCCCCCAATTTGTTTTACCCCATTTGAGACTTAACAACTACCATTAATTTGATTGAGCATTAGAAATACCTAAATTAAGCATATAATGTAAGCCTTAATTTGAAGAAACATAATTAGAAAATTTTCAACTCAAACTGGAACCATTTTCTTTGAAAATCATTAAAAAATTAGTCAATGATTGTAAAAAACACAACTATCAAGTTCGAGCTGTATATAGCTGAAATAATTATGCCACTTCATATAAAGCATTAAAAAAAAACCCAAAGTTTAAACATGTAACTACATGTGAATACTTTCATTATTACATGTATGTAGTCCTGACTGTTTTAGATTTTTAAAAAAATCTTTAAGGTTTTATCTTAACTAAATGCATGGATTTACTTCCATGTTTTTTACATTTCGTTTACCGCTATAATCTTCATATGCTTAGTGCCATATTTTGGACCAATCCTTTTCCTCATCCACCCCCACATGACTGGTATAAAGGTTATAAAGTTTATTTGATAACATATTCTAAATATACAACTAACAGCTTCCTCTTTTGCTGGGGTTTTAGGTACAAAGTACATTCTTCTGTCATGGAAACAAATATTTTTTTTGCATGATCATGTATTATCAAAAATAGTCAATATGGCTATGAACACCTCCATACAATTCAGAATCGCACTAGGGAAAAATATCACTCTGTTTCAAGCATTGCAATCTGAGCTGCCCTCTACACCAAGCTTTTTAGTAAGTGCATTAGGATATAATGGTCTATTCTTGGGAGAATTTCAACAGTTCCTTATTCACAGCTACGTCTGTTGTGAATGGAATATGGCAACATTCTACTGCCCTTTGAGACTTCTGAATGAGCTAGAATCAAATTAAGGTTTTCAAAACTGCCCTACATACCAAAATTTTTGAATGGTTTTCAATTATAGCAAAACCCACGAGTGTTATATTTCCGAATCTTCTAGAACTTGATCAATACAGAACAAACGTTCACACCTTATGCTACTCAAAAAAGATGTATTACAACCCCATATGTTTTAGTATTTTTGCAGAACTATATTGGATTTTTAAGGATATGCCATCATACTTATAGAATTTTTTCTGAGCTACAAAATAAAACCAAAGATCTATCCACAAGCTTGACTGGTACAAATAGGCCAGAACACTAGTACCTGAATTCAATGGCCATTGATTTAATGCCAAATGCCATGCTCTCCAGACAAACTACTTCCAAGATATTGTTGACAGAAAACAAAATCAGAAGGAAATTACAAGTACTCTAGTAAACTGCTGAAATTGAATATGAGTTAATCAATAGCTTCACTTTTAGCTATTAAACAAGGATAGGACAAAAATCTCCATGGAGTTTACAGCAGTAATATCACAGATTGACAGATAATGATTACAAATAAGGAAATGGGCTTCATGAAATACTGCCTTAATCTGAAATATCGTCCTGACCTGGCCACGAAACTTTAGTGTTATCAGGATAGCAGACACCATGCTTAGCATCAGTTAATATGTTTGGGCAAGCATGTTGTGATCCATAAAAGAACAGCAGCTTCTGACAGCAGTTCAATCCGTTTCCAATCAATCTGGTTCCGTCTTTCACCATACCCAACAGGAAGAGACAGAGACAAGTAAAAACAGAGAGAACTTACAGGCTTCCTGGAAAAACTATAATCACCTGTACAAAAGAGTTCAAGTCAGGCACTTCAAACTCTTCAACAGAATGTTTCTTATCTTTGAAACAAACTTTGCCATGGTAAATTAATTGCCTGAAAAGCATTCTTCTTTTTATGTAATCTGTACCTGTTAAATAAGGGTATTGACAGACAGACTGAGAGACATGGATTCCAAAGTGTATATCTAAAATGCAGAGAACCTTATCCTCCTGATTTCTTGTAAGGTATTGAAAATAAATGGCATATCACTCAGCAATAAAAACAACATAAAGACTTGGTTAAGTTTTGAAATTTGTCCATATCAAGTTACTGGTTAGTATTTGCAAAAACCATTTCAATCAAATATACTCAAGGATGCCGAGATTTATGACATTCTGTTGTTATGACAGAGACAAATTTTGGGACATTTAAATTCATATTACTTAATTATCATTAATTTTGTGAACATTAACCCCTGGCCATCTAACTTGTTCAGTGGCGGATCTTAAGGTGGTGCAAGAAATTTTAACATCTCTGGCACAAAATATTTACTGTGGGGCATAAAGATTAGTTTTCTGTGGTGCTTGCATGAACACAGTAGAGATCAGCCTCAAAGAGTACCCTGGTTATAAGTTCAAGCTGGATACAGCATTAAATGAGATAACCTTAAGAGGGTGTGCTAGACTTTAAAAAACCTTGATAACAAAAAGTAATTATTGAAAAAAAAATTATGATGACACATTAGTATTATTTTAAGGATGCTCTGGGCTTCTTAAGTCAGTGGTTACTTACTGTTGACATGCAATCCTAAAAAAAAAATGTGATAACTAAAGCTAAAAGGCATAAAATATCTGCCATTTTTCTCTGTCCTCATTCCTATTTGTTCAGCTCCTATGAAAGCCTCTGACTTCTACTAATATATGTTTCATAGTTACTGTTTAATTGCTGTAAATATCATACATCTTACTTCACCATTTTTACTCAGCCATAATAACATTTTTAAATTTGTGCAACTTACCAGGAAAAAAACATCAATTGCACAGGTCATTTGATTTGAAACACACAATGACTGTAAAACAATGAAATTCACTCACTCAATTTAACAATTATATTACTACACGTCTGAGCCATGATAAAAAAAACAACCATTTCCATGAACAAAATTCAAATAACCATATGTACATGCTATTCAAAATTCTTTAAGTTTATACTTGGAGATAATTCAGGATAAGTATGATCTTTGTAAGGTAAGTATAATTTTATCATTTTATATAATTATACTTTCATAACTATTTCCTTTATCTATACCAGGTCCTTTATTGATTGCTGAAAATGTCAGTTTTATAAATCATCAGAGCAGATGTCATAGTAAAGCTTTAAAGTAAGCACATATTATATCTCTAATGTGAACTGAAAAAGGATTGAACTTTTAGTCAACTAAATTTAATGTTGTTAATTTGAGGCATGTCATCAAACCATCCTTCTTTGCATCCAGGAGTGAATGTTGGAGAAACGCCATTAATGAGGAAGAATCTGCTAACAAATGGCAAAAACAAAATGATTTACTCTTAGCGCTGACAACTTTACTGCACAGTGCTTGCATTATATCAACAGAATAATCCAAGTAATCAGCTGACAACATTAATAAAAACATCTGATCAATAACAAACAATCCTATCAAAAACAAATCAATTATCCTGCAATTAAATTTACCAATAAATGAGTTTTGTACTCTGCAAATCCCATAGTGACACTGCATAACCAAAGCTTAATTTTAATCTGCCTGGATTGAGAGAAGCTATTATTAAAATCTCTTCCAATATCTTCCTTATAATGAATCAAAGTTACAAGGTAGAAAGATTATAGATTTGAGTCCTGTCAAATTTCTATGATTATACACCTAAAACAAAATTTGCAGATCTGTGGTAAAAGCCCTTAAGAATTAGAACAAAAACACTAGCTTCTAGATTTTGTGTCTGCTTTGGTTCTACTAAACTGCTTCTGGGTTTCAGATACACAGTATTCAAGTAATAATACAGTAATGATAGCATGATATTGATCCATACCACATTAAAAAAATTTCATCAATGAGGATCTAACTGTAGAACAAAATAAAATTTGAGGCTTTTCCATTCTCCTGGCATCTTTTATGATCATGCAAAAATGAGGCCCATATGTGAGAGAGATTGTTTTATGAAATAAAACTCAAAGATATTTATAAATTCATGTTATAATATAAAATTATTAAAATTCTGAGAGATCATGCATTATAAAATTTCCTTCTCTAAGAGTAGAAGGTCTTATCTGGGGGGGGGGGGGGGGGGGGGGGGGGGGGATATAAATACTCAATGACATGCAAACTCAACTTAATAAGTTCTTTGTTTCCACCTTTTTATTTAGTTTATATACCAAAATAAAGAGAGAAAAAACTATGGAAAAAAAATATACACAATGACACTTGAGCGCTCAACTCTCTCAAGATTGTTGATTTCTTGCAGTGAAATTGCAATCCTGTTTTTTTTCTTCTATATATAACTTTACTCTTGATTCCTTGAACTCTGATATCTGATCTTTCCAAGTTCTTGATCTTTCATCTCCCACTTCTCATAGATTGATACATCTTGAAAAGCTGAATTTGGAGCATGATTTTTTGTAAAAAGGAACTGCCGTTTCATTATTTCAAATGGATGAAGCACAGGTATACACAAGAAAGTAGAAATTAAGAGATGAAAAAAGATAGTTGTACGTGTAACTACTCACGTTAATTGTTACATTGGCTTTTAGACAAATTTTGTTGTAGATGAAGCCAGTCAAAAAAATTCAAAATGGAGACAATTAGGAACCTAGTTGTTATTAATAACAATACAGGTAATAGTCTACTCATAAAAGGAAAGTGTTTTTAACATCAAGTGCCTGTTGTTATGGGTTGATCTTTGACAGTGATTGCTGTAATATAATACAGATAAACCTACCTCTTTCCTGATTCTAGCTTCAGCCTCATCAGCTTCCCATGAAGATCTGCCCAGATTGACCAGTTTCTTCAAGTTTTCTTTTTCTCTGATGGAGTAAGGCAGCATGTCTGAGGCATTTTCCACAAACAAAATCGGCTCCTCTCTCAAATTGAACAACAATATCTCCTGAAAATTAATGAAATAAACAGTACTCTGTCTGATGCTTTTTGGGGGGGGGTTGTTCTTAAATCAATTTTCATTTCATTATGGATTTGATTGAAATTGAAATTCGTGTCCACTTTAACCAAATAAAATATTGTTACAGTAGTTGAATCAATATTCATGCATGGGAATCAATATCCTGAAATTCTTGTGAAAAGCATACATGTCATAAGTCAAAGACCCATGCAAATACAAACACTAAAAATTTGGCTGCAATGAAAAACATGTACACTGCCAATCACAAAATTTATGAAATATCATGTATATTATGAACAATGGTACCCTATTTTTAGAGAGACAAATGTATATTTATAGCATTTGTATAGTTTTAAATGTTGCGAGCAAATTTTGCATATTTTAGAATTTCATTTTAATAAAGGCATCTTTGTCACAAAATTCCCCCAAATTTCTAATCAATAATCATTTTAATTAACCTAGGCTATATATTTGCCCACTGGTGCTTTACAAGAGCAAGGTTTTGAGTGTATGTAAATTTGTGTACAATGCATTGTCAAATCAATAAAATCTGTTGTTACATATATCTCACTTTAATGGACATTAAATTTTGTGGAATGACAAATGGGTATTCCATGAATATTTATGAAAGCTCAGTAGGTGATACCATGACATGTACTAGATAAAAACATTTTTCATGAGGAAAGGTATAAAAATAATGTTCTACAATGAAACAATTAAACTACAAGAAATTTGATCTCAAAATGAAAATCCTAAATTTGCCATACTGCTTCAGATCTGCGTTTAAAATTACAAGGACACTACAGTACATCAAACTTAAGAGAACGGGGACAAAAACTAATTTTTAAATCAACAAGATGCCGAATTAAGAACAATTCAAAAGTTGATTTTATGTTTCAGAACAAATACACAAGGAATACATGTGTTAAGTAAAGTACCAGTTGGTGCATGCAGGGTGAGAAAATTTTGAACTTGTAGCTGCCAAATTAGATTTATAAATAATTATATAAATATAATATTCAGGTGGTTAGTGTGTCACTATTAATAAATATATCTCGGGTCATTGTCAAATAGTTTCCGACAGCCACCAGATTAAATCAGGTTGTTGTTTGACATGTTTTTTTCTACAAAAAGAGACTTGCAATGTCTGGTGCCAAACAAATATCTAGTAAACCAAAAACACCCCCCCCCCCAAAAAAAAAAAACAACAAACAAACAATTAAACAAAACTGTGGGTATTACGGGCTCCAATTATATACAGCCCTATGAAGGATCAATAGAATGGTGGCCACCATATAAAAATATATTTCTCACCTATGTAACACCATGCAACTTGCTTCTGTACTATGTACTACATGTAGAGTTGATAATATCAAAGCAATGCCAATTTGCTTAAGTGCTTCCTTTTACAGAGCCATAGCTGTTGTTTTTTTAATCCTCTTAATACTATTCCAGCTCATTTCTTGAAAATGTAATTAACTTGACAATCAGATAACACAACCTTACATAATGGCATCTGCACAAAACAGGGAAGAAGAATTCATACCAACACTAATGTTAAATCAATTACTGTAAAAATAGATATAATGTGGTTGCTAATTTTGATCAAAATTTAAACTTTAACTAAGCCATCAATTTATGTCATAAATCAACCAAATTTGATCCCTCAAAAAGTTCCTCTTCTACAGTAATGCATTAAATGTATAAACTTAAAATGTATTAATTCTAGAGTACAGTCTGACACATAGCTTGACGTGACAACATGTGGGGATCGAGAGATTGAATGGGGTTCTTCATCAGGTAATGCTTTCAATCTGATTGTCTCATAATAAAAAAAAATGTACATTGGATAGCGTCTTACATAGACTAGAACCATGAGTAAACATCCCTGCAATATGACAATGTGACAACTAGAGGAAGAGTAAAAAGAAAGTCTCTGAACTTTGCAGGGCAATAAGGATTCTTAACTGTCTGTCGTAACCCCTGGCCATCAGCAATAAAATGAAAAAAAGGTACCAATTACTTAGATACTTTTTGTAGTCTGCATCATTATATAGCAATGATCAGGCTTATTGATCATAGCTTTGGTGATAAATTGAACGATATAATTTGAAATCCTTCACCTCAAGGCATGGGAATCCTTACTTTGTAGTGTGTATAGAACTTCTCACTATCCGTGCCTATGGCATACTGAGAAAGAAGCTTTAACTAGCAATAAAAATATATTAGCTATAGTATCACAGGATAAATGCTGAATAATTCCAAAGTATTAATTATGTGGCAATTATGACAGCAATTTGGCATGCAGCATAAAATATCCTTGATCACGATGAGTCATTACAATTCTTTTTTTGTTTAAGTGTAAAGGGTGTTCCTCTCTAATGCAATGTAATAGAATTACACACATCAGCACTGCAAAGACAATATAACCATTTTATTTTTAAAAATTCATTAAGGTAACGGATATTACTAATAAGGATCAAGGCCTTTATGGCTCAATAGAGCCACCTGCAGATCATTACAGAACAATAAGAATTAATCCTCTGGGATGCACAAAAGTGGAATCTTCTTACAGTGTAATAACTGCCTATCATTGGAACGTTTCATTATCAGAAAACCCAAGATGCTTTGATGTATTCTATGCATTTCTAAAACCATTCAAGTATTAACTCGGACTGCATGCAGATCGACACTTAGAAGTCATCACAAGATATACTGATTACAAGAAACACCAATTTCGGCATCCATGTCAACATAACATCAGTATTCTGTCAGAAGATCAAGTTTTATTCACAATGTGACAACAACGAATGCGGAAAATCTTTCAATGCCCTGGAGACACATTCTGTAAAAGAATATTTTCTTGAGCTAATCTAAGCTGCAATTTCAAAGAGGATCTACAATTTATCTGCTTGATTTCCTATAGCAATATTTCATTGTAATTACCGGTAGACTTGATCCATTTTATCAAGATAATTTTCTTTTTCATTTGCTGAAAGGAACAGACTTTGAAGACTTTGATATTAAACATCTGCATTATTGACAATATTATCTCGAACCAAAAGATATCAAAGAGTTGTAGTTGCATAACTTTTGCTTCAGTTTGTAATTAAAAAGACATAGACCGGACCTTGCAATTCTTATATAGACTTTGTAAAAGCATCACAAATGGAAGATTCAAGATGCAACTGATCATGAATTTAGACTTAGATTAAAATGTGGCCGAATGTGTTTGGTTTCCAACTGATGATGCTTAATCAGTATTTATATAGTTTACGAACTTTCTTAAAGGGCAAATATAGACAAGAATCATATCCGCATGCTTTATATTCAGAAACCATATAAACTAAAGCTGTTATATCTTACCATAGAGAAAACAACTATCATTGAAATGATCAATGTGCTGTTAATAAATTTTAGTTGAACAGATTCATTTTAAAAAACAAGGAAACTGGTAAAAGGTGGCCCGTGGACTACATTGCTCATCTGAGTAACACTAACAAAGATCCAACCAGCCAAGTAGTTTCAATAGATCATTTGAAAAACAAGAGGCTCATGGGCCACATTACTCATCTGTGGCAGTTTAATAAATGTCCTATTTAAAAACTGATAATACCCATTCATATTCCCATGATGAAATTTGCACTCCCCCATGGCCCTATCAGTATACTTGCACAGTGATAACAATGAATTTCACAATCTTACAATTTCATCTTATCTTGTAATTTTTTTCTATGGATATAATGGTTTACAAGATGTATTTAATAAAAAAAATTAACAATTTACTAGAAAACCATGTATGTTTGTAATAAAAGGTTTAATAGCCAAAATCAATGCACCAAAAATCATTAAAGGTTGCATTAATACAGTTTGAACTTTAATTTATTGCTTCCTATAGGGAAAAGATCACAAATTTCAAAATTTATTTCCCCTTCTTCTGGTGTCATGGTGTTAATCTTGAATTGAAAACTTTGCAAAGCTGTTCAATTGGTAATGGCATTACATCTGGAGAAAGTTTTAAACAAACCACTTTAGAGTGATTTTTAATGATAATATCCTAGATGTTATCTTTCCTCAGAGGGGAATCTAGCTCTCAGTTGAACAAACTTGAAAGGTCTTCACATTCATTCCAACTTAGGTTAATGTTCACCAAGTAGTTTTGTGTGAAAAATTAATAGCAAAATTGACAACAGCAGATGTTATACATAGTTTGATCAGAAAAGCTTACATGAACCTTTGGCTCAGGTGAGTTAAAAAGTAATCACTAGTGCTAAAACTACATTTTATCACTTTCTTACTAGTTCATTGTACTCACTGTGTGTCCCTCATCCACAAGATGGTCTATAAGATAAATCAGTCCTTTTTCTGTTGGCTGACCAGCACCATATACAGGAAAGCCTTTCGCAGCTTGGTGAAAGTTGGGTGCTTTGAACTGAGCATATGATTTCTTGATGTCCGACTTCTCTGAAGCATCGCGAACCAAGAAATACTTTCCCTAAAATGAACAAGCACAGTTTCCCCATCAAATAAATCACATTGTGACAATTCTAGAGAGTTCCTGATAACAGCATGTTTTATGCATATCATATGGAAACTAAGCTGTATATTTAGTCAGTATGTAAAAAAAGAAAATTAAAATAATATCACTGCAAATGACAAATGACACAAAACTTTATATCTGGAATAGTTTTTTGAAATCTGAATGTCTGCATGTACAATGTTCTGTATAAAGTCTGACATATTTTTTTCTATTGGGTCATATTTTCATGAATTCAAATTTTTGGTTTTGTTTGCCTGTATAAAATTCCACATGGTCAAGCATATAGCCAAGAAGCAAATACAGCATCCACTTAAAAGACATGCCCACCCCTAATGTTAACTATATTACAATGTTCAATGTCAGCATTATTTATCATCTTTCCTTTTGCTCAGAAGTTGTAATCATAAGCATAAAATTATCAACTGTTTTTATCAAATTATGATTCTGGACAAAAGGTATATCGGGTATGTCATTAAATTTTGTAAACACAATTAGGGAATCGGTAGCTAAATAATTGATAACTCACACTACAAGGCCTGTGATGAGATATATAAACTGGATATAAAGTGTGCAACATCTTGTGTTGATTATACAATTTAAAACATATCAGCACAATAAGGGAATAAAATCAGTTATGAACACACAATTTGCTCTTTTATAGCTGCAGGTCTGTAGCTCCCTGTATAAAAAAAAATTTGGATGGGCAACCTGACAGCTACAGTTCCTTACATAATAAAGGTTAACTGCAATCTATGGCACACAAAAACTTGTGCTAGTTTTGGACAGATTATATCAAATGATCTTATTTTCAAACACATTCTGTACAAAAATATACAATGCTAAAAAAATTCCTTAGACATTTTACTACAGATATCGTCCCTTTACTTGCCTCTGATATTCTTCTAAACACCTGATGTAGCATTCTAACTAGTTTCCTAAATACTTTATATTATGTTGACTTTGACCCTTGTTATCATACAGTGCTACCTACCAATCTTAAATCTGCAAGAGTACCTACCAATCTTAAATCTGCATGAGTATACGCCAGCTCTTATATTACGTAAACCATAAGTCTAGATCACATGGCTAAACCGTTTAAATAAACTAATTTAAGTCTAATGACTCTATTTTGCACTGTCTAGCATTTCATGTCTATATGCGTCTAAGCTGAATACAAAGGGGTTAGATCATCCCTATAGCAACATCCAAAAGGGTTTGAAAAAAAAACTTGATAAGTGACAAGACTGTAATGTACATAGATTTTTTTTTTAAAAATATATCAGTAATGATCACATGCCCAGTCATAAGAAAGAGTACCTTTCACCTCTTTGGATCAATCAATTCAACTAAAACATTGAAGGTAAAGATTACACTTTTTCATTGGTAATTAAGTCTATCTTATTGTGAAAGATGTATGACTAATTATTGGAAGAGCCTTTAATCTCTCAGGCAGTTGTATGTATCAGTACAAAGGACAATTAAAAACAACAGTTGTATGTACCCGAGTACAAAGGACAATTAAAAACAACCTAGATTTTGCCATTTCACTTTTGAATGTCATATCATATTATTACAAATTTGGATTTGGTTGGCATTATTAACAACAAACCCAATTCATGTGATCTAAAAACAAGAGGCCTAAGGGCCACATTGCTCACCTAAGCAACACTAGCTAAATCTCTGTTCAAATCACTTTTATAATATCAAATATAATTGTGCCACCACCCCCCCCCCCCCCCCCCCCAACCCCCAGATCATAATCCACATGTTTAAACTTTCCTAGCCAAATGGCTTTGGAGAAGAGGATTTTAAGGATTTTTCTCTATTTATTCCTATCTAAAAATTCAAACCCCTACCCTATTGTGGCCTATCCCCAGGGATCATAATTTGAACAAACTTAAATCTACATGAGGATGCTTCCACACAAGTTTTAGCTTTTCTGGCCAAATGCTTTGTGATAAGTTAGGCTAAAATTGCCAAAGAGTTCTGAAGAAGATAAAAAACTTGAAAAGTTTACAATGACACCAACGATAACGACAATGAACAAATCTTAATCAGAAAAGCTCATTTGAGCCTCCGGCTCAGGTGAAAATAATTTTAAAAAAGAAAAATTATGACAGAGAGCAACAAATAGCAAAAAAACATAATGGGTTCTTCTTGGTAAAAGACTAATACTGAGAATGCTTAAAATATGTCAAAATTTATCCCTGCATATGTAAATAAAATTTTCTGAGAGGTAGAGACTGTATTAGACAGGCAAACAACCTGGAAGAAAATGGATCGTATGTAAATATTTGGCCAAAAGCATTAGTAATGTCATTTGCAGTTCAAAGAAACATGCCATATATCAGACATGAAAACATTAAATCTCTAAATCATGGGTCATGATTTCTGAACAATTGTGTGCAAACTTGATGTTGAGTGGTATTGAATTTTATTAAAAGCAGGAGTTAAGGCACAGGGGACTAAGTGTAAAACATTACCTTGACGTTATGTTTTGGATGTTACAATGCTCTGTGTTGATAATACGCTGCTTTTGAAATTGAGTACCAGAAATATTTTCTAATTTAATGAAATATAATTTCACAGATCAATAAAATAGATATTTGTGCACAAAATAATGTTAATCATTTTAACTTTCTAGAGATTGATTCTGCAGAATGCTACATTATCTGTGCCTTAATTTCTTCAATCACTCTTGTCCAGCAAAAGAAATTTTCCCTTCTATTTTAGTTTATTGCAGCAATCTGAATAAAGTAATAGATGTTGTGGATATAACAGTACACTGACATTGTGTTATCATTATATAAAAAAAACATGAAATGCTAAAAGCTTGAATAATAGATTAATAATGGAGCACAACTCTGAGTCCTTTCTACTCAAGATCAACTTAAAAGGAATAAATAGATCAAGCAATTTTGATTTGTCTGCTATAGTTTTTGAAGCTTTCATCGCACTCTGATGCTCTAAACATTGAATTACGAGCATCAATGTATTGGGAATATATTTACAAAGCTGTGTGATTTCACCATGTTTTTCCATCACAAGTGGATTTATTTGACATTTATATCCACACATTTTCATTATTTTTGTGTCTTCAAATTAAACATAAAATTTAATAACAAGAATTCTTAAAGTGTTAAGAATGGGGGGATTATCCGAGAAAATACGTTTTTGTTTGACCTCTCGTTGCTATAAATCATACCCCAACAGAACCCATTTACAAACATGATCAAAACCAATTCTTTTATGAACACATGGTGAAATTTAGACCCTACAGATCACGAGGGGGATGTAGAATGGATCACTGAAGGGGAAGACTGCCACAAGCATTGATCCCTAGAAGCGGGATCAAACATCCATTTCATTTATATGGTCTATCTGAGCTAACTAGAACAACCAAACAAAGTCTTTAGTGTCAAACACAAATTCATGCAGATCAGTAATTTTCCCCTAAATTAACTGTTTCAAAATCCTTGTAAGCTTTTCCCATTGATCCAAACCCCTAGCTGTTACTATGCATTCTTGACTTGTAAATTAATATAGTTTGAGTTATAATAACAGTTGACATTAGGATATAAGTAGCTTTAATAAAATCTAAACAAAAAGCCAATTATTAATTTGCAAATTCATTCTAATCACCCGGTATAAGTTAAAATTAGTTTCTACAACCTCATCTGGTTTATTACAATTTTATACATGAAAATGGCTAATTGCCAAAATCCTTCAAAATGTAAACAAACAGAACCAATAGTTATTAATTATTATAAGCCCTATTCATAGCTTAGTTGTTTGTTATCAAACATTTTGCAAATCATCTACTCAATTATAGGTCCTGCTGGTTGCTAGAATCAGGAGATGATCACATGACAATATTTCCGATTTCCTTCGCAATAGAGAAGAATGAAGGCACTGAGACCAATTTCAACCTCCCATCAAACATTACAATGAACCTAATTTGAGCAGACTGGACTCAATGAAAGTTAATTATTGTTAGAATAGGATTCAAGTATCACAATATATGTATCAGAACTAATTAATACTTGATTCTTACATCATTTGTAATAATTTTGAAGTTGCTTGTTTCCTCATAACATAATCATTTCATCTACATATACTGCAGCAAAACACATACCCTCATGAAAACCAATGACTATCACAACTACTAATTAAGATGACCTATTTGTCCAATACTACATCATTAACCGTTATAGAGCAAAACACACCGTAATTCTCAATACTAATGTACCCCTGAAAAGGCTTAAGCATCTACGTCAAAAAACATAACAAGTCCCTGCCTCCATAGAAACCTTTTTAATAAATCTAGCATATCTACAAGCATCATTTGAAATTCAAATTACTCTTACAAACCCAGCACAAGACCAAAGAGACAGAGGCACCCCCCTCAAATCAAGGAGAAGAAAAACAGGTGGTATATCGACTAGACGGAACATCACTGAGGTGTTAATTACAGGTGTTAACAATGAGTTGATGGGATTTTTGTAATTTAACTATCTCTAATTACAAATTGATAAATATATTGCTTAGATTATATACTCACAGTAAACAAACTTTTATTTGTGCAATTTTATTTTGCAATTTACCAGTGATTAACTGGTTTGCTGTGACTATAATTTTCATAATGAAGACTATGCATATAAACAAATATTAAATACACCTTAGGAAAGAAAATAATTCTAGACAAGAAATATTAGCAACTGATGCTCTTGTGAATTTCCCAAATTTTCTCTTGCACAAATAATATATTTTGAAACTTGGTCTCTCCTTGATTACATCAATATGATTATCAAGTTCATTTAACACATTTGCTTACTGTATTGTTGTATTGAGTTGTATAAGCTTGATATTAAATATCTGAAGAAACCAGACATTGTTGAGATGGTGACTATGGCAAAAGGATCATGCCTAGCTATTAGCAAAGAACATTTTTAGATATAAGGTAGTTTTAAAATGGTTAATTTTGAAAAGAATTTTGTACTATAAATATTTTTCTATGGTTAAAAGATCAAAATATTGAAATTCCATTTCTTCTTTCTTTCTGATACCCACAGATGGACAAAAAAATGTTCATGGTCACCACACACCATCTTACCACAGGCACTCTGAGTAAACTATGAGCCAAATCTTACAAAGAGGTATTCTACCTTGACCTTTGTCCCAGAACATTGATTCAAGGTCATTTGCAAATCCTCTACCTGCAGGCACTCATAGGGTGGGTTTTAGCCTAGCTGGGCAAAGAGAACAAAATATTAATACTCTGCACAAGTTTTGGGGTTTTTTTTTTACAGAGCTGTAATTCAACCTTTCTAGTTTGATTTATAATATTAAATCAAGGTTACTACTCATTTCCTACCCACTCAAAGTGTGATCAAAGAGAGTATCCATTATTATGATGACTCCACATGTGTTATAATGCTGCCACATAGCAGCCTCTTCCTATTGATTCAAGGTTAATAATCTCAAACACCTATTCTCTATTCCTGTATTTTCTTTCACAGTATAGACATTAGACAATGATCTCCTGTTGGCATATCATGTCAGTCTTTCTGTATGTACACGTACTACAGCAGAGGGTACGCATGATTCATTATGTTTCTGATCTACATCTATGGCTGCGGTAAAGAAGCCAAGATCAAGGCCCTACAAGCACTGTGTTTAATAATGATACAGTTAAATGTTATGTCATCCTTTTATTCCTCCTACTGAATCTGCCTCTTCTAACAATATAAATCCTATTTTACGTTCTTAAATAGCCTTCAAAGATTTGGTTTTGTTTAGCTTTGTTATTGCTGGGTTTTTTTCTTCTGATTAGGATTTCCACTCCTTGTTTCTAAACTGTAAGTCAGACCTAAAGATTTAATAACCAAGAAAAACCTGTTTATAGCGAATTTCAAGGGACCATAGAAAAAACTTCATTATAGCCGTTACATTCGTTATATGTTTATAACAAATTCGTAAGAAATTTTTTAGCAATTTCATTATAAAATAACAAGCTGACAGTACTTCAAACTACCATAAGTTATAAAATCAATATAACCATCATTTATATAAAAAATGTCAACGTTAGCTTTTCACTTTAATTTTAAAAAAAAATTATGTATAATATTTTAATTTGATTTCTTACACATGACTACCATTTTAGCTTATCAAGACTTATTAATAAAATACCTTCTCTGAAAACCTAAAATAAACAGGTGTAAAATTGATGAATTTATGTAGAAATAAATTTTTCTTCAAACAATTGTTTCAATTGGTATTTCTAAGTTTCAAAATAATAAAACAATTCATGCACCCTTAAAGTTTTAATTAATTAAATTTTATTATGTTTTTTACTTCTATGTTAAAATACTGTTCACTATATTCGTTAATTCGTTATTATCATGTTCGTAAGAACAGTGAAATTTTGCTATGATTTTTTAAGAATCTTACAGGGTACTCCACAAAACTGCGCTATATCCGAGATTTCGCTTTATACGTGTTCATACTAAACGAGTTTTGCTGTATATGTGTGAGATGCATAAAATCTGCCTCCGTCCTACTAATGATACTATAAATGTCCAATGGTATGGTGTTTTTTCTTTAATGTTTCTTAACTGATATACTGCATCCTGTGGTCATATTTTTGTCATTGCATATTTCATTCCAATATTCAACTTAAAAAGGTGCAATATCTTCCAATTTTTAATAATTTTTTTTGCACAGTGAAACAGAAAATCTCTCCCCATCTACCCCCAGTTTACAGAGAATTAAATAAGTACATTCATCTAACTATCAAATATTAACGTACCGTACATGAATCTGACCCAGCTCTCCATATGTAATATTATACGATGATTAAACATGATTATTACCATAAAATAAAGGATATGGTTTTAAGTTTTTATGTGCTGAAATTTATGTAAGATTGCATTTATTGCTGTTATCTAGCATTGATATCGGTAATATGAACAAATCAACTCTCATGTTATACTAAACGAAGTTGGACAGTAAACAAACTATCGACTATAAACTAGCTTAATTTATGTGATTCGTGAGGAAACAGTGACTATAAAACACAAGATATAAAATTCTGAAGCATTCAAAACTCCATAATAAATTTTAAAGACATTTGCGACAATATACATTTGTTGGTTTATAAATAAGGTGCCTTTTCAGAAGAATTTAAGCGATATTTTGAACCGTTTTTTGTACCGTTTTTTGACGGGTAGTGTACAGTTTTTTCACCCAAATTCCAGTTTTGTGTACAGTTTTGTGGTCTTCAACTTATCACATGTATGCTCCATGATAACTATTTTGGGTACTTTTTTCCCTAACTTTACATGAATAATTCAAAAGAGATTCAAAGGGAGATATTAACGGTAAAATGCTTTCTTTGTTGTTTGAATTGGATGTGAAGATAATGATTACTTCATAAAAGACATACCGGTACATTACCAGTAACCACTTAGACCACACAATTTTTTTTTTTCAGCAATGCCTTCAACATTCATACCCATATGAACCAATAAAAGAAAATTTACTGCTAAAATTTCAGTTTTCCAAACCAAATTACAACTTTTCAATGCAACCCATATAAATTCATTTACTAACAGACACCCTAATGCAATGATTCTAGTGTTTTCCCACTTATGCAGCTTGATTGTTTAAAGCTTTCTGAAAGTGATGATTTCATATAAATGGATGTTTTCTCAGGCAATTTTAATCAAATTTAAAACTTAAAAAGGATTTTCCTTTAGAGAAAAACAAAAGTGAAGATATTGCACAACATTTGCAAAACATGACTGTTTTTATATATCACCCCACCAAAACAGAAGATAACTAGCAGATTTTCTTTTCCTTCCAACATTGATGGAAATCCATTGGGATTAAGAAGAAGAAAAAACCCTACCATATAAATCGTGGAGACTGATGTCTTCCCATTTAATCTGGTTCCAAAAGGAAAATAAACTTCAATCTCGAGAAAATTAAATTTTACCTTGACTAATGGGTGTCTGGGCATATTCTCTGCAATATATCCATACACAATTGGATCTTTGAAATCCGAGACATGTTGAAATTCCTCTTTACAGTCCTTAATGATGATTGGTGCAACATCGTTACACGCTCTGACAAAATTCCTGCTCTTCTGTTTCTCTGAAATTTAAAGCTACAATGTCAAACCATGAAGATTGCATTTTACTGGTGTTCATATGTCAGAAGCCCATACTTAAAATTTCAGTCAATATAATATATACATGTACATATACAATTTTCATTGACTCTTTTCCATTAGATATTATTTGAACCTCTGAATATGAAAAGGAATAGAACTTTCACAAATTCTACAAAAATAGGTTACATGAGATGATTGTACCAGTAAATACAATTTCAATTTATCTGATTACCAATTCAAAATGTCTCTTCGTACTGTGAACTCTACTAAAGACATGCATATTGACACCAAATGGTGAAATATCAAATATAATGCTATATCAAGTAAATTTTTATATATATAGTGGCATCTTAGATATTATTCCCCAAGACCATAGCTGACCAAACTTATCATATAGCCTTACTAACCAAACCCTTCTATAGCCATGTTTTTCAAGAACACAAAGTTATTGAATTGACAAACATTTCACTGAGATATTTTTAGAAGTTGTTCAAATACAGTGAAATCCCATTATCTTGAACTTTACAAGGAACTTGATAAGTTTGATTAAAAACTTGAAGATATATCCAAGGAATTGAACAATATATCAAGGTTGAAATACCGGTACATGAAGAAACATGTTTGGAACTTATATCAAACTCACTTTGACATATTCATGGTTTTCAAGATATCTATGTGTGAGATAACAGAGTTTGACTGTAAATTGTAAATCAGTTTTAAAAAGTTTATCTCAAAAACACTGTCAAACACAAGCAATCATCTGCCAAACAAATTGGTCAGACACCATTAAATCTCCTTCCCCATTAATATGGCAAAACTTCTTTACCACAAACATTAAAGTGAACTTGATAAAATTTCATATGATAACATTCTCTATATAATAAATTTGAAAGCATGTTATACTACCAATGTCTAGTTGATTTGAAGATGTACAAAAACAAGGCACAAGTTTGCAGGGGATTACTGGCTGGTGGGATTTGTTAATGTGAAAGATAGATCAATCAACCTAGTCTTAGCTCCCTGATGCCACTGAGCCATTTAGGATCCCAACCCTTCGCCATTATGGATAATTTCTCACTGAACATTCCCTTAATGATGATAAATACAATTTACTTTCTAATGCTTAGGCATGTACCTCTATCTAAAGTGGCATTTCCCCCATGAACCAGTAAATCTAGTCAGAGATCAGAATTGTAAGAAAAAATGTAAAACAAATCAACAGCCAAACAACGGAATCATGATATTTTCAGAATCGTCTGGAGCAGAACTAATTTTCCTCCTGAGAAAATTCTCAGTAATTCTCAATTATACATCATCCTTTGAATAATTAATACATGCATCAATAGATACAGGCCAAAAACTGTGGGTATATATTTCACCATTTCATATACATGTAACTTAATTATTTTCACTTAATATTTTATTGTTCTGAACAGTTTTTCCACACATTCAAATTTGTTTGAAAATATCATTTAATTAACAGTCAAGCAATATTTTCATACTGAATAGTCTTCCTCTGAAATTCAATTAACAGATTAATTCATTGTTAGTTGGCAATAAATGCTTCGAGGAATTTAAAATTTTATCATCTTGGTCATAAAACTACATCATTCAATCTATATTCTATGGCTCAAATAACAGTGGACTTGCTGAATCATTGATGATGTCAAATAAGTAGTGCCAGATACAGTTCAATTCATGCAAATGCAGAAAACAATTTAATTCTCTTTTTTTATCAGAATTATAATTTGCCTATAAAGGTTTTTCCTTCTTATAAATTGTCATTTTTAAATACCATTTGTCAAATTACCTGCAATTTCAATCATTATTTCAAAATCTACTGTAATTTTTCTTCCAACAGACTACACTCAATCAACTATTAAGAAAGAATGAGGAAGTACCAGAAATTTTCTATTTTGCATCATTGAGTAATATGAATATTTTACTATTAGAAAGGGTACTACGATGCCAGCATAATTAAGACAAGAGGCCTACAGGCCTTGACGGTCACCTGAGTACCATAGCCCTTAGACCGACCTGTCAGAGGGGGTCATTTTTGCATTTTAAGATTCATTTTGGAGTATAAACCCTAATTCAAAACTCCTCTTACTTGTACCTCTGCCAATTATAATTTGATTTTTTTTATTTATTCATTAAGGGGATGGGGGCAGCAAGAGTCAGAAAAATCTCGGATTATCTACACCCTAGCTCCATGGTAAAAAATTGAAAAGAAATCTGTAGGCTTTTAATGGTTGTTCTTTTACAGTATTCAGTTTCATTTAAAATGCACACATGCACACAAGCATACAATGCACAGGAAATTAAAGTAGATTTCCTAAAATAGAACACAAGTTTAATCTAATATGGCCAACTGGCAATTTACCTTGAAGTTATCAGCCATATTTGTCAACCCCCCCCCCCCCCCCCAACCCCCCCAACCCCCCAACCCCCCCAAAATCAAAAAGCCTAAACCCCTGCCCCATGGGCAGTGAATTTCACTATTTAAAGAGAAGACAATATGAACATATATAATAACAATGCATTTGGTTTATTTCCAACAACGGTGAAAGTACATAGGAAAATATTTAAAATTTTAAATGTTTTCATATTGCTCCCGCCAAAAGGGCCTGAACCTCTGACCCAGGGGCCATGAATTTTATAATTTAAGTAGAGGGCTTCATAGCCATCTAAAATATATATGGGAGTAGAGAAGAAGATCTTGTAAGATTTAATACATTTTCACTTTATGGTCACCTTGGCCCCACCCTAGGGCCTGAACCCCCTGACCCAGGGGCTATGAATTTCACAATTATAGTAAAGGGCTTCATCGACTTCATAACCATGCATTTAGTTTATTCAAATATATATGGGAGTAGAGAAGAAGATTTTTAAAGATTTAATATATTTGTACCATATGGCCATTTTGGCCCCGCCCTAGGGCCTGAACCCCTGACCCAGGGGCCATGAGGAAGAAGTTAAAAATGTTAAATTGTTAATTAACAGTCGACAAACAAATGCATGACGACAGACGTAGACCAATAGCAATAGGTCACCTGAGTGACTCAGGTGACCTAAAAAGTAAATATTCACATGAACCAATGTAAAAGTCTATGCTATTTTCATCTATTATTCAATAGTTATAGTAAACTGTATCAAATCTGAGCATAATCAATAAATGTATCACTTAATTAAAAGTATAAACACTGATTAGTTAGTGAAAATCTGTCAACCAAGATTTCAAAAATGCAACTTAGTGCTACTTTTTTCCTACTCTCTATGATGTGTCAATTTGTTAGTACATGTAATGAATATATCTAGAACTCTGCTTTGAAAGGTCATTGACCTCAAAGGATGAAACCAGCAAAAGTGACCAAACCGGAAACCTTTATTAAATCATGCAAAATGATATTAGTACTAGATTCAGAAATATGATCTCATTAGTAGTCCAGTAATTGAGGGATACATCAATAATTTACCTATGTAATCTTCACTTGATAGATTAGTTTATGTAAGCTAGCTCATCTAAAGTCCATGCCCATGCACACAACCAATTAGGTGATACTCAAAACCTTTAATCATATGCGGTGATAACCTGGAGTTTCTGACATAATTGAATTATGAAATTAAAGTATGATAGTACCATGAAAATCTTGAGAATAACAAGTGATCTGGAAAACTTACCTACACATATTTAAATCAGTACATACCAAATGGCCCCATGAATCAAAAGGACATTGCATGTTCCCATTTCACAATAGACTATCCTACATTAACAAATCAAATAATATTATGTAACGATCAAACTCAAAGAAGAGATAATTTCTCAATTTTCAGTACAATACAAGAAAGCCCTGATAGAATTGTCTATCACATAGATTTGCCAAACAGCCAAGTCGATTAACAGGAATTATTTATCATCTTCATGCACCCTAATCACAGCTGAAAATGTATACTATTTTCCAAGTGATATAGCCCTGTTAGACAAAATGATAAATATGTATAAAATGTAGTGTTACCCTGTTAGAGAGGATATTTCAGTATAATACTTACCTGTACCTAAATTTTGACATTAGCTTGTGAGAGAGAACTTTTGTAAAATAGCTAATGAGGTGATTTTGCCCTCATATTTACAAAGAAAGAAGCTGTTTTGATAGGTAGGGGCCATTACATTTTCTTGAATCTCCATAGGATAATGAGGACACCCACTTTTTTTTTACAGACTTAATACATAGTCAGCGCAGGTCTGTCTTTGGTAGTTGTATATTTACATATATAAGCTTACCAGGTATGTTAAAAGGAGATCAATGTGCTCATGGTTAAACAGACAAAAAACTCTTTCTTCTTGTGTTTGTATAGTCTGTTGTAAATGGTATACTTTGACCTGTTGAATATTATAATTCACCATGTGATTTCTAACCCCAGGCAACTCTGCGAATACTAGACTCCCGTCACCTGGCATGTTAAGTAGCACGCATTCTGCTAGGCGATATTATTTGTCCATACCGATTTCAATTCTTTCAAATCGAATGATGGTTTTTTCATATATCTGCATGAGAAAAACTATATCTTTAATTTAATTTCCATGCATTACTGATTAATCTATTTGTTAATTCTTTTCAAACACGTAAATTGTTGACATTAGCTACTGGTTTACGATCATCAGTGGCTTCTTTTACCGGTCGATATTATATGTTATATATTTTGTTTTGAAACCTTTCAAAAATGGCAACATGAACAGAGAGAGAGAGAGAGAGAGAAAGAGGATGTTCAATTATAGTACCGCTATTCTAATTTTAGACCACTCATCACAATATTAGTTCCACCCTCCATGCATATTTATGAGTCTTATCTTTAACTAAGGGCAGACAAGTCTAAATTCCAGATATTTGCAGAGCAGTAAGAGTAAGAAAACAACAAATCATTTTATTGCAATGCAGTTTAAAACCATTATGATAAAAAAAATTTATTTGAAATTGACCAAACTCTATAAAAAATGACTTGAAGTAAAATTTAATTGAGTGAAGAATAAACGTAACAATAATGACCAAAAAGGACCCAAACTAAGGCGTTTAGTGCAGTCATCCTTTTTGTAAAATCTTAGTGATATTGCCCTGTGAAAGAGATATTTTGTGTAATACTTAGCTGGTATCAATTGCCCTGGAAGAATTTTTTAGTGCAGTACTTACCAGTACTTGTTGATATTGCCCTGTGAAACTTTCTTTGTGTGATACTTATCTGTATTGTGATATTGACCCGTGAGAATGTTTTTTGTGCAATACTTACTCATCGATATTGCCCTGTGAGATGTTTTGTGTAAAACCGTTACATACCTGGTGATATAGCCCTATGAGACAGAATGGGGCTATCAGGTTCTGGAGAGGATGGTGGAGTGAGAGTACTAGAACCAGATCCCATCTCTTTAGTATTTCACTCAATCATTTTCAGATCAACAACTACAAAAATTATGGAATGATTGAATAAGTTCCAGATTCTAATATTTGGTAGTACACTATTTAATTTTTAAATCAATAAAACTAAAATATACTTATACCAGAAATATAGACTTCTTTTTTAACATGATTTACCTATAAAGTGCTGAGGAACATTTTGAACAAACAAGTACATGTGTATTCAGTATTTTATTACAAATACAAGCATGTATATTAATTTTTGTATAGTGTGAACCTATGATGTTTGCAATAAGAACATATTTGATAGCACTTGCATAATTTTTCATTAAAAAATATTGAAAATGTTCATTACAATTAATTCTCAGAATTCTAATAAGACATATAGATGGAAAAGAGACTAAAAATCATAAAATCTATATGAAGAAGTTGTGTTTAAAAATAATTACATTTTCAAGTATTTGGACATTAATTAGGAAATTCATGAATAAAATTTATTAAGATGCTAATAATATTGTAGTAATAGTTCATTTTGATCTAACAGACAAGAAAAATCAACTCAGCATATCTATATATATTACATCAGCTCACGTTTGTTTTAACCTTTACATAATTTTCACTCAATGTTATGGATAATTGAAGAAAGATTCGAAATCGATTTATATATACAATAAAATGCTTTCTTTGGTATTTCAATACAGACTAATAATAAAGGTATGCAAATCTAAATCATCATTGCGAAAAAAACTCTTACATAACAAGAATTGTGGGTTTTTCTGCAATGCTTACTACCTTCATACCTGTATGACCAAAGAAAACATTTTATTGTACGTTTAAGTCTTTCAACGAATTTGAAACAAATGATTTATGGTAATAATTAAATAAATAGTAATCCATCATTTTTGTATAGCAGCTGCATAATTACATGTGATTGTATACACAATGGAAATTTGGGCTGCATTAAACTTAATTATTAGCTAATTAATGTTCTGGTTCCTACTTTGATCCATGTACCATTAGGTTTTACTTGATCAATTGGCATACAAGGATCCTATACTTCTTCCAGAGAGACTTTCATATAGAATGAATACTGGGTACATCCGACAAACAAAACTATTCCCCATAGATATTTTGAAAATGACCTACCAAACAGACCTAAAGGAAATCAAACATGCAATAAAAAAAAATGCATGTATTCTAAAGGACATTACCGAGACCAGGTATGAAAAATCAGTTTAATCAATGAAATTTATAGATTTGAGACAATTTTTTGTTATACAGTTACTGATTCAAATATTCCTTCAATCACTATGATCAAAAATCTTACAGAACTGTATATATAGGTAGGTAGGTTATTAATTCATGTATTTAAGTTAATATATAAATCAAAAATTCATGTATTTCGACACACACACACAAAAAAAAATGAACTCCAGACAGGAGAAATAACAAGAGGCCCAGGGGCCACAGCCCTCACCTGAACAACAATAGAAAACTGACATAACTCTGACCCAAACAGCTTTAATATATATCAAATACTGTATGTAAATATCTGTAAAATTTTGCAGATATTTTCTTTTTAATTTTTGGCACATTTTTTAACATTGAGCCCCTAATATAGAATGAATGTTTATTAAGATTTTCCCCTGTGTAAAAATTTGCCTTCCTAACTCCCCCCCCCCCAATTTGTGGCCCCACCCTACCCCAGGGTATCATGATTTGAACAGACTTGGATCTACAATATCTGGGGATGCTTCCATATAGGTTTCAAATAGGTTGCAAAATGGTTTTGGAGAAGATTTTCAACAATTTAACCTTACAGTACCTATGTAAAAATTTGATCCCCCATTGACTGGCCCTACCATACCTTTAGGGATCATGATTTGAACAAATTTGGCTCAGGTGAGCAGAGAGGTAAAATACTTGATATGGTTATAAACTGGGTACATAAAATTTTAAGACATGTACTGGTAATTACTATCTATTTAAATACATTTAATATATGTACATTGTAAGTATGGATGCATAACATTATTTAAATACCATTCAGTTATATAAATACTATATTATAATAATTGTATAAGGATTCTGATGTACATTGTTTCTATTTAAGGGTGACATAATTATAGTGTCCCTCTTGCCTCTTCCATTAGTGAGTTTATCACATACCATATTCTATTTCAAAACAGATGTGTGATGAACCCAGATCATATGTTGTTTCTGATTACCACAGGTAAAATTACTATGGAGCTATTCATTTTCTAAAATTATCACTTGGCTTAACAAGACATCAGCATGGAACAAGATACATTTAGATTGTAATACAAGATACATAAAAATATCATGTATCTTATGAAAACAAGCATTATATAATACAGAGTGTACTATTACCACGTATTATTCTTCCTGTCAGTTCAATACTCATCTATTTTCGCATAGTATCAATAGGGTTTATATATCGCAAGCATACTAATAAGCCAAAATAGAGCACAGCGAATATTTTCAAGGAAATCTTATAAGAGTGAGGCCAAAACCCTTGACCCTAAAATCAATGGACTTGTGAACAAAAGCCCTATGCACTATACCAAAGCAGCCTCTGGCTCGTTCACTATGTATCAAACCCTGACTACTATTTAGGCATAGAACATGCACAACACAACACTATCATTATAGCTAAATATTTATATTTTCCAGTGTCTCTGTCTGTGATAACACTACGAATCGATTTTGTTCTATACAGCCCAATAAATTCAAATGACGTATTGTTGGGGGCGCAAGCGGGTTTGCATAATTAATATTATAATATTTAATCGTACAACTGCTGAAAATTATATAAATATATAAGTAATAAGGAATCATTCTTTGAATATTATGAGGTGATAATTTTGGTCAGGGCATGATCAAATCTATCATCCCTTCAGGCTTTATTGGATTTGATCATGCCCTGCCCGAAATTATCACCTCATAATACTAAAAGAATGATTCCTTATTCCTTAAATAATGTCTATTATAAGTTTCGACATTTTAACATCAGGGTGCATGAGCTCAGTCAAATTAGTATAATATGAATAATGTCCGTCTCCCCATGAATTTTCAAAAATGATATATTAATCAATAGCTTGACGTCGATTTACACTAAAACCTACAGTATCACGCATTGAGAAGTCTCTAATACACCTTAATTGCCTGTATACCATTATATCCAGGGGTTTTTTTTTCAGGTGTCACAAAATTAGCAAAAGTGGGGTAAATATATAACCTTTTTTATTTGCGTACCTCAATTTTTGCAATTTAAAATATCAAAGAGCAAACAATTTTGAATATAATTTCCACGTACATATACTATATTTTTTTGTGATGTGAAAGTGATACATGTAGTAACATAAATATGAAAATTGGATCATCTTGAAAATAACCAGAAATACAGTGTTTGGTGCAGAAAATGTAGCAAGTTTATCTTTTTGTTAATGTATTCCTCAACAACATACAATTATGGAGAAGTGATATGAAAGACTTATTTGGTTTTCAATATATTAAGTTGTGTGATACTTAAAACATTTATGAACAAGATTAGATACAATGTCAAGACAAATTTAACAAATGAATAAAAAATTTTCAAGAATTGATTACCGTTAAATGGTGATGCACTGAGATTTTATTTGAATATAAAAATTTCCAAAGGTGTCCACAACAGAACTACAGATTTATTACATGTGATGATTCTAAAATTTCTATTATATTTGTATTGATTGATATTGTATTGATGCAATCAGACCCATGGCAACTTAATAAAACGACTGGCATTTATGCGAAAACAACAAATCTTTTCATCAGATTTTTTTCCGTATTCGTGATACCGATTTTTAAAGAAAGTTGATGGCTAATGTTACCTTGGCTTTGACATTGTTTGATCCATCATAGAACTTTGATACATAGTTTGAACAAGTAGATAGCTGTAGTTGACTGTTACATCCTACAATAATAGTCTAACCATTTAATGACAGGCTTGGCAAGTCAGTCTAATTTAAAAAACCCCAGACACCTTAATTTTGTTTACTTTGTAGCCTTTAAGTGTTATTTTCTAAGGATTTCTGTTATGTCAGTTACATAAGCAAAATGTAATCCTTTTTTTATGAAATATGACAAATATATTTGAAAAGTTAAGCTGTAAGTTATAAATGTTACTTTTGAAAGAACCAATAATTATTTACATAATAATCTTGCAAAAACCAAAAATAAAAACAAATGTATTTGCAAACCATTTGCAGAGAGTTAGTTTTTTTTTTTTAAAGATTAAAATAAGTCAATAAAATCTGAAGATACATGCATGCAAATAATATTTCCATGAAGATGTGTGCCATTTGTGGGAATATAACTGAATTGATCCAAGATGACATGAAACCAAATGATATACACATATCCATTTTAGTCAATTTCATGTTCTGAATCATTATAATGTTATGCCTTAAAATGGTACTCAATTGATATACGTATATGTATTGATGCAGTGCATGCACAACACTGTGTCCAATTGCATGAATCTATATGTATCTAATAGGAATGCATGAGTACCATGATGTTACATTGTGTACCCTTATATCATTATCCATGATGTAATAGCCACTCAAGATGGTGTATACGTACCAATAATTAGACAAATTGATCAAGTGTATCTATTAGAGTTTGCAAGATGATCGAGCATCTTTAAATATTGAAAACGAACAAAATAGACAACTGGTAATTGTTTGAATATATTTACAGAGAAGAAGCTAAATCTGTTTTTATCATGTGAACATGTGAGGAACAATAATATTATTAAAAATGTTGTTATATGACATTTTCAAGTTGATTGCTGAGTAAACCTACCCTTACAGACTACGAAATTTAAAATTGGTCACTAAAAAAGCATTGTTTTGTTTCAGAGCATCAACCTCAAAATGAAATAATCAACTAGTCACAGTAGTTTCAAAGGGGGACAGTCATTACTATTAAATGTACAACGTGTGTGCCCTAAAAGCCCCTAACTAGCTGAAGCACGCAGTCTTGCTGCAGCACTTTCCTCTTCCCTAGCTAATACATGTACCTAGCATAAATAGAGCCATTTAAACAAGAGCTTGGACTTTCCGTGGGATGTTTCTATCTAGTTTGTTCAACAAAACAAGCTGTCAAATCTTGACCTCCTTTCATTAATTCACCTAGAGAAGCTCATTAATATTCATAGACTGTCAAAATTGGAAAGAACTAGCAGCTCTTTTGTGTAAAATTGACCCTATTTCAACTGAAATATACAGCCTTGGATGAAGTTGAAAAAGTGTTGTTACGTCCAATGCGTTCATATCTATTATCCAATGACAGGACAGTTTGCCATGAGTAGACCTTGCCTTCATCAAATCAGAGTATATCACGCAATGCCCAAAGTCCAAGCTCTCATTAAAACAGCTCTAAAACTGAGGCAATGCAAAAATTACAGTTCAAATGGTTCTGAAGAATAAAAATAACATTATTTTGTCATCAACTCTTCTTACAAAATTAAAAGATTTGTATTCATCATGATCATTGCATTATTAAGCTATAATTGCAAAAAAGCTTTCTTTAAAGCTTAAAATCATTGTTCAAAGTTCCAAAAATAAATGTATATATATTTTTGGAACTTTTACAATGTTGTTTCATATTTTCATATTCAACCATCCATTTTCTCAAGATTTGTCTGAATTATCAGTTTCTTTTAATTTTTTAAATGCAATCAGGGACGTATATACTAATGGGATAGGCAACTTCTATATACGCCATGTTTACCTCATAAACTATCACGCGAGCCTTGACAAGTTTTTAAAACTCTGTTCAATCCCAGTAAAATATATCGTTTTTTATTACCGGTAGATTATTTATTTCCTCTTGTTAAAAGGGATAGGTTTTTCATACATTTTTAATCATATGTTGTACAATAATTTAGATATAAAGGAAATAAACATTGATTTTTACGGAATCACGGAAATGGGGCAAAAACGGGTGTTGGGGTTTTAAGAACTCCGTCATAATTATTATCAGATCAGGGTTATAAAGTACAAATAACAGTTCTAGAATAATTTTAAGATAGTTTTTTAAAGGTTTCATTTCAATATATCTTGTAACATCATAGATATATGAAGTTAAAATTGACCTATAAAATCACGTAATGCTCGAATTCCGAGACTTGCTAGAGTTGCCTATCCCGTCAGTATATACGTCCCTGATGTAATACAGGATTAAACAGTACTAATATATTTTAACTGAGAGATAAAAACACACATCAAACAAATAATCTGTCGTATGAATAAATTTTGTACAATATCATCTCTCAGTGTTTTTCTTGAATCTTGAATTCACCATTATATATATAATCATCGGATATACCAATCATAAGATCAAAGATATTTTTGAAATAAAAATGTACACATGCATTCACAGTTCGTATTGTGATGATATATGAAATTAATCCCCCATCCAAAAAAAAACAATATGCTTCCGATCAAAGATTTATAGATACCTCAGTAGTTTAATACCAAGTGGATCATATTTCTATATGAAACAAAAAATATAAATTGTCACACAATAAATCAATGCCTATAAAGGCTATAATTCATTTGGTATGAAAAATGACATGTCGTTAATGTATTTGAAGCAATTACTGCCTTTTTAAGCTAGAAGCATGCAATGAATATAATACAAAATTATTTTCTTTGGTTTCACTGACTAAATATAAAGTACAGATAGCATAATTTTTAACTTAATTGCAAAAATCTATGATCTTACCTGTGTAAAATAAACTAAATTTTGTATCAATCAATGCTAGCTTAAATATGCTCCCTCCAAAAGATAAAAATTAAAGATTTATTTTTCTTCTAGCTGGTCATTTCATAGCTATAAAATGACCAATTACCATCCACTTTGTGTGCATTGCCAAATAAATTAAAAAAAATTGGGAGCTGAATTTTATACTGCATTCTGTTGCAATCTAAACAAATTACAAACTGCTTGACAAACACTATTCAAAAGATGACCAAACTTTTTTATGTTTTTTGTAAACTACTGTAACTATAAATTTAAGGAAATGCCAGAAGACTCATTTACAAAATCAACATATATTCCATTTACAATCTAAATAGCTAAGATATAAATAGAAAACTATTTATTCAATACATTTCTAAAGTTACCTCTAAAAATGAAAAAGGTACCTTTTTTAAGCCACATACAGTATCTCCAGTTGGTGACTTTTCTTTCACACAATTCACCACAAAGAAAATTACCAGTAATATTTCTTTCTCTGTGGAAAATGTTCCTTTAGTAGTCTGGCTTCTCTAATAAGGTCTTCTGTATTCAGTTAACAGGTGCCTTCACTGGATAAATGTCAATGAGCAGAATAAGACGACAAGATGACGAGTGCTCTCCTGAAAAATCACACAGCTAACTGGCAGTCTTGTATCAGCAACAACCCTTTATAACGTAAAAATCAATGAAGTGTCTATATATATGTATACACACCCAACCATAGCTTTCCTACTAGCTCACCATCGTGGCTTTGCTCCCGTTGTATTAGTGCTAATGCTGTGCTCTGTATCATGAAATAAAAGAATTGCCATAAACAAGTTCACAGTTTTTAAGAAATTGACAAGATCTCATTAATTGATCATAAATCAGACACTAGAACAAGTCAATGAAATCTCCCAGTGAATGTCAGTGATATTGATGTATTTGGCTTTATATCTTTTTATAAATTTTTATTGCTTAAAAAAACTCTTAATTAAAAATTTGACACTTTTCTTGCTTACATGTAAACTTATAAATATCATAATCATTTGAAACACCTGTATCTCAATTCATCATCTGAAACCCACGATCAGTCTCCCTAAGTCTCTTAAGATGATCTCAATTACATGGAATATGCATATTTGTGATCCCACAAGTATATCAATTTAAAATCAAATCAAATCCTTAATATTCCTGCAACATGATAAAAAAAAAATAATATAGTTTGTTGTTTAACTCGATACTTGTACATATATAATCATATCCACATTGGAATTATGATCATTCATATGCTTTCATAACAGGGTTAAAGAAAAAAATGCATGTCATTTATTACCAACATGATCTATATATGACATTATATGTACATGTATTAATTTATTATACACAGTTTCAAATTATCTCTTCACTTAGAATTGTATTTCTCAATAAATAAATACAATGTGTTTAAGAAAGAATTGCTGGATCAATACGAGTATGAAAAGGGAATGAAGTCATTTTTATAATGTCTGGTTAAATTTTCTTATTTAAAAAAAGGTTCATTGGCCATATTGCTCACCTGGGTACCTATTCAAATAAAAATCTTCAATTTAATTGTACACTTATTTTTTTTAAGATTGGTTAAGTTTTTCTCCTAAGACTTGTTATTCAAAAAAATATGTGTACACACTTGAAGTTACACTGTAATTGCTATGCTTACAACTGCTTATAGGCAGCCTTTCTTTAATTTTATCAGAAAATAGATTGTTGACAATGCGTTATTATCTACCGAGAAAGGAAAGTGCAGAGTTCCTTTTTTAAATCCAGCGTAAAAAAATATACATGTAATAGTGGTCAGAATTCATTTTTTTTTTCATTTGAATTACACCTACAATCATTCCAGTATACACTGGATAAAAATAGGAACTCTGCACTGTCTTTTCCATACTGGACAATGACATGACTATTAAGCCAAAGTAGAAACAAGAGAAAAGCTGTCAATGTGTGAACAGCATCCATAATCCATTTGTCAACCCTGAATTGATGAACACTACCTATCCAGAGAAATGGGGTACAATAATATGCGATATTTTGCCAAAAAAAGACTAAGTTTAACAGCTGGTATTTTTTTTCATAAATCATCAGAAATCAAAATTCTAGCAATATGCACACCTCTGATATATGTACAATTGATTTGCAAAAGAACAACTTCTTACCTTGAAAACTGTAGAAGGAATATGCAATATTTTGCCAAAAAATGACTAAGTTCAACAGCTGGTATTATTTTCAGAAATTATCAGAAATCAAAAAACTAGCAACATGCATACCTCTGATATATGTACAATTGATCTGCAAAAGAACAACTTCCTATCTTGAAAACTGTAGGAATAGTTATCCATACAATAGGGGTACCCTATATGCAATATTTTGCCAAAAAATGACTAAGTTCAACAGCTGATATTTTTTTCATAAATTATCAGAAATCAAAATCCTAGCAATATGCACACCTCTGGTATATGTACAATTGATCTGCAAAAGAACAACTTCTTAACTTGAAAACTGTAGGAGGAGTTATCCGTACAATAGGGTACCCTTTTGGCAGCCGCCCGCCCACCCACCCGCCCGCCCGCCCGCCATTTTCACCATTTCAATAAACGGATTTTTCCTTTGGAAAACCCAGTTAAAAAATTGGTTTGAGCTTCACAAACACAGAATGAATGACTGTATTAATGAAATTTACCATGATGCAAAACAGGGACAGGAATGCAATAGGCCTATATTTCAATAAGATTTTTATTCAAAAGTTGAGCATGTTGTCAAACTTCAACAACCAAGCAAGCCATTTTTGACTTTAAACAACAATGTCCACTTGATTTCAAGTTTTACTGAAATTCATTGTACAGATACCAGTATATAATTTTTTTTAACCAAATCTAGTTTCAGTGAATCGACAATATATAACACCAAAGTCTGAAGTTTGAATGTTTTGATTTAAATTGATATCAATTTTGTTATTAAAAATAATTTAAAAGAGATATTTTCTAGATTAAGCATTTATTTTCAAAGGAAAGAAAAATTTAAACCAAACCAAGTCAAATTTTTACCAGTTAGTTAAAACCAATGGACAAGTAACTTTCATATAGTCTGAGTAAGCTTGGGGCTAATAGCTAAATACATTATGTATTAATTATCATTTGGATATCACATACTGTGGAATCATTAGAATTCATGGGGGCTCAATTTTCGTGGTATTCATGAGTAGCCCTCCCCCATGAATTTACATCATCAACGAAAACAAATTTTTAAAAAGTTATCTTTTTTACTGAAACTGAAAACCGATGCATCCACGAAATAGCAAAATACCCACAATCCACTAAAATTGGCCCCCACGAATTTAAATGATTTAACAGTACATGATATTTGATACATGTTTACCTTAAGATCAAAGTAAAATCCTTTGGTCATTGGATAATATTTACATCCACTGTGTATTTTCTCCTGTATTTCTAAAGAAAACCAGTCACTCATATCTCTATAGAAACTGACAGGACTGAAATTTACATGATCCAGTTTGAATTAGTTTATCAATAAAATGAAACTTTGTGCTGCCCAAAAAATCATGGGCTGCACATTTTTGTAATTTATGGAACTCCTGAAAATACATTAACATACCATAGTTATAATATACAATCTTTTATGGTCTCTTTAAGTGTTTCTAACTTTTCCTAACTATGATTATTTGATAAAAATGACAATTAAGGCATTAATTATACATGTGCAACATCAAAAGTAAATACAATGTAATGTCATAAACTTAAAATTAAGTGCATCGATCACTGAATTATGCAGATAAGTAGTTACATGTACAATTAATATATTTCCCCAGCAACATTTTGGCACAGCCCACATCTTAATTAAGCTTGTTGTAAAATATTTATATTTATGCATACCCAAAGGGTGGGCTAAAAAACTAAACACGTTTGTTGATTTAGTGAAATGGACAGACGGAGTTTGTGCATGACATGTCTGTGCCGAAAATAAAATAATGATATTATAATTTGATTAATATCAACCTTAATTAGTTAATTCAAATCTTACTTTATAGGAAGACCTTTTTTCATTTCAAATATTTGAGAATACTTACACATATCGTCAATTTATAATCATTATCATGGCACATGGTCCATTCTCCCGCCATCTTTCAAAGCCGATTGAGAACATAGGCATTTCGACACCTAGACGTTTCGCCCCCCCCCCTTTCTCAGGGACAACTACATATATGTAGTTTTTCAAAATTTACCGGCAGAAAAAGCAATTTCTAAATGGCAAATATTTTCTATCTAGTTAAAATAGATATAGTAAGTTTGAATAACGTATGGTCTAGATTAAATGATTTCACTAAAGTAGAAACGGTTGTAAGAGAGACATACACTCGCGTGCCAAAAGAATGTCATTTTTTTCTTTTTCCCTATATTTCATTGAAAACAAGAGTTATTTTAAAACGGTTTGCTGTTGTTATTTTTTATCAGATTTTGAAGAAATTTATATTGATTAAAGTAGATTTAATTTGCATTTTTTGACATACATTGAAAAAAATTGACATACTTTTGGCACCTGAGTGTATACATGTATATACGCCCATGCTTGTTAATAAAAGAATTTATAGTGATTTTAAAAGAACCAATGGTAAAATGATTTATTCCAGAATACAGTTACTCCACCTTTCCCACACTGTTTGTACAAAACAATAATTGTATCCTCTTTGAAAATTTCATAAAGTGGTATTAATTGAATTCTGGAAATAAGAAAAATATGCAAGAAATTCTTACGTATAAAATCCAAGAAAAGGTCCTAATTATGCTAACAAAAACCAAATGCAACACTAGTGTCAAATTTGACGATAATTGACATTGTTCAATGAAATAAGCACATTAAGAATTTAGTGCAGGAATTCGAAAGGGCGCTACAATATTTATATAGTTCTCATATATCTTTCTCGTAAACTAACCTCATATTGAAAACTTTTCGTACCATCACAGTTAGATGTAAAGGATGAGACTCCATAACAAATGTCAGTGGCCCAATTTAATACGATGAATTAAAAAGATTCTACCATGATTTTCATAATATTTTTATAACGAATGTGAATAAGATTTGTTTCAATAGTTCTGATTGTTTTTTCTTATTTTTGTAATGATTGATACATTATTGGTGGGTTTTTTTTAAAACCATAATAACAATAAATGTGTTCTAGTTTGTGACCCCTTTGCTTCTATTTAATAAAAATGAATAGAATAGATTGGTCCTAGGACAACAAACCTAAAATTACCAATCGCAACTTTTCGGGCCTTTCCAGCAGAACACAGAAAAACAACCTCGAATGTATTGCGTAGGCATGCCGCATCCATGACAATTCGCCTTTTTTTAAAACTTGATATGAATACTTAACAGGCTTGGGGCGAATTACATTGTAATGTAATGCATTACATTACCATTATTTCATGAATTCGGGCATTAAATTACCATTACCATTACTTAATTTTCTTGAAGTAATGCATTACATTACCATTACATGAGTAAAGTAATGCATTACCATTGCCATTACTTTGTGAAAAGTCAATAATACGTTTTTTAAAAAGTAAAGCTAAATAAAGAGTTTTTGCAAACGTTTCAAAATTATGTGAATATTATAATGTTTCATTCTAAATCGACAAAATATCACTCACTTTGATAGTAAAAGCCAATTTTGTTGTCATTCAACATAAAATTTCTAGATATATTTTTTTTTAAAAATTTAGTGTAGACTCAATTAAATATAAAACACACTATGTACAGGTTCATGGCCACTATCAGGTTCAAATTTAACAAAGTTTCAAAGGTTTCAGGAATTATTTTCAAATGGGTTATCTAATATTGGAAGTGATTTTCAAGCTCCCAGAGTTCATTATGGACAGTGCATTCATTTTATGCTTTTAAATGTGCATGTCTGTCTTCTATGCTATTGGAACATAGCTAAGAGGGGTGTTTGGCACTTCTTAAAACAATAGATTGTTTTGATACTTAGATTATCCTGAAGGCATTGTTTGTTATTGACACATTCTTCACAGTAAAGAATTTATGGAATGGACACCGAATTGGAATAAATTTTTCAGATGATTTAATCAAACTCTTTAAAACAACACTCTTCAAAATGTTATTAAATTATGTTGTTATAGCTTGTAATATTGACAATTTAAAAATGGTTTTTAATCTTTTTTTTTAATGATACAACTAAAATATTTTTTACTCAAAAATTATTTCTTTTTTCTTTAAAATGATTTTTAATCAAATACAATTTCAGTTATTCAATTCATCACAATTTTTAAAAATGAACATGCATAAATAAGCATAGTAATGCAAAGTAATGCCATGTAATGACAGCATTACACTAGACTTTGGAAAGTAATGCATTACATTACCATTACTTGTAATGCTAAATTTGTGGCATTACACATTATTAGCATTACTTTGAAAACATGTAATGCATTGCAATGCATTACCATTACATTTAGCATTGTCCCAAACCGGCAGTGTACATATCATCCGTATGATCTTTTTTGAGTGTACACATAATATGACATCAACGATTAAGACATTTATCTTTTTGTCAATTCACTGTTGATCGTATTTCACATTAGTCGAGTTTCAGTAAGGCAAAAGAATAGTATATGCTCTGACGTTGCTCTCAAGAACTTTATATTATATTTTTTGGTTGTGGTGTTTTTCGGAAAAGAAAACTAACTCAGAAAAATTAATTATATATGTCTATATAATTGCAGAATTAGTTTCAAGTCGCCACGGTTTCTGACTAATTTTAATGCAAATTTTTTTTTAGTCAACATGGCGAAAAGGAAGGTACATGTTATGTATTGTTTCAAATAAATCTTTCTTTTTTTTCAAGTTCGGTAATGAATATTACTTGGTATTTGCACAGATTTATGTATTTTTCTTGAGATTTCTGGATTGCACGATACTTTCTTTCCAAACATTTGTTTAAATCAAGCAATTAATGAACGTCGTCATGTTTAAAAAGAATTATAGTAAGTCCAAAAAGTAGAATTATTTCTAGTTCAAGAATGGTGCAAATACATGTGGATTGACCGGTGACTAAATGTTTTTGTCAACATCTTGGTACCGAATCATCTTATTGCCTGACGTCATGTCGATATTATAGGGTGCCCAAACTTTCTCCGTGCCTAAATCCAGAGACATAAATATTACTATTATGTTATTTATGTCTCTGCTAAATCAGTGTCCTGCATCCCTTTCAACATTCCACCGCATTGACATTTTTTTTTAATACTGAAATTATATCAACGTTAAAAAAAACAATTGATTTTAAGAATTTGTGTTTTGAAAAAATAAATATTTTTGTTCATGATATAGATTCCGGGAAATTCCGGATTATACAACTAACTTTATACAATATACTCTACGACTTTTCGTTTGACGTGCAGTTCCGGTGTGTTAGTTTTCGGTTACACAGTTGGGTAGAAGTCACAATAATTTGAAGAAGCGTTTCTGAAATAATTGTAAGTAATTAGTAAATTCAAAGTTCCAAATCAAATTTTAGATGGAGCTTGAACTCAGGAACTACCCAAGAGACTGCTTATATCAATATGGTTGCTAAACTCCATCATTATTTTATTGTCTAACGTAGTTATGTAAGATTTGCGTTTTTCATTTTTCACTGGATTAGTTCAAAATCTTTTATCATTACTGATGTTATATTTTCTATTACAATCAAAACTACATGTTTTTTTTAAATCTTTTACTCTGGATTACTTTTATTAGTTTGGTTTAGACGGGACCTGAAATTTATAATGTGAACAGTTGAGAAATTTCCAGAAAATTCAGATTAGAGTGCAGTCCCTTAGTTAAAATCAGCCTTTTGCCGATTCTTCAGACACTAAAGCTACAAAAGTGGTTTGAGTTTATGAAAGTATATGTAACTTAAAACCTATTTTAGTTCATATGTAGTCAGTTATTAACAATATACTGTTGATCACCAATAAATGTAATGGTAAAATTAGATTATTGCATCAGATCAGCCAGTGATCATTATTATTTGTTAAAGAATTTTGATACTTTTTTCCCAAACCTGTTCACACTAATTGTATATCTTCAGATAAATATATATTTTGGGTAAAAATGATAAAAATGGCAACTGATAAATATACGTTTCTAAAATTGCATCTACTTACGTATCATTTAAATTAGCTTCTCAATTCACTTATCATGGGCATAAGGGTCTCAAATCACACCTTGGAGAACATCAGCATGTTCATATTTTGTATGTGAGATGACTGCATGCTTTTATATTATTTGAAAGAAGGTTTGTTTACATCAAGCTGCCATGATATATATTTTACAGATTAAAATGCTGGCCTCAAAATTGTGCCGCATTCCCATCACCAGTTTCGTCGCTGGCATTGGGAGACCTCTGAACAAGCCTCAGTTATGTATGAGAACCCGCACCCAGCAGCTGGCTTCAGATTCACGGTCCGGTGCAACCCGTCGAGCTCAGAGAACAAGAATTTCTTTGGAGAAGCTTACTACCCCAGCAGGTGAAACAGGTAAGCATGAATTGAATATACATGAATATAATGTCTTTGAAATTAATAAATAACAATATTTTTGTTCAATTCTTCAAATTTTTAAACATTATAGAGACATTCCAAAGAGATTCAATATCAAAGACTAGTGCTATTACTTCTGTTATAAAAAATTGCATACATACTCCCATGTACGTTTATACTTTTGGTTAGGGGATAACAGGGGTAGACACTTAGTTAAAAACCATATCATCATGGATGAAATAAAAGCTCAGTTCAGATACTTTGTGTTGATTTGGATACAGTTTTTGAATTATTTTTCAGCTTTCACTGTTGGGAAAGGAATGGTTGCCGGTGGAGCAGCACTAGGCTTGGGATCTTTGTGTTTCTATGGACTGGCCTCCAAAGAAATATCTGCCTTAGATAAAAGAGCGTGAGTTTGCAGAAACATTCTACCCTAAAATACACTGTATTGTTTAGTTTTGTAACAGAATGATTGATATAAAATGGAGACTACTGTATGCAGGGTTATTTTCACCCCATGTTATTTTCACCCTTTTACACTTGCAAACAGTTTCTTTAAATCTTAAATTCGCCCAGATACAATTGTGTTAAAAGAAAAATAATTTGAGAAATGGAATTTGTTCAGTCTTAAATTCACTCGCTGACAGTGAGGGCGAACGGTGCGAAAAAAACAGAGGCAGATATTTCCCTGTATACAGTACCGTGTTCTTAATGAGGCCGGGTCTAATTTGTTCTGCCCTAAATGAGCTATTTTGAACAAATTTCGCTGAATATTTGCAGTTGAAACCATAACGCCATGGCGTCAACCAAGCAAAAAATGATGTCACAATGGAAATTAAACCCTGCGCGAAAGCGTGCGCACTCAAACTGTACTCGGCTTCATTAAATGAGGAAATATGTTCCAAGATTTCAAATGTTTTAAGTTTTAAAAACTTTTGATGATACACAAAATCAAATAAATTTATGCTGGTAGATGTCATTATGATTTACAAATGACCTTTAGATGTGACTATGACTTATTGCCCATACTGTGACATAAATCCATGAAAAATTACATTCATATGAACCAGTAATTTTTTTTTTGATTAATGATTCCACAGAACTTTATTGAGGGGAACATGTATTTTTCTCTGTATTGATAGATTCTGGTCTGATGAGGTCAAACAGAGAATTCGATCCACTTACTTTTACTTTGGAGCCAGTGTTGGATTAACTGCTGCTACTGCTGTCGCCATTGCCAGAACTCCTGCTCTAATGAATATTGCAATGAAAAGTTCAATGACAGTAAGAATTTAAAACTTTTCAAAATGCTATCTCTTGCATATCAAAATCAAATAACATTCCAGCAAGCTTTCTAATTTAAATATACTGGTACCTCAATTTGCAAAGACAGTTACATGAAATTTCCAAGTTGTTAAAATATGTATCATTTGACACAGATATATATTTTGAATTATATTAAGGCTCATTATTAATGAAATTGGATTTAATTGAACAACAGTCCATGATTGGAGGCATCGTAGCTCTGATTGGTACCAGCATGCTGACACAGTCCATCCCATACAAAGAAGGCGTTGGCAGTAAACAGCTTGCCTGGATGTTACACAGTGCTGTGGTGGGAGGGATTGTGGCCCCCCTAACCATGCTGGGAGGTCCCCTCCTTGTCAGAGCCGCCTGGTACACTGCAGGGGTAGTAGGAGGTTAGAACAATAATCTCTCAACTTGAATGTGAAGTTCACATATTGATTTTGATACTCAATCTAATAATAAAAAAACATGTACATGTACTAAGATACTGTGGACACATTAACTGAAATTTATATTTCAATGTTGCTAATAAGTTGTAGATTTTGTAGAATTTCTTATTATTTATTCAATTTTACAAGTCAGAATTGATATTTGACTCTTTTTTCACATAAAATTTATATTGGTAGTCAGTAGGAAGAAGGCTAATTTATGTTTTCACTAGCCTAATGCCTAAATTCACTCATAATGTCTTTAATAATGTCAAAGAAATATACATTTAGAGCTATACATTTTATTTTGGAAACTTAGATGATTATGGTTAGTTTATGACTCTATGTAATGAAATTAATTTTCATTTTTTATCCATTAGGTCTGTCAGCTCTGGCCATGTGTGCACCAAGTGAGAAATTCCTGAATATGGGAGGCCCTCTAGCTATTGGACTTGGTGTCGTTTTTGTCTCTTCACTTGGTAGGTGTGATGAACTGTATATATATGCTGCTATGCAAAGAGATAATTGTAATGTCTTAAAATCTTACAAGATTTAGATTTGATGATATAAGAAAAAAATCTTGAAATGCAGATAAAATTGAAGCTTAATAATTCAAAATACAATACGTATATTGTGAACTAATGAAGTATGATGAAAAAGACAACCATTAAAAAGTCAAAGTCCTTGTTGGTCGAAAAATTTTTTTTAGTAGTGTCTATGACGATGATGATGAAGTACAACCTATCGCTTATTAACTCGTAAGTTTTATGATATAATTCTTTCTACAGGAAGCATGTTCTTGCCGCCCACTACATCCCTGGGTGCGGGACTCTACTCCATCAGTATCTACGGTGGCCTGGTCTTGTTCAGCATGTTCCTGCTCTATGACACACAGAAGGTGATCAAAAGGGCCGAGAATCACCCCGTCTACAGCGCACAGAAGTTTGACCCCATCAACGCGTAAGTATAAACAAGTCTGTTACATGTTCTGAAGATTCATTAATTTTGGATTTATAACTTTTGTAAATTTATTTCTGTGGAAGTTGAAATTCAAATCTACCGGTATTTTTTAAGTGTTCAAATTTTTTTATATAGATGATGTATAAGCAGAGTGAATTCAAAATTTAGATTTATTTTTGTACTGAAAAGTCACAAAAAACATCAAAACCAATTAGAAAGCCACAGCAAGAAATGCTTCAATAGTATTAAATAGAAAACCTCACCTAAAATCCCTCTGCAAAGAAAATACAGAAGAATTTATGCGCCATATTTTCCTATTTACTTGAATAGATGTTGATTTATTTACAGATGCATGGGAATTTACATGGACACAATAAACATCTTCATCAGAATTGCTGCAATCATGGCTGGTGGTGGGGGTAAAAGAAAGTAAACAAAACTTAAAGGAAACCCAGTTATTTTATTAAGTTACGGACATGCCATAGCTCTATACCAGATTTGGGAAAAATGGATTTTTGTGACTGTGTTATAAGACAGTGATTTGAACTGCAGATTCTCAGTCCATGTATTTATTGTAATAAACATTATGTGCTGTTATGTTTCAAATTGATAAACTTGTTCTCTGTCACCTTTTTGTTTTCAGTCATTTCCTTTTTGTGTAAATACATAGAAAAAATGCTGATGGATTGTTTAATAAAATGCATGTGTTTGCAGACCTCAAAGAAATGGAAATTAAGGATCACAAAACTTTTATTTCAGAATATTGTTCTCTATAATATTGATGATATAAGAGTATTAGTATTCCAGTGAACATTAATTCTATTAAGATTTATTATATGTGCAGAATGATCTGTAATGGGCACATTGGTCATACTTTAAAAGCTGGATCTACCGAATTTAACACTTGGTGAATTACAATGTGTTCAATTATCTCTTTTTCAACACCACTGCGTCTGGACAATTTCAAGAGAGGGCAAAACGTTTGTAAGTGTACAAGGAAGAAATTAACATGGGGCGAAAATAATCCTGTATAGAGTATTTCTTATAGATTAGTCATTTATGTTTCTTTGTCAGAAATGGTCTTGTCTTAAAATTTTGACAAAAATACAGTGAAGCTTCCTTTTCCTGTCTTCTAAAAATAATGATAAATTTTAAGTCCATTGACGATGTGAAAAGAGAAATAACTTGTACTGTTTAAAATTACAAATAATAATCTCCTTTTCTTAATTGACAAGCTAAAGACAATACACGTCAAAGGACTAAGGGAGTCAAATTTAGTCCCGAGAAAAGCTGTAAATGCGACAGCATACCCGGTTTTCTTTTGTGTGAACAGTATCCATAATCCATTTGTCAACCCTTAAAAGATGAACACTACCTATCCAGAGAAATAGGGTACTATATGCAATATTTTTGTTCAACAGCTTGTATTTTTTCTTAAATAATCAGAAATCAAAATCCTAGCAATATGCACATCTTTGATATATGTACAATTGATCTGCAAAAGAACAACTTCCTATCTTGAAAACTGTAGAACGAGTTATCCGTAAAATAGGGGTACCCCAATGCAATATTTTGCCAAAAAATGACAAAGTTCAACAGCTGGTATTTTTTTCAGAAATTATCAGAAATCAAAATCCTAGGAACATGCACACCTCTGATATGTACAATTGAACTGCAAAAGAACAACTTCCTATCTTGAATACTGTAGGAGGAGTTATCCGTACAATAAGGGTACCCTTTTGGCAGCTGCCCGCCCGCCCGTCCGCCCGCTCGCCATTTTCACAATTTCAATAACCGGATTTTTCCTTTGGAAAACCCGGTTAACAAAAGTTGAACCACGATGTTAAGAAAAATGTACGTTTCGCATGCCCGTGTTCGAACGCACATTGGTCCATGTCTGGTTAAAACAAGAAGAAAGATGTTAATTGCTACTAATAGTTTAATTGTTCACTAAAAAGAATAGACGTAATATAATGTTAACGCATTAAATCTTATGTGTGAATGTAAATTTTAACAAAGCATGTTATGCTGATTTATAAAAGAAAAATTATTTGAAATTAATTTTGTTACTTATTCAAGCTTTAAATTGAAACCAGATTATTAATGAAGGTATTTTATAATATACAGGTTTTCATTTTCCGTTCCGATCCAAAGTTGATTTTGTTGATCGACTGCTGTGGACGAAATTGTTTCTTGCGCAGCTAGGTTAAGGCTTCCCATAAATTTCAGCTCATGAATATCACGTGACCTTTCATGACGTTAGCTCCGCCCATTATTCATGTTTTCATCAATTTCCTAATTTTGATTTAGTGAAGCGATCGCTGTTAAAATTTATCGATTGATTGCTTTAAATAATAATTTTGAGTTTTATTTAAAACAATACTGAATCGAAATATGTGATTAAATGCGTTTATTTCTTAAAACTGCATTGTCGTTTGCTTACCATCCGCGTCAAGAGAGCGCTTTCACTCGCTTTGTTTTCGTTGCGAACAGCTGACAGTGGTGTGTCAACATTTTCATAAGATGCATGGCCTGCAAGACGCCGAGAGTGGATAATGCAGCTCAAACATCGTTTAAGAGATTATAAAGGTATGTTTCGATACAGAATATGTCGTGTTTACCTTTTCTTTTCAAAGCATTTGCTCTTTTCAGCCCAGTGTATCTACACGTGTGTGTTTTGCACATCACCGCTGTTCTTATTTTGCTGTGCATGTATTTCTTTTAGTGTATTGAACTACACACCATACACTGTAAACAGTGCATTTAAAATAGGTGGGGTTCCCAGGGTACACAATTGTAGAATGTTGTAATCAAAGTGCATGCATGTTTGTATGATGATTACACGTGCAACATATTGTGTTTTGCACATCGAACAATAAATTGTTGGAGCTAAGATGATATAATTCATTTTGCTGGATCTGTGCTTACAATAGATATCTATAACACCGTTTTGAATTCTTATTTTACTATTGAACTAACATATAATTATATGGCAAACACTGTAAACATTGCATTTGAAAGGGGTGGGTTGAGTCCCAAGGTGCACAAGTGTAGAATGATCTAATCAAAGTAATGTTTGCATAATGATTGCTTTACCTAATTTGAATAAAACAATTTTGTACCACATTACCTTTCACTTTATCTATAAATTCAAAAATTCAGAAAGATTTGTACATGTTTGTATGTGCATTGAAATGATATGATTAATATATTTGATATGGTAAGTATTCTGCAGTCAGGCTTCATAATAATAAACCCCAACCAATAAAATATTACATATGTGGTGGTCAGACTCAGTCGCTTGAGACCATATAGCATAGTGGCTAGATAATATTCAGGGGGGCAATGGTTTGTAGTTATAATTCCCTACCTGATTTGTTATTATTATTCACTACTTGATCCACATGTACATGCATACAATAACATATTCATTTTCTCAATAGCAGATTATTTTTTTTTTGATTAACCAATGTGAAACTTATATGCTTTTTTACAATTCATTTTTTTAAATTTCTTAAAGATGTTAAAAGAAGATTTTAAGCTTATAATTGAAAAGAACTTCATATTACATCACGGTCAGAATTTTAGGGTAATAGAATGTTCACTGATACTCATAAAACAGTCTTCTCAGGATTTAATTTTTCTGCAGAATCATTGTTATTTGTTTGAGTCAGGGTTTTTTTTTTATGTAAATATACATATTGATTCATTTCTATAGGTAAAATTTTCATGCAAAGCACATGCATGTACATTGTATACAAACAATTTTGAGATAAGAAAAATACATGTATATGTGGGTTTAATTCTTACTGAGCTCAGATACCTCAGCTTATATTTGACATTATGGACATTTCATTGATATAAAAAAAAATATGAAACTCATGGAATTATAATTTAGTAAAATATTACTCGAGAAGAGATATACAGTATATCAAAAGAAATTAAATATTAATATGAGTAAAGCAAACTCTCCCTCTCTCTCTCTCTCTCTCTCTCTCTCTCTCTCTCTCTCTCTCTCTCAATTTGATATATGTTTAAGATAGTATGACCTGATATGCAAATTTAGTTTTTGTACTGCCATTTACATGTCACATATTGTTAGGTCATACTTATTACACTGCATAGTCATTGGTCAGTGTATTCAACAAATATTCATGTATTTGCTATGCATATGTTAACACAGCTAATTGATTTTTTTTAAATTTTAATTTCAGCCAAACATGGACTTCTGCTACCACCTGGCAACATGGGTTTTACGAATCGACTTGTGGTTTCAGCTCTTGAGGTTACCCTGTCACCCCTACCCACATATTCCCTGTGTTCTACAGACTTTTTAATTCAAATTAAATCTGATAATGCATGAATGAGATGGAACAATAAGAAAGTGCTCATCATCATGCATTGGTGTATTTTCAATGTGTTAAGACATTTAAAAAAAAAAAAGAAAATTAAAGCTGCTTAAAGAAATTTACAATTATGAGTTTTGTTTTCCAATAAAAATATATTATGTTTCATTTATTTTGTATTCATTTGAGATCAAATGCACCTTTTTGATGACAATTTTATTCAATTAGTTATGAAAATCTAGACAAATATGAGGTTCTGAGTATCTTTGAAAGGACATATTAAAGAATTGTGTATCATATAATGATAAAAATTATGACTTTATGGTAGAGATGCACTTATAAGCAAGATAATGTTATATTGATCAAGGCAGAGGCACACTGACTTCATAACATGTGACAATATTAAATTACATATTTAATAAACAGGGGTGGTTTAAGGACTTTAAAAATTTCTAAAGGTGGATCTGGCTTCTTATTTCCTTTTCAAAAGAATTCTAAGCCTGTTATCTAGACAATTAAATTGGTCTGAAGCTATATGGAGAGAGAAGACATTTAAAAAACCAGCCTCACCCCAAATCTTAGATCCGCGCATGTGGTTATCTGTGCATTGAGGAATTCATCACTATATTCTGTTTAAACTGAACAAAAAATAATGAATGGGTAATATCCCTTTGTAGTTTACGAATTGAAAGGTTCAAAAGGTCAATGAAATATGCAGATAAGGAATAACCAACGAAAACCGATGTCAATCTTTAAATTTTCCGCGCTTCACAACGTAAGATAATCTGCCCTTGATCCTGATCATCAGTGCGTTTGAAAATCTGCTCGTTTGCATAAAATCATGTATACCTGTTTAAAATTGCAAAAGTTCAACGATACCCCGTCAGTTTGAAGGATTGTGTTTGACTTTTTCATTTTCATTGAATACCAGTGATTGTAAAAAATGCTGGGAGCAAGTTGTGGCTTGAAAGGAAATAGTTTTTTGACACGTGAATTAACTCGGTCATCGACAAAATTTCTAAAACTTGAACGATCCATGCAAAAATTAAGTATGTTACTGGTATTGCTATAGTTGCTCCCAGCGCTTTTTAGATTAAGCAATTAATTTTCTTTTAAGTGATATAAACAACAATTGAATCTTTCATTCCTATATCGCTGAACTTCTGCGATAAATGAAGTCATATGTAGCTATTCTATTTTTAGCGTGTCACGTGATACACAGCTGATTCGATGGCTGTTTTCCGGTACAAAATGTAAGGGAGATCGATAGTAACATAATGATGTATAAACATTATCATTACCATATTGGAATGAGGTTGTAAACATTATCTGAAATTAAGTCTGTTTTTAGAGCATTTATTTCATACGGTAATCTATGGGCGTCCTTAACCTAGCTGCGTGTATATCAGTATCCATTTCGAACACGTGCTCTAGACTTGGGTCGATAATAATAATCTTTGAGCCAGATGCCACAATGACATTTCCAAGATTGTCAACAGATGCACTAGCTGAATAGGTGTTCTTCAAATGCACTCTATTAATAGCTTCGGATGAAATTTCACCGTTATGTATTGGAAGCATGGCAAATTCGGTAGTACACGTGGCAATGATTTTTCCATGATGTGAAATGATGTGATTTATATTCCTGCATTCTGTGTTTGTTTCAAGGACTTCCTCAACTTCTCCCTTCATGTTAAGTTTGAGTACGAAATACTTCTTTGGAACATGCCGGTGACCTATGACGTATATATTTTCATCTTGATAATTAACTCCACAAAGCAAATCGGCATATGAGGAAAGATCCGCAAACATCATTTTCCGTTCCTTCTCGAGAAATCAATCGAATTACCGCTGAAGACCACCCAGCGTAGCCTCGTGTCACTAGGAGGTCGCCATTTGGTGTACAGCAATTAAAAAGAGGATAATATTTCAAATCGAAAGATCTAAGTTTGTGTCCAGATGCACTGAACAATTTTATCTTTTTCTGATAGTTCACCCATACCTGGTTGTCGTGCGTAACACTAATTCCATGTATGTTCTGACCAATACCAAAACAAATCTGAGCTTTTACATCCACTTTCCCCAAAATCATATCCTCGAAATTGTAATTCAGATTTCTTCGAGTTTTCTTACGCTTTGAGCCATCATCCAATGCTGTTCTACTACACTCTTTCGTCGGTGTAATAATCATTTCTCTTGAGGATTGATAACCTTTACTCTTACGTTTCTGTGAGGTTCTGGGTTGTGTTATATACCTTTTTCTTTGGATCTGATACCTGGCCTCGTCCGGTTCGAATTCCCTTTTTCTGGTTTGATGGACATGTGTTCTGCAAACTCTCTTGCTTTTCTTTAGAGGGTGTGCTCTTTTCGTTTTTCCTTAAAGTTGTCCTACGTAGTGATAGTTTCCTTTCATTTCTTTCTGAAGAAGGTACATATTTTTGCAGGTTGTTATCTCTCTTGCTTGAGAGACTTGATTTTTTTGGCTTTTGCTTTTTAAAATCTTTGACCGTGTTTGTCTGTCGGTTGACGTTGACAAGTTTCAATGTTGAATGTTTGTTTCCTTCTGAGGCATTTGTTAGAGACAATTTTTGTTGGTTCCATTCTGGTCTTCTGACTGATGCTCTGTTGTTTCTATCAAGAGCATGTGGTTCTATACCTTTGGGAATTTGTTGTTCTCCGTTCATTTCTTTTGATCGATGATTTTGATTGGGTCGACGTTTTCTGCTCATTACTTTCTTCATGATCAGTTCATCGTTGTTTTATGTTGGCATTTTTCTGACCACAATCTATAAAACATGTTTCTTTGATGTCTAAGCATTAACCGTTCAGAGATATTTATTATAATAGTATCATCATTGAGTACAAAAAGATTTTGTGTCTCATCTTACTTGACTAAATATTCTACAATCTGAACTCAAAATAAATTGTCGTTTCATTTTTCCATAAAAGATGACATTCAAGAATTGATTCAATCCATCTAATTGATATCTGTCATTGAATTTTGTTTCAGATAAAATGGTAAGTTGGGAATTTTTATTTCATTATTTGAGGTGTTCAAAACTGCAAAATCATTGTTAAATATGAAGTATTTTGGTTTCATCAAAATTCGATGATTTCGTAACTATAGTATTTATTCGATCGGCCCACGAAACAGTAAAATTGACAATACATATAATTAATGCCCAGCAATGAAAATATAAGCACATATAATTCACCAAATTCTTCATTCCGTTTCCTCTTACGGAGATTATACAGCATTTGAGATTGCGACTTGGAATTGTGGGTTCTGGAAGCGTTTCTTTGACCAAAATCTTCTGATTCTGATTTGTCTGGCAATATGTGAACACAGCATTCAAAGGATTAATATGAGAACAATTTTGTTAAATTATAAAGGACAACAACAGAAAATGAGGTTTAAATCAACACATTATACGTATATTGCAGCAATTCAAAATTTTTAGTTTTGAACTGAAAAACGTTAGAAAGATTTCAATCAACCAAGATTTCGACCCGGGGGGGGGGGGGGGGGGGGGGGGGGGGTCATTCAATAACTAATAGAAAGTGCTGATGTTGATTACTAGTGCAACTAGAAATCAAAGAACTGCATAGTGTTTTGTATTTAACAGAAAATGCAGTGAGAGTTTTCATGGCATTAATAAATGCAAGAATAATACGCAAATAATTCATCTGTTTGACTTTCGAAGCAGTCCGTAAAAAATTTGATTCACAGATAAAGTTGTATTCAGAAAAATGCACTGCGACAGTACCTTTGAAAAGTTCCAGTTTTACTCTCGATCTGAGGAGAATATTATGAAGATGCAAGCGGAAAATATTCTCTTTATCACTTGGTAACTCTAAATTAAACAAGACAAATGAATGTTTTCAGTGAGCACAGTTTAAACATAATAAGAAAATGACTACATTCTACAGAAATTAATGCACTGCTGAAAGTATTATTTGATTTCAGTTATGGAAGGTTTTGCCTCCCCCTATGCTGACAATAACCCACTGAAGTATTCTTTGAGTTTGTTGGAATATGGTTAAGATTTAATCAACGGGTTTGGTGCAGTCCCTCTAGATCTTGTTTAGAATAATTGATGTACATAAACATCAGGCAATGTGTACTGTGTATCTAATAATTAGATATAATTCTTACCTTTTTAAGTTTCGTTATATTTGACGTTAGATATCGTATGCATTTATAGCTATAAAAAAATCTTTGTTTCAGATTACGGCAAGGTTAGAAACAGTTGTGAAAACGTCCTCTAGTATGGCCTTCAATAACCCATGTCTTTGGTTTGTTGATATTCTGTCAGTAGAATGCGCTCAAAGAGAGAATTTTCATAGTTGATATTTAAATGGCGGTTATTCCGTCAGTAAATGTTGTTTAAAATCCACAAATTAATACCTGTCTACAATAAATAGAAGAAGAAAAACAAATACAAAATTTACAATATAACATATTGTGAATTTTGTTCTATCACCAACAAAGTATATCTAAACTGTATTTTTAAAAATATTTTAATTACATCATCCCACTGATCCCAGTTTTACAACAAAATTTACAATACGACATATTTACACCTACCCAGTAAACATATATGGCAATAGGCTAACGTACAGTATTGAATTCCCTGTAAAGAGAGAAGTTTTAAATGTCTGAAAGTTTCAAGTATATTTATCTAAATCGCGTAGAGCAAGTTCCAGTTCAAAGACAGTTCAAAACTTTATATTTACATCTACCGAGTATGATTCCTTCTATTTCTTACGGAAAGTTATTGTTAATTCATAGCTCTATAGAAACTGACAGGACTGAAATCGACACGCCCCATTTATCGATTGGTCGAAACCTACAGCGACCGAAACTGACAGGAAACTGAGAGGACTGAAATCTACACGCCCCGTCGGTTTACATTATCCTATATTTACATTCGGTGTATATATCCCCTCATCTTTGCATTGGAAATCTGCGATGTTCAATTTTCTATGAATTACGCTTTGATAATTCAAGCGCCATGTCCACAAATATAAACGTCTCCACGTGTTTTGAGTATATTTATTTTTGTAAGATAAAATGAAATGTTTAATCTTACATAACCAATTTGATATGTACTTTTGAAAAATAATCAATAAATTTTATCTATTCCTTAAAAAAATGGGATTTTTCTCTACAGAGTTTCTGGCACTATATTTTTAGTCGCGGAACCGAACTAAATAAGATGTTAATATGGCTGTTCCATTTATGTTTCATATCCCTGACTGAGAGCGTATATATTGGCTTTACAGCAACGATATACATATATTTCATACAAATAGACATCAGTATGAATATAAATATAAGCATTGAATGCTTATTTTTGGATGTCATCGGTCCTATGACACACCAAGCGGTGCAGACAAATTATCTTACCGCGCTAACGCGCGGTATTCAATTTGTCTGCACCGCTTGGTGTGTCATAGGACCGACGACATCCAAAAATAAGCACTCAGTGCTTAAATGAGGTGTGAGTGTGTTTTTCAATGTCAGTACCTGAGACATCCAGTTCATGTATGTCTATATATGCTAAAAAAAATCCCGATCAAAACCGCAATTCAGTCGCCGATCTTTTGTGCATTCACTTTGCACTTTTTGGGGAAACCGACATTTTCGTAATGAATTTTGAAGGTGTTGTACCCTTTTTGAGTCAGTGAAGAAACTTAACCTGTACATTTTTCTTAGTGTATTTGAGGGAGTTATCCCCTTTTTGAGACAGGGAAGAATTTTATATTAATATATACATTTAATAATCAAGAACGTATATGTCCCTGATTTAATATGGATTAAACGTAGAAAAAAAAATTAAGACTGGTTTGTGGTTTTAAAAAGTTAAATAAAACAATTTAGAAAAATGGTACTGTACAGTAATAATGTGTGGATCGTTATGTAGACCAGCTTCTACAGAGAATTTGACTTGAATGGGGCAGAGACATAAATAATTTATGTCTCTGAATGGGGTTCGGATTAATAACTGAAAGATCGGGATCGAACGACGATTTATTTTTACCGCCGACCCCCGTGCGTGTCAACCTGTTCCGGTCCTTTTTCGTCCATACTCCAAGCATGGATAAGCTACAACCAGTAAAGCTGGCTAAGGTATGTAAACAATGGCGCCTTTCCTCGAACTTTTGAGAGTCAAGACTTTGAGAATAATTTTATGAGATTCTTTAGAAATCTAAGAATCGTTACTTTTAATGCTAGAAGGCACTGTAGGCGCAATATCCTCTTTTGAGTTGAAGGGGTGGGGGTTATTATTGATGTTCGGGCTGTATCTTACTTTAATTACTTCTGGTGTTTTAAATTTTGTTGAATTTGAGATGCCCTCTTTTCAATGAAAATTTTTCGGAAATAATAGACTGAAATAGTTCTGAAATGGTAATGTGAACTAGGAACAGAAAATTAAAGCATATCCTTAGTCTAGAATTGTATGAACTATAGTCTGTCCCAAGTTATTGCTTCCATCACTTTTTGATGATTTTGAATAAAAATACACATACCTGTGAAAGAAATACTGTTGAAATCGATAAATACCTTTGTGCTCAAATTACGTTCATCCACTAATATGAAAAAAGTCCAGATTATCTGTTTTGAAAAGCCCCCTCTAACGCTTCAGCTTTCAATACACAACCCAAAATAGAAAGTCTACGGGATTTTGCATTACATCAGCCATGAAATTGCCCAGATGATAACGCTGAAAAATTGTGCGAGGTGTTCCGAGTAATTCCGAATGGAGAAAAGATGTAAACATTTCCCATTATAAATCTCCGTAAGAAATTTGTTTTCGTTCATGTGAACTTTTATGAGTGAAAAATGATAATGTGTCAATGAAGATATCTTGGATATTTTCCCTTTCATTGATTTCGATTGCACTTCTTTCACAGGTATGTGTATTTTTATTTTTAAAATTGGCAAAATGTGCTGCAGAAATATCTTGGGACAGACAATAAAAATAATCAGCAGAGGAAAGATGCATATGTATGCATTACAAACCTTCTTTTAATATGTGTATGTTGTAAGTCCACCACTGACCAAATATCCATTTAATGCCAATGGGTCTTGCCAAGGCATTTGAAAAATGTACTATTTCCAGTTTGAATTTGCCTGCCATTTTGCTTGAAATCGCACTTGAAATAGCTCAGATTTTTTCACTATCATGCGATTCATGCCGGAAAAGGTCAGAACCGGCGCCATAACGAAAACTGGAAATTTACTGTCGCCGATTGGAACCGCCATTCTCGGCATGATTTTGAATAAATATGAATTCAAACTCTCTAATAGAGCTTGAAATATAATTCTACTGCACATTTTGATAATCACACTGATAAAAATATTGTTGTAGACCTATTTTCTCACAAGATTTCAGAAATGCATGAAATCAAAACAAATCTGAACAGTTCGATAGAATGTGTTCAATAGTCTGTTTATGGGCCATAAAAGCGAAATATTAGTGAGAAGTAGAATCATCATTTTATTAATACATTGTAAGTTGCAAGTAAAACATTTGATTCAACTAGCAAATATTTAAAATCGAGCCAAAAATGCTGCCTCCAGTTGGAGATGGAGAATTTCCAGTTTTCGTAATGGTGCGGTTCTGACGTTTTCCTGGCATGTAAAATATCAAAATCACTAAATAAGCCAGGAAAATGTCATATTTTGGACTAGCTGTACGTTAACAGCTTATTTTCAAACGTGATGTTAAATGTGGTAGTGATGTAATTGCAAATACAAATAATGGGGCAAAATGGGGCCAAGAAAGAGCAATTGAGTAGCTTACATTAGGTATTTGAGACCAATCTAATGAAAATTTAGGTGAGATAAAACACAATATGTCCGTAGGACATCTGTCTTTTAATGACAAAACATTCTACTTAGGGTAACAGGTGCAAATATTCTTTGATCCAATGGAGTTGATGATCCCTCACTGTTTCATTATTTATTGCTCATTGTTTCAGGTTCTGAAGGTGCTTGGTCGCACAGGTTCCCAAGGACAGTGTACTCAGGTGTGTGTCAAATATTTATGAATGCAGAGACACAGTGTCTTTTGCACAACAGAGCTAATATAAACACATTTTCACCATGTTAATTTAACTAGTCAAACAGAAAATTAAAGAATGCAGCAGATTATAAGTTTATATTTTATGATATTCGGACAAATGTGATGTGACTTCATTTCTAGGTGCGAGTAGAATTTTTGGATGACAGTAACCGATCCATTATCCGAAATGTCAAAGGCCCAGTCCGAGAGGGTGACATCCTGACTTTACTGGAATCTGAAAGAGAAGCTCGGCGACTTAGGTAGCCGGATGGCCATAAGTGGTATGTCAATTTCTGCTCTCTGTAAAAACTGTCACCATATACACCATATAATCTGCATTATAAATCTAAGTTTATAGAGTAAAATTTAAAGTGAGTATTAGGGGTCAGACTATTAAAAAAAAAGCATGACCTACTGTCAGAATTTTTTTCACAGCAGAGTAAAGACCAGATACCCTCTTTTTTGTTTGTGTTTGGTCACCATTAATAGCCAACAGTTTTAGAGTTCTTTATTTGTAGCGGCTAAGTAGAGAAAGCAACATGTCAATAATATTTTTTTAAATCATCTTTATTGTTAACACGTGACACAAATTGAGCAGTCAATTATCTGCACAAAATAGAATATTACATGGTGCATGTAAACTAGATAAATGCATAATTGCATCCTATTTACATAGTTTAAATACACTGCTAAACAATGGATAAATTATTTAAAACCACTCAGCCAGAAATCCTTCAATTAGTTTTTACACAACTCAAGTTTTGTGCATGGTGGCAATGAGCATCTAATCCAAATTACAATAGGAAAAAAAACCCCACTTATTTCAATGTAAGGAAGTATATTTGAAAGTAACACAGAAGTATCACTTTACTTGCTTCTGAAATTCTTTAAAATACCCTCTTCAACCCCATAAAATAATGTAGTTTGTTTACATGTTGAATGGCAACTTTCTGTGTTCTCATGAACTAAACATACTTTACTTTCCAAGGTCTGTGAACATGAGAAGGTCTGATGCAAGTAAAGTTATGTTACTGGTTTGAAGAATTTCCAGAGAATCTGCAGCTTGTTCATAACATAAACAATAAATTTGATAACAATATACTGTACATATTTTATTTATAATTCTACTACAGTTCTTGTCGAGATTAAAGAGATACCGCAGACATTATTCTCCAATATACCACAAACGTCATCAATAAATTATCAGATCTTAAACACATACCAAACTCGAGTCGATCATGAGTTTATAACTTAAAAACTTGCTCTTTATAAAAAAAAAACCCCATTGATAACACAGGTTAGTGTCCTTTAGAGCGATGTGTATTCCCTTTAATGTTTATTTCAAAGAGGTAATCGCGGCTGTTCCAAGACCCTCCCCCAACACATTTTCACTGTTCGTCCAAATAAAAAAAACAAATTAATACGTTAATTATCAAATTCATTAATCTAAATTAATAAAAAAAATATTCATAAATAGTTTAAGTGTGTATTTCATTCATTGAAAAATATATTGTCTGCATTCGATTCCGATCGATAGTCTGCAATCGATGTACTTGTAAACAAACATACTAACAAAACCTTTGGGGTTACGCAGAACAGCCGTCTCAACCAATCAGATTCATCTCGCTTGAAAATATGACCTACTTCCTCTTTCTATAGATAAACTGTAGATTAAATAGATCAGATCAGCTGATAGTCGGAGCTGTTAGTAGAATAGATATCGTGAATGTTGCAGAATAACCTCCTCGGTCTCGAAATGTTGTTTAGAAATATAAAAGCCTCGGCTTTTATATTTCTAAACAACATTTCTCGATCCCGGAGGTTATTCTGCAACATTCACGAAATCTCGTACTTTATTTCTTAATTAATATATAGGGCAACAGGACCTTGTTACAAAATATGATCTTTAAATATGATGATGTAAAAGGTTCATGTTCCACAGATGCTACCAGTAAAAAAATTCTAAGACACTGAATAATCTGAAGTCTTTCAAATATGAGAATTAATAATATGGGTACCTGGTATAGTTGTAACTCTTGTTTTATAGGCCTTGTTCTTGGGATGAAAAGCAAGCAAAGCTACCTTCAACTGACACCACAGACTCCATTTTTACTGTACTGATGAAGATGATGATGAATTATGATGATGATGAATAAATGTGTCTTTATGTGCAGAGACATTGCTGCACATAGGTCACACTGGGGGATTGAGGTGTTGGTGCCAAGTGCGAGTTACCATCACAGACACTATTTAAAAAGTGAACAGCAGATATTCTAAAACTTCAGCCACCATCATCAGCAACGACAACAAGAAGCAGCAACAACAGCATAACAACAACAATAGGCCAGGCAGCTGACAGGGAGGCACTTGACCTTGGTTCACCACCCATGGTTTGGCTGACCGCTGTTTTTTAATCTGGTCCCTGAGTTAAATCTATTGTTTTCCCTGATTTAGAAGGTGGATTGTATTGCTTTTTATTTCAAGAATTAAAAAAGAAAAAAAGTCTTCTGTTTTATACTTTTTTAATTTTGTATTCATATAAAGATTAAGTATTTTATTCATTATTGTACAGTCCACAAGTGGAACTGATAAACATGCAGTCCAGATATATTATGATGAACAGGAGTTGTTAGAAAGCATAACATCCTTTCAGTTGAAATGAAAGCATTGAGGTAAAAACATAATGAACAACTTTTGCTAGTCATAGTACAAAATATTGCACAGGTACCCAGGTTCCAACCTTATCTACCATAGTCTAAGTACTTGTACTATGATTTACGTTTATGAAATGCTCATCTTTGACAACAACTACGCTTTGAGGATTGGAACTTGGTGATTTCTATGGTGTCGTTGTACTGAGATTCTATGATGAGGGGGGTATTGAAAACATCCATCAATCGCTCGCCAATTCTTTCAAAACTCTCTTCAACACCGGTACCTATTAAAAGAAGAGTTTTTAAAATTATAAACGTATGTAAAATAAAAAATGTGCTCATTACACACTGACAGGATAAAAAAAGTGCATAAGACTTTCTGTATATGGGTTCTGATCTTTCATGTACATCTAGACTTATGGGTCATAAAGAGTGCGTGCACATTGTCTTTGTCATTTTAGTCGAAAGTTTTAAGATATACATGCATTATTTTATGTAATTTTTGATGGGTATGTTTTATTCCATTTGATGAAACGGATGTATGTATTAAGCCCAGAAGAGTAAAAACGACGTATATATTTCATTTTTTCAGAATACTTGTCTTTTTATATCATACCTGGTTATGAAATCCGATCATTTCAATTTATATAAAAAGTCTATAACTTTTTTGCATAAAGATTTTTAACTTCGATTTTTTATATGCATGTGTACCCATTTTTGTGCAAAATCGACATAATGATGTTCACTTCCGCGTTAGGTTTGTAAATGGAATTAAAAAGAACATTACATTGGATTTATGTAAATAATTATAATATGTCCCAACCAGAAAAATACATACCCGTTTTGGCGCTAAATAAGTAAGTATATTCACATTCAAACGCTGCGGAGAAGTTGTCTACGCTCTCGGAAGGAATCAGATTTTCTAGATCTGACTTGTTGCCAATCAGAAACTTTAATGCTGGAAATAAAATACCAATCAATGAAATCATTCTTTATTAACTTTTTGTTAATCTTTATGTGGAAATGTTAAGAAGTAGAATATTGACGATTTGACACTACATATGCATGCAATAGTACAATATGATAAGCGCGAGAAAGAGAATGTAAGGACACTGGAAGGTCAACAAATTACCCATCAAATGTACCTCAAATCATTTGATATGATTTCTTCAACCATAATTAAACTATTATTCAGTAAAGAAAAAATCCAAATATTATTTTTTTGCTTTAAAGTTTGATTTTTTTTCTGTATCTATATTGAGAGCTATTCTCCTACAGGAGATTAATATAATTAATATAATAATAATAATAATAGTAATATAACAATTGCCCTAAATTTCAACAATAAAATGCTTTCTTTAGTGATTCATGCGGGATATTGCAGAAAAGATACATATTTATGTAAAAAAAAAAATCTGCAATGATCGCAACCTTCATAACCCGCACGAATCATAGAAAGCATTTTATTGTATATATTTACATCTCTCATTTAACAAATTAACGAATTGATCGTAAAGAGTAAGTAAAAGTAACGGAATTATTGCTATTTGAGTATCAGTTCGTTAAATAGAAGAAATAGCCAATTACATGTATTCTTTTAAATATGGGAATTTGAATCTGGCATCATCATGATTATTTCGTGCAGTCCGTAATTTTTCATAGGTTGCTGAAGGTTTCAACTGGTTAGAACTGGATCGTGTATATTTCAGCTCCCTGTGAGTTTCTATAGAGCTATGAATCACAATTGGTTTTCTTAAGAAATAGATGAGAAAATACTCGGTAGATGTAAATATATATTACTAAGCTAAATCAAAGAAAAACATTATCATAGATATTGTCTGGGAGAATTTTGGAGGACTAAGAGACTTGCCATTTGGAGCATATTGTGAACAGTCCTCTGCCCACTTGGCGAGGTAATGTAGGGACGAAGGGTCGTCACAGCTGTAGACCAACAGCACCGCATGCGTGTTACGGTAGTAGTTCCTGGTGATGGTTTTGAATCTCTCCGCCCCCGCAGTATCCCAGATTGAAAACTATTTTAACAGATAAAGAAGGTTATCAGGAAATATACATACGTTGCTCGTGTAAAATTACTAGCCTACTACACAATCATTAGGTAAGTCGATGTGTTTCGAGATATACCTGTATGACTTTTCATGAACAAAGTAATAGTCATTTTATACTTACAGTAATGCTTTGACCATCGATTTTCACGACTTTTGAGCAACTTTCTATTCCCACTGTTGGCTGAAGAAATTCTCCAAACACATTTTCTTTCAGGCGTAAAAAAATGGAAGATTTACCGACGCCTGCCTCCCCAATGAGAACTACCTTAAACATCTTTATATTCCTCTTGGATCATCCATTCTGCTTAACTCATTTTCTGATAACTTATATACTATTCAGGATTTTCACTTTACAGTAGTCCTATACAATTAAGGTACTTGACCCACCTCATGACCCATCAATATGGTCTATTATACACTGTAATGCAATTTGACTCTGTTATCTCCATTGGGGTACGACAAGGTACATATATGACTCCATTGGTGTTTATTTTACATAACTCTCATCCTTAGAAGGTTTTATCGGGTTCAACAAAAACAGACGACCAGCTCTGATGGTTATGAAATCGATTTCATATTCATGCTTAAGTGATAACTTGTATTAGTTTTGATTTTACCTTTATACTACTTTTTTTACTTTTATATATATAGGCTGTAGCTATAAAACGTGTTTGACATAACTAAAATATTAGTCATGTCTATAATGCAGAGTAGCAACAGCTGCTTGAGAAGATATATATTCATTTTCTTCTCAAACTCGCAAAAGGTGTATTCATATAATAATTGTTCTTTTAAAACTGTAAGTAGATAAAAAAAAATATTTACATTCTGAATGCTTTTCCTGTACATAACGTGTAAGTATGCTAAATTTCAGCGTATGTAAAGGTAACATACAGGAAAAGCAGTGCAAAACGCATGCATGCTTGGGTCCATTGGGCGAGTGTTTGAATTTACAGCTACTACCAAATGCTTGGATTGTAACATATGTCACTATATATATATATATATATATATATATATATATATATATATATATATATATATATATACATACATACATACATACATACATACATACATACATACATACATACATATATATATATATATGAATTTGTTACAGTACTTAAAACTGAGTAGATTTCTGGCTGACCTGCTGTCCCCTTTCCTGCTCAAGTTAAGGTAACCCATATATAACTGAGGTAAATTAAACAATTTTGATTGATCTAAACCAGGCATGTAGCATCATTTTATTGTCTTAGAAAAGGGGGGGCAGACTTATCCAAAATCTTGACAAGATAAAGAATAAGAATTTCACTCTTCTACCCATACATGCCAAATTTGGTTGAAATTCATTCACTAGCTTTAGGAGAGAATTGCAGAGATTCAAAATTGCAGATGAGGACAGTGATAGCAGAGTTTGAAATCAGGTATAATATAAACATACATGTATTTATATTCATAATTTTTTTATTTCTTTGGCATATTCATTAAATTATAATAAAAACTAACATAAACAATCTATAATAACATCTTTATTTACACAAATCAAATCACAATCTAGTATGGGAGCTGAACAGCAGAGGGTTTGTATGGCTTTCCAGGCGTGATAGATTTCATTCCTTGAGATGACCCCCTGCAATTATAACCGTAAATATCCTTAACCATATACAAGTTAATTACTGTGGAATCATTAGAGTCATGGTGGCTCAATTTTCATGGTATTCGTGGGTAGCCCTCCCCCACGAATTTACATCCTCAATGAATTTTTTTTTTTTTGAAAGAGTTTTCTTATTGAAACAGAAAACTGACTGATCCATGAAATTACATCACGAATAAGCAAAAAACCTGCAATCCACGAAAATTGGCCCCCACGAATTTAAATAATTCCACAGTACTTGCATTCATTTACCGATTAATATGAAAGCTAGATGTTATTTTGTTTGATATACAGTAGATACATGTATCATTTCAGAATTGATAATGTGGAAAACTAAAAATAACGGCTAAAAATATATGCGAAAGATCTCATTATTTTTCTTACAGGTTGGTATTAAGCAGATAGATATATATCACAGGTATTAAATACATATACATGTATCACCAGTGTATATAACAATACTGAAGTAAAACTCATATTGATGATAAACAAAGATACTGCAAATTCATGGGCAATACACAAAGTTTTTTATGTCCCTGGTAAAATTTACAACAAAATTTTGTAAAATGTATTGGTTTTATAAAACGCTGATTAATATTTAGGGATATACCAACAGATCCGTCCCTTATACAGGTTAATGCCAAGAATACAATTTACATCTTTTATAATGAATTTTCTATACTTCGTCTTCATATCTTTAACCGAATATGGTCGAAATTGTGCATTTTTTGGAATTCAATTCAAAATCGCATGAAAGTGATCTGGATACCTATTCAATTAAATATTTTATAAAGATTAAAAAAAAAAAACCAATATTAAGGAAAATTTATGTTTTCTAAAGAACTGTGGGAAAGATGTTGTTTGTCTAACATAAGAAAAATTACCAATTTTAACTGGTTTTCTTCATTTTTCATCATTTAAAAATCTATTTCTCAAGATCAAGGGGCTGATCTAACAGTAAGCATGCATTATTTGCCCAATATTGTACCTGTTTAATTCTCAAACAATTGCAATAATTTAATATGTTGTGTCTACTGAAACTTAGGTACAAACCCCTTCTCTCCCGTGGCGTCCGCAAGAAGTTTGCGACCCCCTGACATGATCTCCTCTGGTGGAGTCACTTGGCGGCGAGCATCCCTACCTAGATAGTAATTGTTTGACAGCTTGTGATTTGGACCATCTGGTATATTAGGAGCAGGTTGTGTTCTACAAGAGGATAACAAATCTGGATATATACATCTATCTATAAAGTATAAAAAATATCATACAATGTTCTGTCCACTTTTCTCAAATGGATTACAGATGTCAGAGTCAAAATAAAGTTTTAACTATTTCATGTTCTTCATTTACAAAGGATATTTCATAATTTCTTATGAGATTAAAATTTTACCCATTGAGTTACATATTGTTTATTTTGTTTAAGTGTTTTGTCTGTATTGAGCCATCATAAAGTGATAAAAAACAAAAATTTCATATAAATCTGTTATCACCAAGTTAAATGGTAAAAGGTGACTTAAAAGATACATACAACATTTCAACAGTAATACATTGAAATCATTACTTATTAGTAATCAATACATTTGAGAAGACCCTCTTCACTATGCATTAAAAGCTAGTTTAAAACTGAGATGTATTTCAATATGATCTCAGAAAGTACCCAGTACAAATATTATATACCTTGGTGCTTGCTCAGGCATAAAACGCAGGTAATTATCAGGACGTTTGATCTGAAATAAAGGAATGAGGTTTCTAATATACACACATATATATTAATTTAATTTACCCCAATGGTTCAATGCAAATCAAACCCAAAAAAATTATATGTTTTATTGAAAGTTTTTAAAAATATTTTGTAGCAACCACGTTTGATCTATAATGGCATACCCAGTCATAAGTCAAAGTCTGTTTACCATTGAATTACTTGAGTATATAAACTCATGATAAGGCCATTCCATAAAGGGGAAAAGGAAAACGAGAGTACTATACTATAAAGTTATATCTGTGAAAGAGATAATTGAGTTCAAATTTCCTCTAAATTCACACAGCAAATAAATTCAAGCATAGTGCACAACACCTGTCTGAAAGACATATTCATATTATTTTATGAAAGGTGCTTCCTATTAATTCACAATCTCAAGACACTAAAACCTACCATGCAATCTTCAAAATGTTAGAAGTCAAAATGTCAACAAATTACGAGGAAATTCGAGACTACATTTTGAACATTTATTCACTTTCTTTCAACAGTTTGATTTTTAAAAATAATACAGCATATGTAAACATCTAAGTCACATTTAACTGTATGCGTTTTAAATTACTTACATTTAAAAGCCCAAACCTAAGTGATTGTATAAAATTTATTACGTCCCTCTTTGCCATTTTTGCTGTGTAAAATATGAGTAGAGACGAAAGAAAAAATATATCCGGGTTTTTTTTCTCGCAAAACTTAGAATTTAACAAGAACGAAGAGTTACACACACAACTGAGAACGTGTTATGTTATATATTTACTAAATATATGTATCCATGGTATCAGGCTCGTATTATCGTTTTTGAAAGGGGGGGGGGGGGGGGGGGGGGGGGCTTATCCGAAATCTTTAACGATGAACAAGCCAGACACATAAATAACTGCTTTATGTCTCTGAACAAGCAAAAAAATCAAATCTCCAAAATCTTGATCCGTAGAAAGAGGGGGTACCTAAACTTCTATTCTCTATTGTTAATTTTGTTTATTCCCCTTTAATTTTTTACATATAACCAAGAAGTGGTGAGACCTTCTTCAAAATTCTATTTCCCATCGGGGGGGGGGGGGGGGGTGCTACTGGCCTATGTATATAAATTATCACCAAAAGTACTGGGTTTGTCGCAATTTACCCTCCTCTGTAATGCCACCATGGTCTTGTGTGTACATTAATTTTATCGTATCAAAGATGTTTTAACATATAACAGTGACGCTGTCACATAAGCCCCGAACTTTCACACTGTACATGTATATGACTATTTGTCAGTAAACTGAAAAAAAGATATCTGAAATATAATAAATTTCTAAATAGTTATTTTTATATACCACTTCCCTTTTACACCATTTAGATTGTTTAAAAAAATTGTAGTTAGGCTAATAAATATAATTGGTAATCTGTCATCGTCGGAAGCTCATGATATATTATTGCAAGATTCCGCCAAATAGAATTCTTATAAATTGACATACCGAGTCTCCGTAAATACATTTAAATTTCCATAGTTTTCCCGACCTGTTTTAGCCCATATTTGTTCCAATAATGAGATGACACTTACATGTATGTAGTGTGTTGCTTCTCAGGCATGCAAAGCTATAAATTTACGCCTGATGGCGGTTCACTCTTGACATACAATAATTTCGAAGTAATACCCTATTTTTCAATTAAAAAATACAATATATTTCTTATCATTTAATTTTTACAATCATAGTTATAACATTTTTACATTACATTTGCGGTTTAATATATCTAATACAAGATCCCATAACCGCACACGTAAGTCAAAAGGTTAAAAAGGGGCGGATTCACAGCGGCGAGGACTCTTTAAAAGATCTCTCAACCGACAGATGAATCTCGAAAAGTGCCCGCCTCCAGCTATTTTTATGATGACTCTGAGGATGGATAAACACAGGAGTTTGTTTCAGTAATTAGATATCATTGAGATTGTGACCAGCTTAGAGGGCCCCGTTTTAAAAAGGATTTGAAGAATGTTGCTTTGACCTTGACCTTGACTTATCAATTTGATAAGAAATTTGATTTAAGATCATTGCATATCCTTTATCCAACAAACATTCTATGGGCGAAGCATAATGCATATATAGGAAAAAGAAGAGAGGAAAAGGGTCTGGACAAGGATTTTACACAAAAGTCTGCTTTTGACCTTGACCTGTGACAAAGTAACTTGAATCAAGTCTTGTGGTAATGTCTGAGAAAGATTAATTCAGTAAGAGAGAAGTTATGGTCCTAAACTTGATTTCAAAGAGATCTGCTATGAACATTATCTTTTTAAAGTTAAAAAATAACTTACACCAATTTTTCTCCAGATCTATTTAGCAAATTGGGGGGTGTGGGGTGTGGTGGGGGTGCCGGTAGGGGACGTTTATTGCTTATGCAATACTCCCAAGATGCCTTTTATACTATAGAGAAAGCTTTTATCATTGATAAAGGTGTTTGTGACATAAAATTTTACAGTGAATGACCAATTCTATTTACATCGGCATAATTGGTCATCTAATTAAAGTTCACAGATTCTTATGGAGCAAACTGAAACAAGTGGACTCAGAACAATACTTTATTCCACAATAAAACTCCAGTTTATACAGTTTGTCCATGGATGTTGATGTGCCTCCACTCTTTTCCATTTCAATCTCAAAGTACATATACCACAAAATCCATTGGATTAAGTATCTCAATAAAATAAAATGTTTACATTCCTCTTACTTTAAATACAAATGTAAATTATTCCCAGTGTGTCCATAGTTACTATTAAGAGGTTTAAAAAAACTGAACCTCTTGTAAACAATATGTAGATGCATCAAAGTAGAAATAAATACATGTATTTCCTTTCAGTATGAATTCAAATCCATTGTACATTTAACAAAATTTCTAGAATCCACAGTACCGGGTAATTAAAAATCAAATTAAAAGAAACCATAAAAATTTGTTACAATAAAAGTCATTATCTGAAAAAAACTTTTATTACATGTAATTTAAACACTTAATATTTGCATTCCAGCATTTTGTTTTCTATGGCTATTTCTTCTCTCTCTTAACATCTTTATGTCATTAAATTATGACACATTTTCGATAATTTCAACAATGTTTTACATTGTTTCCGTTAAATCAGAGGAAATGCATGCTTACACCTTGTTTTAGTGAGAAAAAAAAATTATTGCCAAAAAAAAAATAAAAATAAAAATAAATATTACCTGATAAAATCTGGTTAAAACAGAAGATGCAAAATAAAAGGTCAAATTGGTCAATGACTTCCAAAAATATGTATCAGCAGTTAATTTGCACTATTAAGATATCTTTAAAAATTTTGAAAAAAAGAACACACTGAACAATAGAAATTGTACAGAATACTAAATCATCAATAAAATCATAAATATACATACCTGATTTCATTTTGAAAGTGTTTAAAAAAAAATAAAATTAATAGATTTGTTGACAGAAAACATGAAGTGTATAAACTATCTGTATTACACAATGAACACATGCCCAGATTGCGTTACAATAGAGTGCATGCACCAAGTTGCATTTTTAATCACGAGAAATGTAAATACATAAACAGTGTGTATGATGAAAAAAAGACAACACAATGTTAATAGACACTCGACTCTGTCAATAAGCTAGCATCATGTGGAAGCTATGTAGAAGAGTTGTCTCCCTCTACATGTTTTTCATCTAGACGGAATGCATATTAAACATGGCATTCATTGCAACAAATTTATCCAACAAAAAAAACATTAAGTAAATAAAACTTTAATTGAAGTTTACTCCTATCATGTGACTAGAAAAAGATAAGGTGAAGAAAAAATATGAGGTACTAGTGTTAAAAAACATGTTTGCACTATCAGTTTTATTACACTATGATAATTTTTGTTTTACCCTTTTGTAAAAAAAATCATGCCATGAATAATAAGAAAAACACTTAAAAATGCAGGTCAATGTTTAGTACCCTATTAAAATTAAAATCTTGGGTAAATCTGAGCCTGATAAAGCTTATATGTACATGTACATTATAATGCAAGTAACATTTCACATGTAATACCTATTATGAAAAGAATGCTTGGCATTGCTGATTAAATTCTGGCCACACTAACCCCACTATTAAACTAGACTATGCCATTATCATCTTAAAGCTTCAAGCTCTCAATTGTAAAGTTTCAAATATCTTCACAAACCATTTCACAATAAAGATACTTCAAACTTAAATACATGTATATCAGAATAAATGTTTGATTAACAACCTTATTAGTGCACAATCATTGGTTAAATTCAGTCACCATGGAAATGTATGTATGGAAGTTTTGATTTTTGTTAAGAAAGAAATAAGTATAAAATATAAACATATAGTACTTTTTTTCTTTTTTAAAGAGTCAAAATTAAAAATCAGTGTATTGAAAATGATTAAAATAATAAATGTTTTTTATAAAAAAAATGAAGACTTAATCTGTCAACTTGACAAAATGAAAGTAATATAAATTGAGATAGTTTTGAAGGTGGCCCTCAGTCTGTTTCATAACATCACAGATTATATCTGTCCCACAGAAAACAGTTAGCACTTGAACCGGACGGATCCACTCCACTTCAAGCTGTAAGATGCATAAGGTCCGAAATGGAATGGTGTTAATTAATTAGAGATGCCTAAAAGATAAAATACAATACAATCAATTACAACGAGCAGTAATAATTTATTTCACAATATCAAATGATATATGAAAAAATTTACACCATGGTATCTGAGCATTAATCACAAAATACTGATATACCCTGTTGACATGTCATTTAATCAAACAAGTTGACAAGAGCAAAAACAGAATTTTCCATAGATGTATAGGAGAAAATCTGACACCTCTTTTACATTAGGAGGTTCTAAGGACAACTCACAAAACTTTTCAATACAAGTATTATTAATCAGGTATTTTTATGTCATTTAAATACAAAATACCCCGAGAGTATTTTATTTAACTGCATTCTTCCACCCAACAAGCTATAGAGGGCATTTCAAAGGAGATATCTTGGAATGTTTTCGTACTACTGAATGAACATTGTTTGAACCCAAAGGTATTCATAAATATAATTAAGCACAATGTGATGCAAGGATATCTTGGGACAAAGAACAAATAGTACACATTAAAAATAACACAATTTTTTAAATTTATATGTATAGGTAAAAGATTATAATATAATTATAAATAGGTAAATGGGGGATCAAATATTGATTACGGTTTCTACCTATTAAAATTTCTTTGGCGATGCAGCTTCCATTAAATTTTCCAAAGACTGGTTCAGACTGGATAAATCTGCCCTACTATTTGAAGAATCCAGTTGCAGCAAATCTTGTTCCTAAAGTATAACAATCAAATGTAAATCAAATGATATTTTCACTACAAAATATGCCCACTGCACAACAACATTTGAACTTAAAATGTTTACTTTAACTAAAATATGTAAAAGAAAACATGTTTGCGATGTTCCTTATCTGATAAAATGACGAATTACATGAGTACTAGTAAAAAATTTTGAATCAGTTTATAATTCTGAACACTGAATCTCTCATGTATTTTTAAACAGATGAAAAAAAAAATTATTAGATGATTTCAACAAATAGTATTAATTAAAATTTAGAGATAAAGTTAGTTTAGATTTATACCATTTCTATGAAGCTCTTCTCATTCAATAATATATGTATTGCATATAAGTATATTGGAGATGATTATAATTTTACTTTGAATAATCTGTCCAATATTAAAACAGCTACAGCAATGTTGGAGAAAACTGATAAAATTTATCACTATTCACTAAAGACTATAACTTTACTTTTGGCCAATAAGTCTAGCTTTCAAAATGTTGTCACAGTCTTTCCTTTTAGAATTAACTGCATACAAATAATACAATGTATTACAAACAAAATAAAGCCATCTAGCAACTTCAGATTGATGGTTAGTGACATCATACAAGAAACCAACAGCTATATCACAGATGTAAGGACCTGTAAAAAGTCAGTAAGCTGACTCAGCTTCATCTTGAGCATGGCTAGCTCCTCCATGATATGTGAGTAAGTTTCTACGTCGATGACCACCACATCTTTTCCATCCATCTGCATTGTCTTCACTTCCTGTAACCTTGGAAACGTAGAGGTCAACTCCAGACTGGCCTCTGAATCAAATCTCCTGCAAAGATAGGATTACAACACAATTATTAATTAGCATAATTTTTTTTTAAAAATTCTTTTCAAATTCTCAACCTTTGGAGATCAGTTTATACTCTCAGTAAATATTTGCCATTTTAATTCAAATAAAATTTGTGAATATCAGTTATTAAAAAAAATATCCAAGGTAAAGTGCAAACCAAAGCAATTAAATTTTTTCAGTTTAAAATTATAAAAGATGCAATATAACTGTGCATAAAGAACTCAAATCAGTGTAAAATCAAGCAGGCATTCACTCATGTTAGGTACACGTTTTGGAATGAAAAATAAATTATACCAGTTGTATGTTATTTTTCCAAATTTCAAACATACTTTAGAAAAACTAAGCTACAAAATAATTGAAGTGATAAAAATTATAACTACAGTACTTGCTATCACAACCATTTAAAATTTAAAACAAATTTTACAAACTTATAAGGTATGATTAAAATGGTGATATGAATTTGTGGAAAGAATATAAAGTTTTAGCAATATTTTCAAAGCAAATCTATCAATATTTTGTATCCAAAAACAAAATAATCTCATAAACACACCACCAAAAATTATAAAACCATGCACTGCTATTTTTTTAAACAAACTAATAAAACAGAAAAAAACGTTTCTGTTGCCAGCTCCTATTCACTTGTGTAGTATATATCTTGCCATTGCTGAAATTATTTCCAAAAAACTCCCTACAAACTCCCTACATAGAAAATCCCCTTTCCTGTTGACAAAATGACCTACAAGCTGGGAGGGATTGAGGGGAGTCATAATGCATTCAACATTCCCAAGATGCATTGTACCGGTACATCCTTTTACTTACACTTTCATGATTGACCGAGGCCTATACACACAGAAAATAAAGCAGATTCAAAATAAGCCATATTTTAGTTTACTAAATTACAGGTAATAAGCAAACACAAAAATTAAAGTTCTTCCGTAATAACATTTTTTTTTTTTAAAAAGCTAAAGAATTCATGACATATACAAGTACATGAAAGTCTCAGTCTGTTTCGAGAAAGCAATACAACATAATGTAAGATGAGCCTTGATGTGCATATAAATGAGTATTGATTATCACTTTGTCTCATTCAATGATTTAGACCCTCATCAATATTCCCTACACAGATGTGATATAAGGAGTGGCCCAAAGTGTCAAAACCCAATACATCATGATACTTAGTTATGCATGGCCATAATAAATTGATAAGTTATGAAGAGACTGGATATAAGCTGGATAAAAGCCAGTCTGCATTACATGCATGTATGTGTATTCTATGATAGAACCCTTGGAAGTACTTCTGATTTGTGGATGGTTTTCTAGATAAGAGTAAGGGAGGGGAACCTCTTTGACTAAAACTATTTAAGAGCAGATCAAGACAGTGTATCAGTATATTCTTACAATTTGAAGACCATACAACTGTAGACCTCAACATACAGTGATGATATCAGCATATTGATTTACTTTTATACCTTATACAATTATACCAGTATGTAAAAAGGATGTTAATGTATTCAACAATTTCAGAAGAGAACTGTGCACTTATATCATCATAGACAGACACATAAAAATAGCACAATATACAATGTGTTGTCTGACAAAACAGAAGCTCACTTGACAGACAAAAACAACGGAAATATGATACTGCCTGCTACATAACACTACGCAAAGCTATCAACTTAAATTCCATAGTAATACTATTACTGAAAAACTAAGAATATATATAGAGCCCTGTGTAGCTTACTTTTATTTTTCTTAAATTTCTTTCACAATGAAGATGAAATTATGAAAGAATGAATTTTTTCCCCTTGAAATATCAATGAAATTATACAGATCATTCAAGCACAGATTAATTTTAAGGAATAAATAAAAGGATAACAGATTACAAATGTACAGTACATTGTACATGTAGAGTATCTAGCATTCTGACAAGGTATACAGAGGCCTTGTCTACAGAGATGAAGGTCCACAATAAGTAAAGCTTAAAGCTGTCAGGATTCAGAATGTATAATATACAATCACAATAGACACTCAAATATGACTAACATCTTAGCCAAGTAATATTTCTTTACCTACTTTATTGAATTAATAAATCAATATGAAAATAAAAATGATTTACATTTCAAGAATGAATGTTTAACAGTGTTTTCCTTTTAGAAAATTAAATATATTAATCTATTATTATAAGAAAACAATAGAGATATATATCAAGCTGTGCAGGATAGACAACATCACAGAGAAAATCATGTCAGGCAATGACGAATGCAAAGTCTTCTCTTCATACCAGCAAATGATATTTTCTTTCCGAGTATGGACTATAGCTTTGCTTTATTTTGTTAATATTAGTGTAATACATGTATTTTAAAACCACTTCATAGCAGTGCAAATGGATACCTCTTCAATCCTTCACCATTAAATTTTTAGTTAAAACAAAGATTTTTTTCTCTCTCTAATGTAGTACATGTACAAATTTTAAATTTGATTTACCCATGCTTGACGACAATTTTTTTTGTTAATCACGTATACAATACATAACAATATCCCCTTGGATTAAACCTACAACCCAAACCACCTTCCAGTGAAGACTTTGGATCCCTGCCTGGCTAGTTACCTGTCAGACTTACCTGAGCTCCTGTGAAGTTCGATTTGAGCTAATCAAATCCAGATTCACGCCATCTGGACTGACCGCTTTTTTTGGCGAGCAAGGTAGCGACTCAGGCGAGATTGGCACTGAGCTCGCCTCTGCTCCTTCGGTTTCTATTCCAGAAAAATCAAATTGAAATTGAAATGTATCAGAATTATGGTCAACAATGCTAGCTCTACTCAATCTGTTCCGCAAGAGAGAACCTGCACTGCTCATAAAATCTATTGAATCAAATGCAGCGAGAGGGGCTGTTATGTTAAAGTCATCACAAAAAAATTCTGAGGCTTCACTTCGACACCGGTCCAGGCTATTTATGAGAGTAGCAGTCCAGTCTAAACTGTCACTTGATTTACAGGACAGCCTGCTACATCTACCAGAGTGGACACCTGGTTTTTTGAGACTGGATTTGAGATAGATAATTTCAGAAAAACGATTGGGTCTACTCGTGGAATGAGCAGGAAACTCACCGTGATTTTCATGATTCTCATTTTTAAGGCTCGCGAGTGTTTCTTCCTCATCACCGATTTGATATGGCTTGGTTTTATCACAGAGGGTTTGACTAGAGTGATGTGATTCCTGAGCATGTAGACTCTCTATGCCACTGTCTGATGCTGAAGCGACCTTACTAGTCACTTTAGAATCTGAGCTTACAACCTCATCTGAGGGCAATAAGTCACCACTGTTGCCACCATCACAGCTAGCACACTTTCCACTACACACAACCTTACTATTGCCATCATCTGCACTGCAGAGGCACTGTCTTTCTACATTTCCATTATATTCCAAGACAACTCTGTCATTTTCTGCCTCCTTTTCATCAAAGATGGATAATTTGTCCTCGTCGTGGTTTGGAGACCTTACTGGACTGTATTCAATGGTCAAATTAATTCCATTCTTGTTTTTCTTACTGTGAGGGGACTTTTTCTTTGCGACATCTACATCATGACCTGATTTCGAATAACATGCCCCCATTGACCCTGTGTCATGTGGTCATCTGTGATTGCATTGAACTGAAAAATATGAAAATTGATCATCAGCCTGTGAACTGGTTGAAGCACACAATAGACAGTCTACATGGTCTATATATATCAACTCTGAGGTAGAATCAATAGACTTGGGTTTCACAATGAAGATTTTCAAATCAATACATGTTCATGTTGTATTGTACGAATCTTAAACAGTCCAAAATTTGTTTTTTACTTCCTTGACTGCTACCAAGTACATCTTATATAAGCATTAAAAAAAACCAAAACAAATGAAAACAAAACCAAAGAAATGAAAATTGTAGATTTCTGGTCATGACTTAAATACTACAAATCTGAACAGTAAAATTTACAAAATAATTGTGGTAAACCCTACAAAGGGTGTTTTAGAGTAATATGTATGCAATACTTTTGACCACTTGTTTACAGCATACAGTGACAAAAGCAAGATATTCCTATAGTGCATGTATCTACAAGAAAGTTTAACCATACACATGTTACTGGGAATATCTCCTGTACTTGATACCAATTGTTAATAACCTACCACTACATCTAATACACAGGGTTAGAAGTCAGACTGTGTATTCTTATTCTGATGTTGAATATAGAATATCATACAATTGATTTTAATATTATTTATGGCATACAGAATATGCACAGTAAATTACAAAATCAATAAAATATCACTTTACCTTAGAGTAAAAACCTTTAATTTCTCTATTACAAGGGGGAAAAAGGCAGCTTTACTTGCTTCTTATTTTCACATCAAAAGCTTTGTTTGTGTTGCAAGATAAGGTCCTTTCCAGGTCTGTGAGAAAGAAAAAAGAGCATTATTAGTCAGAGATTGGTAGAGATAACCTCTCCAAACAGCTGCTGAAGGGGGTCACTGCTGTAGTACAAAACATCTGCCATCACCGGGCTTCCTTAGATCAGGAAAGGTTAACTCTGTTAAATACTTCCTATAGCCAATTCTGTTGAGGCTGCTGTGATGTTACCACATTTTACATGACTGCAAATTAAGGAGGAAGACTCTGCCTGAGCAATAAAACTGAGAAGGTTCCCTGTGCAATTATAGTCCATGCACAGCGTGGATCAAGGAATGATTGAGGGGGATTTAACAATTTCCTGGTTACGAAGATTAAAAGTTTCCTTCTTTACACAACTGCAAGTTTTTTTTTATATTTGAAACAAATGTCAGAATTTCCAAATTTATGTTTACATAGAAATAATTAATACTTTTTTACTTATATGCACTGTGAGAAATACTTCTGTTTCTGTGAGTTTTATAATAAATGTACTACAGTGTTATTCATATATATATATATATATACTGTTATCTGATTACATAAGAAAGCACACAAATTTAAGGAAATATTTAAAAAAATAAAATAAAACATCCATACAAAAATGTTCACTCCTGGGTTATATGCATTTTCAATGTATGCATAAGAATGAATCATGAGAAGTTTCATAAAAGAGTTGCAATTTCTGTTTTTATCTACAACACTGTTTGATGACAAAAAGCACTGAAACTTCTATTTTAATTTAACACTGAAACAGAAATAGAAACAAGTTAGTAATCTTGTAATCTCTAACTTATGATTCATCACACCAGGTACTGAGGTAGCTGACATGATATCTGCTTTTATCAGTCTGCCATTTTTGTATGGAACTAGATCCAGTTCAATAAAATTCAGGGTTGTCTACAAAACCGGGGGGGGGGGGGGGGGGGGGGGGGGGGGAATGGGGAATTCCCCCGCCTAAAATGACATAATTACCTGATTATTATTGCATTTCAAACACAATCTAGCTAAAAGCTAGACCCCCAGATCCCCTTCTACTTTTCTATTCCTTCTTTCTACTTCAATTTTTAGCGACAACCCTCAAATTATACCTTATGATGTGTATAGCAGAAATCTGGCTTTAAAAAAATAACAAAATAAAATTTAAAATTCACTGTGGGGATAAACTTGGAGAATTTAAAATTTCTTTCCTTAAAAAAAATTGATCATTTCACAAAATATATTTTAGAGTATATTTTTCAAAACCACTTTATAATATTAGTCATATGATGCACTGCTGGCAATGGAACAAATATTTGATGGCTGCAGTGAACTTCGTGCATAGATGGATTATTGTATCAAATTCCTATCATAATGCATCAACTGACAAAAATTGATAAATTGCATGTATGTCGGTATATATAGAACATGTAATTTTTCAGCTATGAGCCACAAATAAAGAAACTGAGACTGATGAGTTTAGAGACTTGTGTTAAATAGGATTTGAAAATGATGTGTCATGTGTCATTACATGTGTTCTCTACATAAACATTTCATTTCTAAAGGAGTCTTTTGACACTTAAACTACATCAACAAGGCCAACAATGAATCTATTTCTACGTGTCTTTGAATGCATTAGAATTTACATATGATTTTGGTAGTCAGCTCTTAATGTAACACTTGTGAGTTATTGATTTTAAAAAGATAAAAAAATTGTATTTGACTCATTTTTCCAAGCTTTTGATCCATAATTCTATACTTTTTACAATTATTTTTAAAGTATAGGACAGTCTTCAAATTTTTTTTCAAAACTTACAGGGCAGTAGGACCAAGTGGTCTGTCAAAATATTTTAGTCCCCAAATGAATTTAAAGCCCCCAACTTGTCTCATCAATTAGAACCCCCATAACTGACTACAAGAATTGATTTTTGGCACTTGGCTTTTACAATATCTACAGTCCTATCAGACTACTCAATTTTCAAATTTCACTGACCCGACCCCAAAATTCACTGGCCACCGTCTTCAGACCACTGAATATTTTGTAAAGACTGATAGGACACCAATACACAAGATGTATCAAGCTGAATCCCAGCTGAAATTATTGTAAGAGTACTTGCCACATTGGTGAACAAGACTCAATTTTTCTTTAAGTATGCATTTAATAAAACCAAATTAAATTTTACCCCTGATTGTTACATGCAAGTACAATGTGGCATAGGAGTACCATATTGGCCATTGACCATTAAATGGAATTTAAACAACCAAAGGTAGATACTAAATATAAAGCGAGGGTTTTCAAGTAAAATGTTGACAATCGCACATCAATAATTTACACAAATTTTTTAAGCAGAATTTTTTATTAGTCCGACCGGACTGACTAGACAGAAATTTTATTAGTCCAAATGAAAATCTATTAAAATTTTTTTTTAAAAACGCAAGTAGATGAAGAATTTTATCGAGCCATCATTTTACAAGTTTGGAATACCTAATGTGTTTCCCCCTGTTTTAGGATTAAATGAAGGGATGGATTAAACAAATACTTCTGGAATTGATTAAATGTCTTACTAAGTTTTAAATAAATCATATTGTACCAAAATAATGATAAGTGGAGGTGCAGTGACTGTATTCTGACAGTATGTTAGAAACTAGTCTAAAATATTGTTACAGTGAATTTGTCTGTCATTTCCTTGCAAATCAAACTGTATAGGTTAAGAAAATACCAATAACTGGGTGGTATGCATTTCACCTGTTGAATGAACCTGATAGTGTTTAGGGCTGAATTTTTTTTGCTACATTCGATTTGTATGGAAACAGCTATGCTATTTGGAACTCATCAGCTTATTCGCAGCTGGTAATATGGCTTCCCACGTAATTTGTTAGAATAAAATTTTATCAGGTCCAGTGCAATCACTAGATTTACCTACGTAGCTTGAATATTACCTACATAGCTTTATTTACCTACATGAAGTAGGTTTATTTAGCTTTGTATGGGGTAGAAAAAACCCAGATATCAGATAGTGATAAAAAAAATACAAAATTACAGCTTTTACAAACATAAATTTGTTTACTGAATTAAAAATATGCACAGACTACTGTCTACTATACATGCAAATAAAATTCCAGATAGCAAAAAAAAAAAAACCCAAAAAACAAAAACCCAGAACAACATTGACACGGGTGGCGTCCACTAAGAGAAAAAAATGTGTATCTCATTTTTATGAATGTAAATATATGTTTGTATCTTACAAATAAAAAAAGAAAAATGATTAATACCGTCGTAAGTCAGTATTTCGTTTGATAAAAGAAAATCACCTTACCTGACACTGACAGGAAGTTTACGAAAATCATAGACGGCGCAATTTCGCTGATGTTAATTCGTACAATGAATTGATTTTTGCAATATTAACTTGTACTAAAAGGTCTTTCGCCAAGCACAAGTTCATGTCATCTTTTTACAAAATGCGACACATGCTTATTTATTATCCACGAACTACGATTGAATATTTACTTTATTAAATCCTTTTCATTTTGCATATAAAATGGAAATTGATATATCCATTAAAATAGAAACATTTTTTGCGGGAAGTGGAAAATTGTAATAATTCATTGAAAGTGCGTTGTACTATATGTGATCACAGGCTAATCCATCCATGTTAATTTTTAAAAAGTACAGGTTAGGCCCTTTTACTTTTTTCAATCGAATGGTTCAGCTAATTAAGTCTTGTACATGTATGCACGGATCTAGGGGAGGGGGTGGGGGGGGGGGGGGTCCGGACACCCCCCCCCCCGGAAAAAAAATCATATTTCTTTATAAAAAATATGCCTCCCCGACAATCTTTTAAGAATATCTTTCGGACCCCCACCCCCCTGGAAAAAATTCTGGATCCGCGCCGAACATGTAAGAGAATAGAATGGTGATTAGTTTGACTTGGGATTCTGACGTCAGTCCGTGCTGTCCAAGTAAACCTCTAAACTATAAAATAAAACACCACGATATCTATATATCTAATTAACCTTGTCTCTTTATTAAGAAATGAGGGAGAAAATACTCATAACATGTAAATATATGATTTTAAAACAATATGCGAAATAAAAATTCTATGTTATCAATTGTTAGTCAAGCATTTTGATTGTTTTTTTTTATTATGAGTACTGATTGCATAATTGTCGCACATATGCGGTATTTGTAATTAAAGTGGACACAGTAAAACGGATTACAGCCAACATCGTGTTCATATTTCATCGCGGGACGAATCTTCTGGGGTTACAAATAATGTGTCATCTATTATTGGACCAAATGCTCGCAATGAACCCATCTAACGCCAGACAATCTGAAACAACTTCCTGGTTTTGTTGTGCCGGCGATTTCAGGGACTGATCCTCGCTTCTGTCCTTTTACCAAAAATACTTAGGAAAATATATACATGTAAAAAGAAGAAGAAGATGATGAAGAAGAAGAAATCCTCTGAAACAAAAATTCACAATAGCAAAATAAATATTTTTTTTAAACAAACGAAAAAGCTATTGATAACCAAAATCTTTTATCCTTAATTGTGCAATGTATGTCTGCAGTCTTGTTCCCATTGTTCCTACAATCAGGGAATATAATATGGTTTTACTCTGCCCCATAATGTATGGTGACATATATCTATCCCTACATGCAACTATAACTAGAGTATGTCACCATGCATTATTGTGTCAGCATACTTAATAATAATGTCGACATGCAGGTTCTATCTATATTTGCCTACAAACTTATACTGTAACTTATTTGTCTTTATCGACATGCAAATTATTTATGGTGACATACAACATATTTTGTCAGCATGCAACTTATTTACGCTCACAATCAACTTACAAGAAGTATTCTCTGATTTTTATAGGAAACGAGGCAGGAATTATTTCGCATGTCAATATAAAAATATGTAAATAAGAGTATTTAATTTGAACATATTTTATTGAGAATTCAAATGTAAATAAAAGTAAGTTCCATGTCAATTTACTATTATAGCTATAAGTTGTTTGTCAACAAAAATGAGTTGGTTGGCAACAGAAATTGATTGCATGCTGTTGGATATAATATAAAATGGATGAATTTTTCAAGAAATCATTCTTAATTCTAATCTATATTAAACAGATCGAATTTTTCTTACAAGTCAATTGATGTATTTTTATTGAATGCCAACATATATTAATATCACTTGTTGATATATTTATGTAGCATGTTGATCTAATATTTCTATACATTATAATCTATATGAAGTATGAACTGTAGGGTGAATGTCATGGTTCTGTTATGAGACGAGTCAAACATATAGATATATATTTCTTTGTGTTCCTTTTACGTGTATTTATCTTTGTAAATACAATGTATATTCTCTATATAATGTATCATTTAAACAAACATATATCGTAATTTTTTTTAATGACTGTCATTCTTAGTGAACATGATTATACAGTCGAGAAGGTCCTTGGGTATTTCCGGTTACTCAATAATTATCAAATCAAGATGGGCCTTTGCATTATGGGGCTTTTGTGTAATCTAGTATTGGCCGTATCAAAATGGAAACATGTCATGACAAAATGGGATTGCTATGATTCATGTGATTAATACAACGGTATTTATACTTATCGCAAAGTTAATTGTTCAAATTGATATTAAAACATTTTTATACCATCTTTTAAAAATTTTCATGACACGTTATCGTAAAACTTTCCTTATACTATGTACGAGGTATTGGCAGCGAAATAGTCAAACGAGACCTACATGTACGTTTGAATACGAAGCAAAAATGTAATAAATGCATGTAATACAAAGCCCTTTGAAATAAATTCTTTGTATTGATGCATTTTAAACCTGAAAATTGAGTGTTTAGCTAAATTGAGTTCAGCAAAATACCCGCTGTAAGAATAGTCCGTCAACAAAATACAAAGTAGGTTAAAACACCTGCATATAAATGTAATTGGCCATGGCAGATACTGAAATCTTTTAGCTTTGTCGTACATCTTGATCCTTTAAAAATAATTTCACTAGATACTGCATGTACATCGATTCCCTGTACATTGCCATGCAGAACTCGTCAACACAACCCCTCTTGAAATTCCGGTAGTAATAAAACAAGAACCAAATAAAAGTAACAGACCCATTCCCTTCAATTAAAAAAGATCTCAAAGACATGCACATTTACCTTTTTAAGACGAAACACTGTGTTTCATTTTCTTTTGTAAGAACATTGAAGAGATAAGGAATCATTCTTTGAATATTGATATATATTATGAGGTGATAATTTCGGTCGAGGCGTGATCAAATCCAATAAAGCCCAAAGGCCTTTATGATAGATTTGATCATGCCCCGACCGAAATTATCACCTCATAATATTCAAAGAATGATACCTTATTACTTTTATTTACAAAATTTTCAGCAATTGTACGATTAAATATAAGAATACAATTTATGTAAACCCCAATAATACGTCATTTGAATTTATTGGACTGTATAATACAAAATAGATTGGTAGTGTTATCACAGACAACGGCACTGAAAAATGTAAATATTTGTTGATAATCTTTTGTAAGGCGTACATATAATTCCACAAGAAAAGCTAAAATATCACACTATTTCGTACAGCCGAATACATGTAACTATTCTTCATTTGGGGCAATATATAGTAGTTTTTTGCAGGGGTGGGTGTAAAAATTCCCAAATCGTGAAAGAAACTTACTTCTGATTTTTTTAAAAATGTTTTTGAATTTTAGCAAAAAGAGAAAAAAAACATTTATTTTTTTAAAAGGCCTTTCATAGGTATAACCATCTTTTAAAGTTTTTTTTTTTTTTAGAATTTGAACGCTATTGGTTGGAATAACTCTAGACTCGTGTACCAGTAAACTAAAATTAAAATTAGATTTAATTAAATTAAAGTATAGTAAAAAGATTAAGTATGCAAGGAACTTCCACGGATAAGTTTTTTTTAAAATTATAATCAAAACGTCTAAAAATTAATTCAATGATTTATCTATGAATATTTAAAATTAAATAATGGGCATGGAATTTTATTGAAAAAAGTCCATAATTTTTTTAAGCAACTGAAAAAAAATAATATATCTATGAGTATTCGAGAGTAAATAAAGGGCATGAAATTTTGTTAACATCTTGTTGGAAAGAGTCCATAATTTGGAAGAAAAAAAATGGAATGCATAGCCCAACTAGATATTAGTTTTACACACCTGATGCAGTTTATCATCTATTTAACAGATTATCGATATCGACCAATAAACAAAATTCTGTTCAATTTGAAACTATCATAAACATTGGAGTTGTCAATGAAATATTAAAATCTAATTAAAATCAGTAGTATCAATTTGATCTTCACAAGTTCAAGTTCACGTTCAAGCTCAAGATCTTCGCATGCTGTTTTTTTTTTTTTTTTTTTTTTTTTTGCAAGAAGACAACAATTTTCGTAAAATCACAAGAACAACAAAATAACCTTTATTGAACCGAGTCCTCCGAATAAATCATGCTAGCGTATCGCCATTTAGAATCCACAATGACAAACATGCCAATGTGCCTCTGCACACGGTCTGCTGCAGACGGTGTCCTTTTTTTAAATTCTGCATTTGATTACAAAATGCCAAAAAATTGCGTTAACGCCTTTTGTTTTTAAATTATAAACTAAATACAAACAAAAGTACTTTGTTTGCGGAATAGCGCACAGGATTCAAAACGATTTAATTAACCCACAGAGGTAAGTTAATGAAACGTCATACATCTACTGCCATTGTCAAAATATTTTTCGTTTTTTTTTTTATTATATATATTAGATAATAAAATATCCACTATTCCATCTCCGTTTATAAATATATATTATAGATATTGTGTATTTCATTTAAACTTCTCAGTAGGAAAAAGGTTAGGGCAATATGAAACAATCAAACAAATATATGATTTAAAAAAGAGTTTTACTTTAACTTTATCTTTGAAAAGGTAAGAAGCCAACAAATGTCTTTTGTCTAAAAGAGTTCTAAAAAAAAATAAGAGGACTGGTTGTTCATGGCAATTTTTAGACTTTATTCATATCCTCGAAAAAGAAGAGCTCTGTATTAAGATACAGGGAACTATTCAATTTTTTGTGCTAAAATATATTAAATTTTTCTTTAAAATCATATCTAAAAGTTTTAGCTATAGATCTGATGGGTAATTTGTTGACCATTCAGCCTTAAAAATATATGTGAACTACATATGAATATTTAACACCAAAATATTAAAATTTCTAATTAGTGTGTATATAGTATAATTTAATTTTTTCAGTTACTTCTGATAGCAATCCGCTGATATAAAAAAAAAAAACAACAAAAAGTTGAATTTTTTCTTTAAAAAAGAATTAAGTTTAAATTCCAGTTGTGCCAAAAATTCTTTTATTTAAACATAAATATTTACACTATATCTTTTAACCTCATTACAACATATGATTTTCTTGTTTATTTACTTTCGTTTACGACCGAAAACACCGGGAATTTTTGCATTACTTACTGTCATTTGTTATCTGTCTTACATTTGAAACTGTATACATATATTTCTCAATATCAGTTTCATTTCACGGGTATTTATATTGTCATAAAATCAATATATAGCTTAGAGAGTGGATAATTTAAAAATATTTATGTTAAAATTTTACAATCAACACAAACACCATTCATGTATGTAAAATGTGATGGAAGTATTAAAGCACATATTTAGCTTTTTTCAGTAAATTTTCCATGAATCAAAAAATATATAAAATCGCTTGAACGCAAATGAATGAATGTTAGTGATCTTTAAAATATTTGAATATTTTCTTCTATTTCTATTGGGGTCAAAATAATTTCAAATGATTGTAGCGCCGCTCGGTCAGCCTTTTGCTACATCAAGGATCTTCACCGCACAGATCCCAGTCAGGTCTGTATTTGGAAAATACTTGAGATGTTCGAGCTAAATTGGAACGGGATTTTCAAATAAGGATGCTATGGTAGCTGATAGTGTTCTAAATTGGGAACGAAATCGTCGCCTTATCAACCGCTGTACGATAAATACCCCAAATTAGACAAACATCGCTCTTCAAATTCTAAATCCAGCACTATTACTTCTCTCTTGCATTCAAAATGGGAAAAAACTCCGCCCCATGGACATGCGCAATACGTGGGAAAACCAGTCCGACTTTATGAATAAAAATGGTACTGGATGTTTTGAAGTTTAAATCGAATGAGTACTTACTTGTGAAAACACATTAAAGGAATCAGTGCACACGGATACTTTACTATTTAAACGGACAGCATGTTATTCTCTATAGCCACAGCAATTTTTATTATTCTTGCCCTTTACAAGTAAGTATATATCATATACACATTTCGTTTCAGTCAAATAGCAATCATTTCTTTTGTTGATTGTTTTAAAATATGAAATGTTTTCTACATACATTTTAATTTTTTTTTTCATTTAGATACCTTGTCTACCATTTCAATACATTTGAAAGGCTAGGCATTCCTGGACCCAAACCTACATTTTTCCTCGGCAACCTCTTAGAAATCCGAGAAAAGGTAAATACAAAAACTACTTAGTATCAAATTGAATTATTGTCCATAAAAGTTAGACAAATAATAAAGAATATGGACTGCAGTATTTCTTGCCCTTAGCGTATTCTAAATGATACGTAATTATCCGGCAAAAAATGTCAACGTTGTCCCCTTCAATATTGAATTGCCTAATAGAATTAATAATAGTGATTGTAATTCCATTGTAGGGACAGTTGCAAGCTATCATTGACTGGAGAAAAGAATATGGAAGGATTTTTGGGTAAGCTCATACTTGTCTAAACGTTGATTTTAAGATGCCTTAACTTGTCAATAATATGAATTCATAAAAAGTACTTTGGTACTAGAAAGCAATGTTTGTGATTCATATTAAGGTTTTTTTTTCTTTTTATCCTCAGGTATTTTGAAGGATACACACCGGTTCTCTCTGTTAGCGACCCCGATTTGCTGAAAGAAGTTTTGGTTAAAGATTTTGAGAACTTCCAATCAAGAAAGGTACATAAAAATGAATAGAAAAGAGAATGATTGAAAATAAAGAAAATCTGATATATAAAATTCTTTCAAATTACAATTTTTATTAATTATCCTTTCTGTGTTTAGCCCTTCCCTTTGGCTCCAAGAAAAAGTCTCGGGTTGTTTTTGGAAAATGGACATCAGTGGAAACGTAGCAGAACTTTGTTGACCCCAGCCTTCAGTGCTGGAAAACTCAAACAAATGTTTGGAATTATGAATGAGTGCACAGACCACCTGTTGGAGAGCATGAACAAAAAGGCAAAGAGCTGCAAGACTCTGGACATTTATGAGTAAGCATATAAAAAAAAACTTAAACCAAAAATAACATTTCAGAAATTGTGTCCATGGATATTTCATTACGACAACGATTTAATTTTAAAATTTTTGGTTGCAGCCTTTTCCAGTGTTTGACTTTAGATGTCATTGGTCGTTGCGCATTTGGTTTGCGCACGAACGCACAAGCAGACGATAAAGACCCATTTTTGATCAATGTGAGGAGTCTTTTTAGCCGACTCAGCAAAACCATGATTCTTCCTGCAGTCAGTAAGTATGCATAACTGGTGCAATTGAAATACCCTTTAATTTGTTTGCAATTGATGAATCAAATTATTCAGGTTTTGTTTTCATCCAATCATTCATTTCAAATTCTTCGTCTTCCTTTTCAGTGCTCCTTCCATTCTTGCAATACTTTGTGTTTGCAATGAAGAATATTGTCGTGTTGTTTGGAATGAACCCTGTTGTGTGGATCAGAATGAAAATGAAGGAAATCATCCAAATCAGAAGGGAAATGGGGGTAAGGTTTCATTGCTTAGGTTAGACACAGCAAACCCTTTAATGGAAATTGCAATTAATGCGTCTTCTGAAAGTCTTATTTTCAAACCTTTATTCTAAACATTGTTTTCTTACAGGCAAATGCCAGTACCTTTGATCTGGTTCAGCAAATGCTTTTTTCAAAAGTCAAAGATGGAAGCAATGCTTTCAGTGAGAGGGAAATCGTGGCACAAAGTATGACCTTCCTTTTGGCGGGGTACGAGACCACGAGCACGGTCCTAGCGTTCTTCAGTCACGTGTTAGCCCATAATCAAAGCGTTCAGAAGAAGTTGTTTGATGAAGTCGATTCTACTATCGGCGAGGTAAATTACAGTTCTTCAAAGATAAAACACTATAAATCGGAAAATGGTCACCTTAAGGAAAAAAAAGGAAATAAAATTTTAAATGAAATTAATGTTATATTTTTAGAAATATATTGATAAGTTTTTTACTCGTTCATTTCAGACGGAGGTCAATTATGAAAATGTGAAAGAACTTCCCTACTTTGACACGGTGTTTGATGAAGTTTGCAGGCTTTACCCCACAGCTTCACTGTAAGTATCCAATCAAGCCAGTAAATATATTTATTATAATTATAAGAACACCATAAAATTAGTGAAAAGTTTAAAAATACATGTATACCATTGATTGGCATGTCCTCTTTATACTTGACAGGATTGTGACCAGACAAGCTCAAAACACAGCTACATACAATGGAATCACTATTCCTGCTGGAATGAACATTCAAGCCGATGTCTGGAGTTTACACCATGACGAGGAATTTTGGGAGCAGCCTTCCGTTTTTAACCCAGACAGGTAAAATAACAACCATCATTCTGCTACATCACGATAAAAATCAATTCTTCATAACTTTTTAACTAGGATGGGCAAAGATGTATAAGTACTAAAATGTGCATTTGTTCACTTCTAGGTTCAGAAAAGAAAACAAGCAACAAATCAAGTCGTTCTCCTTTCTTCCATTTGGTGCCGGTCCAAGAAGCTGTATTGGCTCTCGCTTCGCCATGTTAGAAACCAAAGTTGCCATGGTTCGAGTCTTGAAACAGTTTTCCTTCACACCCTGTGCTGGATCTACGAAAGACATTGAACTGGACTGTCGTGGTGCTATTGTTCCTAAACATGGAATCAACGTTCAGATTGAGAGCAGAGACAAGTCCGCTAAAATTTCTCGATACAGTTGAACTGTGTCTATGCAGATATTCGCAAAGATGCCCATTCTTTGCATGTGACGCTCTCAAAAGATGGAAACGCAACAGAGGTGAATTCTCTCCGTGGATCGTGTTGCAAAGTTATAAAGGAGAAAGAAAAAAAACCAAACAAACTGGCGATAACCTGTGATATTATGACATTTGCCGTGGCTCGTGGTAAATGCCTCGAAAACTAGCATTACTGTGATAATATTGTGATATTCATGACACTTGGGAATCCATTAATACCGTGCATTTATAAGCGTTTTAATATGTTATTTACATAACTATATTTTGAATTATGACTGTTTCATTAAAATATCAAAAACTTGAATCCTTCTTTGCTTGTTGCCAACCAAACTTCCTTACCAACATTGAGGTCTGGTGATATTGTTTCGTTAGCAAAAAAAAAAAAAAACAAAACCAAAGAATTAAACCCAAGTCAGATGAAACTGGTATTACTATATAAGATGCTGAATTTATTGATATCATTAATGCCACATCATTTAATTCCATTTTTAAAAATTTCTTTTAAAAAAGCCTAGATCTGTCAACCATATTGAAAAGATCATGCTATATTTTGCCATAATCGTATAGAGTACATACATGTTCAATTGCACCGTACAGTACAAATAGTGTGTGTTGAGTTCAGAGCATCTGATGTTTACGTAACAACAGCTAACATGATTAAAGTGCATACTGCATTTTGACATGCTCGAAAAAATGTGTTGAGTGAGTAGTAGAATGAAATCTACTTCCTTGTCTAAATTAGCTAATGTGAAACTGACAGACTCTGCAACAGTGCTAAGCTGACAGACTCTGCAACAATGCCACGCTGGGCGTGAATGCGATTTAGTGAGCGAAAGGGCAATGATTTACTTTCACTTTTTTTTCTATTTTTTTTTCTTTTTTTTTTTTTTACAAAAATGCGAGATCGACTTAGAAAGATTTAACAATTTCAAAAAGGTGAACTGATTCGAATTAAAATAATTGTTTGCACTGAAATTATGAGGTATTGCACCTTCGCAAGCTATTACTTGCTATTCTAGTAAAAACAATAAATCATTTAGAATATGATAAAAAAAAAGTTAACATTTTTACATTTGCTACATTATTTTCAAAACAACAAGTTTTCTAATGTTAGTATTATGATAACAACAAGACAATGAAAGAATCTTATAATAAAATGATGTGCATTCTAAACTTTTATGAGTTTCCAAAATGTTTTTCATGTAGATTTGTAACGTTGAGAGAGAATTTTCATCTCATTGATTTTCAATAAAAGTATAAAGATCGAAATATTTATCTAAAGTTAAATTTTGTGTGAATATTTTCAAAACTTCAGAAAAATTCAGATGTTGATAAAGATCTGTGTATGAATTAAGACGCTAGATAAATAATTCTAACAATATATAGTTTAAAAGATGGTATTTAAAATTTTCTTACCAATGACATTAAATGAAACAACATAATTTACAGGTATAAATCCCAAAATATTTTTATGATATGCATGTATATATCTACACGTAAATAAAATTATGAAAAACAACATTTTGAAAACTAACTATAAAAGAAATCTATTCTTTAGAAATATTTACCCAAACCATATCATGATTAAGATATATTTTTTCTATATAAAGAAGCTTTTAAATGTAGCTTTAATTATCATTTTATTCATATAAAAATGTGTATATATGCACCGATTTTCTAGTTTCATATGCAAACCCCAAACACGATATTGATACAGTATTAAAAATTCTCTCTGTGGATATCGATAAAAATTTCCAATACTAGAAATACTTTGAAAATTTTGAATCAAACAGAGTAACAAAAAAAACCCTCTTAGATTCTTATATGAAATATTTGATTCTAAATATTTATTTATATTCTAAAACCAAAACATGAAAATACACGGAGGCTCGTACTATGGCCCGGTTTAATCTTGAGCTTAAGACCCTGACCTAATCTAGACACAAGCGATGTTCACCTTTCTGACCAAGTCAATACAACGAGCCCAAGGTACGGAATGGACAGTCCATAAGTCAGTCAACTGAGAAATCCAGTTATCTCACTCGGTCCTTATTCTCGTCATAAAACCGACCCAGTGGCCACCCGTGGTAATGTTACAAATTATTACACGTATACTACTAAACAAAATAACAAATAAACTATGTTCCCGTTTAAGACTAAGGTCATTTACTTTCTAATGTCCTTTTGACGATGACAAGGCAAAAATGTACTAGTATTTTGAAGAAGGTGTAAGATTACAGTTACTTTTTCTTACATTGAAATATGCGAATAAAATATGAATAAGTAATAATAATCTATTGTACAAATAACTCGAGCACCATTTGGGAAAAAATCACAATGACACGAATAAGATGATGGAATTCTTTAACAATTTTTTCATTCATAACCAAATAGGATTAGCAATCTAGTGGAAACATGTAGTTAAAAAAAACACATATTTTAAGTTTTGGCAATAGAAATCAGTTTTATCTTCTTTTGTATACACGTTTTTAAATTTCAAATTTACAGTTAAATATGAAATTATTAGATTAATTAAAAAAAAACCCTCAACATTATTAAGCACAAAGGAGGGTGGCTATTTGTTTTTATCCATATTGGGTGAGAGATGACCTAGTTTCCATAAGGAGCTATATTTTATCTCCGTTTTGAGCTAAATGCAGACCAAGTTCCTGTACAATGACCTCTCACTCGTCTTATTGTCCTATGCCAATTTTTTGTCACTCATATTTTTTATGAATAGATGTAAAAACAACGACAAATGATACAAACGCAATTCAATTGGTTCTTTAAAAATCTTTGACTTTTAATAGCTCTTTAAATATTTTTTTTTCATATTCTGGTTATATCAGCGGAACTAAGATTCATACATTGATTTCATTTTTAGAATTGGGGTACATGTATGTGAAATCCTGCTTTTCCTTTTGTCCATTCTTTCTCCGGCTAGTAATTTTAAAATTGCTACAAAAGACATACGAAACTCGAAATACTTCTCGAACACACCATATTAAAAGATTAAAACAAAAAATGTATATATGCTAATAACCATTGATTTATTTTATTTTTGGGAAAACATAATTTTAGAATATAATATATGTATATGTGATATTTTTGCCGAATCCTGAAGACATATTTGAGTGCGTGCAGTTTTCAAGTAAGTAAAGAATCATTAAAAAATTAAATTTGAATCCAGATTGATATATGGTTACGTATTTGTCGATTGAAATTATGTAATTGATTGACTACTAATATCCAATATATTTCATAGTTTATCTAGCAAGATAATCAATTGGGTTTTATATCAACTGATCTTATTGTTTTGGAAGTTAATTAATAATGAATAATTCAATATAAAAATATAAACACTCAAAATGAACCGGAATCGAGATATCAGTAAGGATTGGGGACTATGTTGTATTTCCGAACGTGACACGTGGTGCTGATTGTGAAATCTAATTAATTCATCAGTCATCATCAACTCATTGTATACTATGAAATACAAATCAGACACTGTAGTGTAGTGTTTGTGTGATCTATGTGATGAATATCTTCGCCGTTCATCTTCGAATCCCCAGCCGCTATTGAAAACAGAAAAAACACCTTCTCTATATCAATCTGAACCAACTACAGTCTGGTCAATTACAAAAGATCTGGCCACCCTTCTATTGTAGCAACCATTGACGTCGGATGTTATTATTTTTTTCCAATGCACATATTTGATAAATATTAGAAATCCAACTTCTCAATACCGGCCATGCAACAGGCAAAAGGTACCATGTTCTAAACAATCACAGGTGTAAAAAAAAAAAACCCAAAAGAGGCCGAGTCAATGATTTATTCATGGAGAAATGTCTTGTAATTGAAGGTTTCTGACTCATTTCCCATGGTAAAAATTATTACATATCAATGTTTGGAAATTTTATAGACTTGACCCTTAACCAGTTTGTGCTTTCATCGTTACTGGATTCATTCTGTGCTAGCATTGTTTTCTCTATGTAAGCGAAAGTACAAAGATATTGTAAAAATTCTTGTCTGTGGGTTTTTCTTTAAATTTTAGAATTAATCATATGTTATGACATGTGGCCAATTGCTTATATTATATATGATGCACTTTAATCCATGTCAATATCTCAAAATATCCGATTCCATTTAAGACCGCGGAACATTAACTGGCAAGATTGGAAATATACAGCTTACGTCAATTTCACCTGTTACAGTCAATACATTTGAAATGGGCGGGGACAAAATTGACGCGGACGTCTGAGAAAACATTGGATTGAAACTGTAATAAAGAACAGAATATATGAAAGTATTGGTAATCCGGTATAATAAGGTGAAATTGACGTTAGCTGTATATTTCCAATCTTGCCAGTTAATGTTCCGAGGTCTTAATTAGAGAGATAATCAGGTAGGGTGTCCCATCCTTGGAAGATTTTGGTAGAGTATGAAAACAGTGACATTTACAACGATTCCAAAATGCGGGCTGGGGGTGACAATGGAGAAAATCGTAGAATCTGATCCATAACCTTTTGAAGTGAGTCTATGTCTGGCCAGATCAGTCATTCCAGAACACAACAAAGTCACTCATGACTTCCAGGAAGACAAGACATCCCGACGCTTTTTTTATGATGAAGTAAGAACACTCAAAGCATAATAAGGAAGAGCGTAGACAAGCCCAAAAGTATAGTTAATGGAAGAGATTTTCCTGGATTATTTTTTATTGTTTCCTTTATCAGTATTGTTTGCCTTCCTGGCGAAAAGTACAAGATAAAGGTCACTAAATTATCAACACATTATAAACAATTTTCAATCTAGTTTTATTAGCTAAATTGAACCGGAAGTTCTTCTACGGTGTTTAAAATGAAAGCGGGGCCGTTAAAGCATGGAACTACCTTAAACGAAGCTATTTACTAATATGATACATGTATATTTATTGCTGCTGGACTCCTTTGTGATTCTCGAGTTATAATACATGTATAAATAAACATCATAATTGTATAAATAAGCATTACAAGTTTTCATTGCATAAAGAATGGACACATGATTATTTTATCAAGAAGTTAAATGTTATAATGTAATAAACTATACAGCAGACATGTCAAGGAAAATAACTCTGCCTGTATTGGTTTATAGCTTTTGGTACCGTAGTTGTCGTACATGATCTAAGTCAGATAGATAACGACTTTTGGATTTCATAAAATATACCCCCGCCCCCCAAAAAATAAAATAAAATAAAAAAAAATAATAATTAATACAAATACCCTTTATGGAAGCCTACTTTTAAATGACATTTACCTTTTTTCATGATTATACATTGTCCCTTGATTGTTGTACGATTTATGGAAAAATTACTTTTTGTATTATAGACAAGATAAAAGCAACCTTACAAAACACTTATAATATTTCATATCATATGTAATATTTTACAACCCACTCTCCAAAAATAGCTTAAGTTTACGAACAGTTTGTACTGGTGTCATTATTTCCTGTTTAATATAAAAGTAAACAGTTTAAGGAAAATAACTCTGTTTATATTGATTTGGTGTTTGGTACCGGGATTGTCGTTCATGATTCAAGTCGGGGATTTAAATCCCTCCCCCCCCCCCCCCCCCCAAAAAAAAGAACCAAAATATGCGCTACATAGTACTTTAAGCAAACAATTTTTAAAAACACATTTACCTAATTAAATGTACAATTTCCCTGATTGTTGTACGATATATTTACAAAAAAAAAAAAATACCCAAATACTTACATTTTTCAGTGTCTTTGCCTGTGATAAAATTACGTATCGATTTTGTACATTACAGTCCAATAAATTCAAATGAGGCGTATAATTGGGGCGCATAGTACTTTAAGCAAACAATATTTTAAAACACATTTACCTAATTAAATGTACAATTTCCCTGATTGTTGTACGATATATTTACAAAAAAAAAAAAAATACCCAAATACTTACATTTTTCAGTGTCTTTGCCTGTGATAAAATTACGTATCGATTTTGTACATTATAGTCCAATAAATTCAAATGAGGCGTATAATTGGGGCGCAAGCGGGGCATGCTTATTTATATTCAAATATTTAATCGTACAATTTCTGAAAATTATATAAATATTAATATAATATAATATAATATTATATAAATATAAGTAGTAAGGAATCATATTCTTTGAATATTATGAGGTGATTATTTCGGCCGGGGCGTGATCAAATCTATCATAGCCCCTCGGGCTTTATTGGATTTGATCACGCTCCGACCAAAATTATCACCTCATATTACTCAAAGAATGATTCCTTATTCCTTAATTAAACCAACCCCCCCCCCCCCCCCCCAAAAAAAAAAACAACAACAAAAAATCCCACCAAAAACCAGGATATTTGTCTTCCTCGTCTGTTTTTTTTATTTAGAATAGACAGGATTAAAACAACTTTACTAAACATTTTTGATATTATCTTATGCATCACATGTGATATTTAACAGCACATTCTCATTAAAAATGATTGAAGCTTACAGACAATTTAAATCCATTCTTCATGCTATATGTGAATTACGTGTATATTATAGCATATATAGAAAAATAAGATACAGGTTAATTTGATAATTTTCTTTAAGAAATAGAACATTTTGCACACGATACTCTCTGACTTCTACCTCCAAACGGAAAACAATCCTCCATGCAGCTCATATTAATGATCTCTAATATGTATAACAATATAAGAATTAACGCACAACTGATTTATAATATTCTAGTTTTTTCTCTATTTCGTTTTGATAATTTGAACAATATTTTTCTTGAATATAGGATGAAAAGAGATTGTTTCTCTTATTTCAATTTTGAGTGTGTTTCATTTTCGAAGAATATCAGCTTTAATATGCTTCGGTATTGAATTATAATTTTTTAACGTTTTTTTTTACGTCATATCATAAAATGTTGACAAAAAAAATAAAATGATACACACTGCGTTCTTGGTATGCAGCTGGTGTTCATATGGGTGTGATTTCATTTTGAGTTTGAACCTCTGACATGTACCTGCACGGGGTTCAATGTTTGTTGAGTTTTTTCTTTTACATCATAATCTTATCGTCTGTGTTATCGTTCTTCAAAACGTTTTTATACCATTTATAAAAAAATAATATAATTAATATGATATAAATAATTAAATATATAATTTTCGAATACGCGATAAAAAAAAAAATGTGCACAACAGTATACCGTCCGCCTCGTAAAATGCATGAGTGTTTATGTAATATTATAGTGTAAAGGAACAGTCTAGGGGTTAGTCCCGTACATAATCCGAGTTCGGAAGGATAACAGAATAACAAGAATTTCAGTGTTTAAAGAATTAGATTCCATATTCTGTTGAAATAACAATCACGTGAAACAAATTTAAAAGATATCAGGCAATATCATATAAAATCCAAGAATGCGATAATTACAATTGTTGCTGTAGATAGAAATTTAGCCCCGATCCCCATAATACGTCTAATCGATGATCAATAATATTGCCGACTTCCGCTTATTAAATAAATGCACATATTATATAACAATATTAAGACCGGGGCGCGCCTAACCCCGACGGACTATAATCAAAAGGGAATAATTCCATACAACAAGTAAAGACAAATAGGGGAATATGGACACATATAGATAAATAAATAAATACACATAATCAAATATACTGAAATTGGCTTTGTAAGTATAACTTGTTGCCAATCAGACATTTACACTTAGTGCATGAATATCAATGTACAGTAATTAATTAATAAGTTCTGATATTGATTTTTATCATTGTTGTCTCTACTGATCACGACCTCGACATACTGTAAACAATCCCAAACTGATCCTCGATGCAACATATCAGAGAGAGAGAGAGAGAGAGAGAGAGAGAGAGAGAGAGAGAGAGAGAGAGAGATTGCATGGACATCCCGTATGATAAATCTGTGAATTAAATTGAAAATATTTTGACAAATGTCAAAAACATTAAACACCTGAAAAGCCCTTTCCTAATGATGCATTCAACATAAATGATACTGCCATACGGATAAGTTTGTCCGTCTGGTTTTCTGCTCGTCCGTCCGTACGTCCGTCTGCCTGCCCCCTCTCTCAAATGAATGATGTAAATCTTTTAGGAAACAGCTATATCGTTTATCTGCAATATTGAATTCCGAATTCGGGCATAAAAAAAACATTCAACGCTTAAAACTTTAATGTGTAAAAAAAAAAATTGGATTAATAATTCATTCGTCAATCCTTGAATTTTTAGTTTGAATCCGATCTCTTAAACTTGGTGATAAGAAATTACCGACTATATATGGACAAAAACTAATGGAGTGAGTAATTGACTGGTGAACTCATTGCGTTTGTGATTCAGCATGACTCAAACGAACGATTTCAAAAACCATTAATTTAAGCATTATTATCAATGCAATTCACCCAAAACATTATTGTTGTAGAATTTTTAAAGAAAGTGAATTTATAAATAAATAGTCACTTGAGGCAGAACCGGAAACTCATTGATTTTCGAAGTGAGTCGTAAGGATAGCTAATTATAGATATTTTGTCTGTTTTACAAACATAAATTGACTGATTTTATTTTTTTGGAGGGGGGGTGAATATCGGCCACGAAATGAAATTTGTTGTTAACGGAATGACACATTCAGCTGAGTCATTTATAAGGTCTCCCAGTAGATTACGGAGAAATGGACTCTTGAAAATAATTGACTGGTACACGCCAAGTGACTAAGGTATCATTTAATATTAAATATTTACCAACCCAAACTGCATTCATTTGTACTAGATGATGGTGTCTCATCTGGGCTCGAAGTTTTGTACTGGACTTTATCATACTGTGAATATCATGATCAAATGTTATATGATATGCTCTACGAAGTAAATTTGATTAATTCAATGATACATTTTCTATTACACAAAACATCGACTCTTCTATTGCGCCAAGAGAGCGACTAAAAGAAATCCCCCGGTGAATTTGACAGAATTTAAACAATACACATACAGTCGAATTATTTGTATGAATGTACAAAAATTTGTTTATACTGTAATTGTCCTTACAGAAATATTAGCATTTATTTATTCTTAATATGTATTATAGCATTGACGAAGAGCTTAATATTCATACCACACTGACTTGTAATGGTGTCGGGAGGAGGTGGCAAGAGGTTTGGGAGGTAATAACAAATAATCATTCGTTATTGCAAAAAGGATGGCGGATTTAAAACATTGCAAAAAACCCCCTTTTTTGCAGTAAGCATTCCTGAAATTTACATATAGAAAATTTCCATGGAGCTGCCCCCCCCCCCCTTTTTGAGAGCATGTAAAAAATTGAAGTGAAAATACGAAAATTAACAGTGAAATTGATAGTTATAGGTATACCCCCCCCCCAACCCCCACGGAATAGGATATTCATATTTTCGTAACTTGCTATCCCCCACCTTTTTTATTCTTTCTTTTTTTTTTGCTTGTCAAGATTTTTTGGATTAGTCTGCCCCCCCCCCCCCCACCCCCTGCATTGAAACTTTTTTGGAAGGGTTTGATTCTGTACTTATCTAATATCAATACTGTTGACAAATTTGAGAGCCCACCCCCCTAATTTTATTTTTTATTTAAAAAAAAAAAAGGACAATGATAATCAATTTAGAAATACGATTCATCACACATCTCCGTTTTGATAGACGCCATCTATCGGTTTCCGACGAAGATCGTTACCTGGATACGTATAGGTAAGTATGTAAAAATGTACAGGAAATAGAATATAATATATAATGCTGGCACGTTTTGACTCAACAAACTATCTAAATTCATCCAAGTGCAATTGGCATTACTGTTAATTAATTGCGAGGTACATATTCTAATCTATGAATTTGGAATAAAAAAAGTTGCTGCAAAATCGTAAATTTTATTGTGTACAATTGATCTCATTTATAAAATCACTTAAAATATAAATCCTAGGAAATTAGAAAAAAATTATCAATAAAAGAAATTTGATATTTATGATTGGAACTTTATAGTAAATATCTCAGCAGTAGACATCTATACGTGATCTTTCAAGAATTCTAAAACTAAAGCAATAGCAGAAAGCCGGATTAAGACACAGAGTATCTACGTTCTCAATGTACGTCACTTTATGAGTGAAAATCATCAAATCAATACATTTCTTTTATATTAACAGCTATCTACGGAGAGGGCCGTAGGACGGAGACGAAGACATTACAAGCTGACCTTCAGAGTTTTCTTTGTGTGATATTGGAATTTTTGCGCTAATGATGTACATGTAAGTGAATATCGTCTACTAAAACTTCTCAGATTTGAGAGTACAGCGGTTACCGATGTGGCTACCGGAAACACCACCGCTACCCTTGGAACCACAACGGACGATCACTGCAAAATACTAAATATGATGAATAAAAAAACAATGGAAATATAACTATTTTAAGAAAAGATATCTGAAATTTTGCATCTATATTACGAAATGTTGCATCTATTATCATCATCATCATCATCATCATCATCATCATCCTTCTTCTTCTTCTTCAAATGTGTAATTACTAAGTAATCTAAGCATGTTATTACCAATAATCCTAATTAAAACCTGAACTCCTAAACTTGAGTCCCAAGTGTATGGGCGTGTAGTTGAATGACATTTTTTCTTTTATCAGTGTGTAGCAATTAATTCAAGTTCTTTTTTGACGGGAAAGGTTTCGTCCTTTTAAATATGCAATAAAAATTCACTTCATCATTGTTTCCTTATAAAAATAAATCACCTGATTCTGCAAATTAGACAATAAACAATGGAAGGTCAAGGTTTATCTCGAATTTTAACATAATGATGTCGTACACAGGATGGTTTTGGAAATCATTATGTGTTTCGCTCTTAATCTGATAAAGAAAACTTATTCCCATTTTATTCATGAGGATTTTTCTTTGCATAGGTAAATTGACAAGATAACGTTTTTATTAATACATGATTACGTGAATTAATTCCAAGGTGGGTACACAAATTTACATGATGATTAATTTGGAAGCAGTTGAGACCACATCAAGATTTCCTACGCTTGACATTTTGTTCCTAATGACAGATAGCTTAACCTTGTATTGACATGAACCCTTCCCGTACAGTAGTAGTGCGGGATGGCGACAGATAGAACATCTAGGCTTCCATAAGAGCAGCAGGACTCACCAAAAATAAATGAATAAATAAAAACGAAGCATCACATCACACACACAAGACGACATCCTTGTTGCGTATGGCAGACACTTTTCTGCTCATAGAAATAGCAACTTACAGAATCGTTCTCGACAAGAAAAGTTCATGCAGTTTCTATTTTTGACTTCTGTTCACCCTTCCTGGAATAGTAATTGGACGAAATACGATATATCTGACGTCACATACCATTCCTATCAAAACTATGATGCAGAAAAAATGTCACAGATTAATGATGGTTATCGATGTATACATTTAAATATTATGTGAATGTGAAAGGGGTAAGGGAAGGGTTCGTCGGGGTGGTTACGTTTTCTCATATAAGCACGTAGTCAAGACGATTATGTACACAGGAAATATTACATATAGATACAAGTATGTTTAGTGGTCAAGTATAGTACTATCCACATACCTTTATTTTCGTCAAAACAACGTGAACAACAAGACAACAGATATTGGAGTGCAAGGTGTTGTGTTAGATTACATCTTGTATATCTGATTAATCACAGGAACTCGGTACAACAACAACATCTCAAATTCTTATCTCTAGATAGTTAATGAAATCATCACGTATCGAAAGTCTTGACGTCACACATTACGACCGACCCAATACAGCTGAGGCATGACTTTTCCGGGTATTTTATGACTCCTAATTAAATGGGGGTGGGGGTGGGCTTTCCTTGTAAACAAAATAAGTCCTGAAGTCCGAGAGAGGTCAGGTTTTAGAAATGTATGATGTCAGAGATAAACATTCGATCCAGATGCTCCCATCATTTATTGTAAATCAATACTTTCTGACGTCATCTATTTTTTTTTTTCGGCAAACGTCTATTCTTTATCATAAATAAAAATAACTGATAGTATTTTATTTGTATTTCAAGAAACTTTGGAACTATAACACTGTGCAGTCACAAAGGATTGATATTAGTTCTTTCCCTTATTTTGTCTGAATCCTCTAATCAAATACATGTGTTAATGTATATGTTTGAAATGATAAAGGATATAAGACATATGACTTATGAACGGTCCAATGGTATTTGGTGCATTATAATAATTCTTATTTAAAGAAAAGAATAAAAGCAAAAAAAAAAAACAAAAAACAAAACAAAACACAACAAAACAAAACAAAGCAAAACAAAAATAAAAACAAAACAAAAAACCCTGAGACCCTTCGTCCAAACAATAAAATAAAAAACAAAAATTAAAACCACCTCCTCGAAATACAGAAACGTTAACATGCGGGTACCGTCGCAAATCCGACTTCAAGATTAAGAATTACATGTTACGACATCCTTTACGTGTCAAAAATGTAAATTAAAAAAAAATCATTCTACTTATACATAGTTTGCTCTTATGCTACCAGATGCTGCATTTTTTTTTAATGTTTTTTTTATGAATTTCCCTGATGTGTTGATGATTCATATATTATTAAGTAAGCAGCTTTTATTAATTCAATAGATTGTAAATTAACGAAGGGGAATTTTCTTATTATCTTAAGGTCAAGATCTAGTAAATGAAAGGACCATACAGGTTTATGATATTCAAGATATAATTTTTTTTTTCAATAACAATAGCTTTGTTTGACAGAATGTATCGGGGCTTAAATTTTTGGTAATCACGATGAAAAATCTTCTTTAAACTGTCAATTTCAATAAAACATGAAGGAAATAGGTAACAAATCCAGGAGTTTTGTCAATTTTTGACAAAATGAATTATATCTAGAACTCCTACAGTCTCTCAAAAAACGACATTAAACAAGCTCTTGACCTCATCTTCAAGGTGATGTCAAATTGAATATAGGTACCGGGACTACTTTTACCATTGTAATTTTTTTTAATCTTTACTAGCAATGATGTAGAAAATTTACCAAATAAACACACCACTAATTGGAGAGAATTTTCAAGCTAAATCGAATGTTCCAGAAATAACTCTGTAGATGCGACTCTTCTGTACCTTAAATAAAAGCAGACAATATCTTCAATAAAAGATAGATTTTGTTCTATTCCTGGAAGAGGTAAGCGGAATTAAAGTTCAAAAGGCGCGCCTCTGGCAATAGACAATCACTAACCGAAATTAAAAAAAAAAATAATTGCAACAAGAACTATGCAGCAGAGCTCTCTCTGCTCTTAAAACAATGATAACCTAGTTAAAACCAAATATGTGTCACTGACAGACCTTGCTAAGGAGTGCTTCATCTCATGAGGAGCAACGCACAAATATTACATCACACTGAAGCCTATTTATGGCTGATATAGTCTTAAAACCGTGTTATCATTCAAAGGCGCAATGCATTAGGGAATAAAAAATCAAAATTAGGGAAAAATCCAAATAGCTCCAGATACATGTTTTCACTTTAAAACTATTTTTTAAATCTTTTAATGTGCACTTTTACTCTGGCTTAGATGATTGTTTACAATCAAAGAACGCTTGGATTAAACCATTTTCGAATAAGGACAAGTCGACAATCGACAATTAACCGGCAAATATATAAACACAAATACAGCGTGGTTTCCGCAGCATGAAACAGCGGATAATAAAATCACGAAAACTTTGCTTACATATCCAGTGCAAAACAAACTACGCATGGGGGGGAGGGGGCAGAGAGAGAGAGAGAGAGAGAGAGAGAGAGAGAGAGAGATAATATAATTCGTAGTAAAATTTAATGTATTGCTTAGATATTGAATTTAGGATTGGCCGATCATTTATTTTTATTTTGTTATTAACACTTCTGTAACAAATAGACAATTCCCTTGCGAATGTGAACATCAGGCGACCTTCCCAAAGTAAACAGAGTATAGTTGAGTCAAAACAACATTCGATAATAAAAATTGGGGAAAACATTTGGTTGTTATTCTGAATATAAATCTGAAATTACCGGTAGTTTCATGACAGCTTACACTGATAAAGTAACTGTAAAATCTATATAAAAAAAATATCTGTTGTCATACTGTATCTTAGATACCATATCTTATGAAGTTTGCACACCAAAGGCAACATATTTATAAGTAGGTTGTATAACCTTCTACTATGCACACAAATTCAGAACGGTCTTTTAAGGTGTCTCACTCATTATCAAACACAATTACGAAATAGATTATCTTAAAATGGAAGAGACCTAGACAAGATTTGAGATCAACATTTTCAAATTTTATATTTCCATTTTTTATGACTAGAATAGTTAATATTGGTATTTTGAAAGTCAAATATTGAGTAACAAGCCAGAGACAGGGTTTGAAATTCTTTGTTTTGTAAATAAAGCTCGAATCTTGTTATTATTTACATATGTGTTGTATTGGTATAAGTTTCAATCAAATTTTGCTTTCCTTTGGTAAAAGTATTATTCATGAACACATTAAATCAGTTTATCTTGTTTGCCACGAGTCATTTTGTCAAAGAAATGGAAAATTCTTTACATCATACTATTTGTAACCAAAATAAAATAGCAGGCTCGAGTCTTGTTTACATAACAATGAATTATGACCCCTTATCTCGCTTGTAACTTGACCTCTAACATTCAAACATTTGGTCAATCATTCAAAATGCACAAGTAAACCATTTTTTACATAAAAATTGAAAAATAAAATTTTGATCTCAAATCGTGTCAAGGTCCCTTTAACATGTAAATTGGACAGTGCATCACAATGGAGACAACTTTCTCATGATAGATAAAATGGTAACCCCACCCCCTTTTTCCCCTGGCCAAGCAAATTATCTAATAATTCTGTTGTCGATGACAAAACACATGCATTGCATTACATTTTATATTCCATTCACTTATACATTGTACATTCATATTCTAAATGTAAAACTGATTCACAGAAGGTACAGATAAGATGTCCAAGGGCAATTCTAAATATTATGTATTAGATATTAATCTTTAATTAATCGTTAATACCGTGGTATTGTAAGAGGCGGAGATGGGTGTTATATGGATCTGTACCTGTATATGATAAGTAAAACTTTCGTATTTGATTTTACATGGAACTCTCACAGGTGCTTGAGGACAGGACCGCCCCCCTCCATCCGCCACCCCCAAGTATCTTCACTCCTTTTTTTCATTAAATTGTCCTCATTTGACATATTTCTGATCTAATTTATACCTTCATTGCGAAAAGTTACATAAATAAACATTTTGTGAAAATCATACACGTCTACATATAATGTTGTATTATATACATGTATATATAGATGGGTATGATTTTCATTTGTTTTTGGTAATTTTTAAATGAAAAAAGGAGTGAAGACCCGGGTGTCTATACTTGGGGGGAGGGGGATAAAAGGGGGGGGGGTGTCGGTCCTGTCCTCAAGCACCTATAGGAACACTTGACAAAAACGCTTGTCGTTTGGGGTTTTAATTTTCTTTCCTGTGTACTCATCTAACTCCCACACTCAAATTCTGTCTATGATAATAATTCTGACCCAAACTAAAGACATGAACTACTTCACTATGTCAGTTGTTTCGGGTTATGAATTCATGCATATTTTAACCGTCATTCGAGATTGCTGATATAGCTGTAGGAGTTCTCTTCTTTTTAAATATGAGAATCGCCCACAGCAGGAAATTCTCCAAAATTTTTAACTACGACAGAGGAAGTTATTTATATAACTTGTTTTTTTTCTGTGGGAGAAAATTCAATGTGATATAAGGATACTAAATCTATCTGATAAGATATACCTATAAAAACACCCATACATTTCGAAATTTTTGTTTATTGATTTAAATTTTCATACCTTTTTCAATGATGAGAAAATTAATAAGTATATAAAGCTATTACGTTTAATATTCTATAAAGAAGTGGCCGAGAACAGTTTCATTATAATTTTCATTGAAAATGTAGGGAATTTGGATAGAAAAACAAAAAGATTCGAGGTTTAATACTGACACATTTTTCATATTTCAGTGAAAATACATACAAATTAAAACCAAAGTTTTCATTTTGTTTACATAAAACACTTTGTCCCGATTCGCCTTATGTTTTTTAACCAAACTAGCATTATTAAACATCATTGAAGAATTCATCTCTCAAATTTATGCTTTTATTTTCTAGATCTAAAGCTCACGCTTTTTTAAAGAAAGTCGTTGATACACCTATTTTGGAGGTCTTCTGTCCAATAATAACGATATACCGGTAGTTCAACATGCTGTAACAGTGTGTAAAAGCTGAGACCTATTTATGGAACATACAATGCTTTGTTACTAAGTTTTAATGGAATGGTGTATGACTTCATCTTTTAATGCAGCAATCACTATCTTGTAATATTCGATATTATTCAATTTTTTTGTTTTGTTTGTTTGTTTGGGTTTTTTTTTTGGGGGGGGGGGTTGTATTTTTTGTTTGTTCGGTATCTTTTTTTTTTTTTGCTCTGAAAATATACAAAGTATGAAACTTTTCACTCGCCATCTATATAATTTACAAAATCGATTATTGTACACAAATGTACTTTTAGAATATCTACGGTTCAAATCGAAATAGTTTTGTTTGTAAAATGTATGCAAACCCATACAGGAAGACAAAAAAAAGTGAAGGATTCAATATGTTGATAACGCGGAAAATAGGACAAAGTGAGCTGAAATGATACTCATCATGCATTAAGAAATATCCGACCGAAACACGAATGAATTTAGATTTCTCAAATCAGCATTTAATAAACATAAATCAGAAAAAAAGTTTTGCTTGAGGTAATAGAGATTGTAACCCGTTGCATTTTTCGCTGAGTTTTTTTCCCCTTTTTATGCATTTGATGAAACATTTTATCTTATATTTCGTTGGAATGTAATTTCAAATTAACCACGTTCTTAAATGAACAAGATTTTCTCGGAACCTAGTTTAAGAAAATGGATACAAATCCAATCTCAAAAGTAGATTATAAACAAAACGCGTTTAAAATGAGTATCATAATTGGGAAGCAGGTATCAAGTTTTAGACGGAATCTTCCTACAATAAAAAAGTCCAAAGGAATAATTAAGAAAGAACCACGTTGTATGTACGTATCAAAGCATTGTTTGGATCTCATTGAGTCTTGCTGCTGACCTGTAGATCTACAAAAGATTTCGGGTTGACATGCTGCATGAGCTACAGTGTCTCACATACAAAAGCTTGCAATATATATTAACAACGCACAATACTTGGTCTAATTTAGGACTTTGGCATTTTCGATACCAAAATATTTCTCAGACATAGTATTACAGACTACTTGAATTGCCTCTGAATGAAATCTTTTAAACACCCTCAACGGCCCTTAAAGTATAAAGTAGTGTGGCTTGTTTACATGTAAACAAGTTTTAGACAGATAAACCTAATTTGTGCAAATACTTAATACCACTGTACTGTTAAACATTTTTACAACTGCCGTTACTTCTCTTGCCTCAGATTTTATCTAAACACGCTCACCTACATCGGAAAGTTAGGCATGCTTAATTCATGTACAGACTAAGAGTCGTCATTTTTACATGTTAACAAAACCTACTACTTCACTGAACTAAGGTTAGGGTGTTTAAACGATTTCAGAAGCAAGTTAAGTGATGACATCTGTAGTAAAATGTCTAAAGATTTTTTTGGCATCGAATATTACCCTGCCCAGAATTGGTCAGGAAATTAGTTCAATAATCCATAAAATAGAGCAAGTTTTTATGCGCTGTAAATATAAATTGTATTTTTTTGTATGTGAGGAGTGGTAGCTCTCACTCTTCTTTAGATTTTTACTTGACCAGTATATATCTGTTTCTGTACACTGTTTTTTTGTACGTTGAAACATTACCATTGTCTGAATCTTCAACGGATGAAGTGAAATACGACCCCCAGTAAATTGGCAAAAAAAGTAACAATAATAATAAATTTAGCAAGTTCTGTTTAATTTAGCACTTACTTAGTCTTTGATATACATGAATGTGCCCTCATAGAATCATTTTCTTACCCAAGATACATGTAGAATCACATGGAGGAAATAAATAATTGTTTATGGTAGGGATCAATGTATTTTGTCAAAATCTATATATATATATATATATATATATATATATATATATATATATATATATATATATATATATATACCTCACCGTACTCATATGTAAATTTTTGAAAAATACAAAAGCTGACGTTTTTTGTACGAGGTGTGAACTCGTTTAACATTTCACAATGTTACTTGTCTGTACCACCCGTGTCACATGACATACATTTCGGTACCAGTGTTCGACATGAATACAGGTATATCATTAACCTTATTTAAACAATGTCACGTGATATGTAAACGAGTCTTGTCCGATCTGCTTAATTTCTTCATATGCATATCATCAATTGTACCGAGGTCCACCCATTCTATTCACTTGTATTCATTGAAAGGACAGGGTCACAAACCAGAATGAAATTAAGTCTATGAAAAAGGACCTTTGACATATGTTAAAGGGTATCATCCTTTGTCCATGACAATTTATAACATTTATAGATTTATTTTCAGAGTTGTATATCACTTCTCCAGATTTGCTCAGCTTGTACGTTATTTCATATCTCCTGTAGATTAATCATTTCTACACCACTTCTGCAGATTTTTACATCACTTCTTCAGATTTGTACATCACTTCTTAAGATAAGTACATATTTGTTTACGATAAATCTCCTGAAAATTTGCACCCCATCAATCTTTTGTACATATGCACATGACGATTTTACACGCCGTCACATGTAACTCCTGATGTGGAAATTTTAATACAGTGCGATATTTTACTTTTCTGTAAAACATCGATTTGTACATCATATTCCAAAAATAAAACTTAACGAATATAGATTTGCCCCCGTATCTGTTATTGTTTTTGCCGTATTGCTTACTAATCACCTTGTTTTTAAGCTAACATTTCTACCAGGGTCAACTGATGTATATCTGTTTATATCCTGTCGAGATTTTCACCTTGTTTATAATTTCGCTAGTGTCCCGAAATCACCTGAGGTCAACCTGCACTTAGCGGAGAAGTCGGTCGCTTCAGTTAAATTATCAACACGAAACCGCAAAGCTCACATAAACATGTTGAAAAATAAAGCCTTCACTGTACTTAGTGTTGCTTGTAGATAAAGGTCGGGCTAATAATGACTCCAATGAAGCGAAGCGGGCGGATTTAAGTAGTAAAGTCACTAAGAAGCAAAATAGCAAAATTCGTAAACAATCTGAAATGGTTAATTCGTATTTTCTTCCTACGATGAAAGAAAAACAAAGTGATCTCTGGAATGCTTTGCTTTGGCAACCAGCTTAATGCGATAACATCAGGCAAACGAATTGATTAATAACGCTATTGTAAATATTCTATGATGTCTGTAGAATTTGATTGCACATAATATGACAGTAAATCCGTTGTTTACAAGACATAACATTTTGGTGGGCTTTTTTTCCGGTGTTTTAAGATATGTCATCTTGACATGAAAAACATATATTTTTATAAAAGTGTACATTATGGCTTTTTATTTGGGATAATTGTTCTCAATATTTTTTTTCTTCATTTGACACAAATATATGAGGCCATACTTCGAAAGTCTGGGCGATGGCATTGTCGGAACCCATGGGTTTTCTATCCGTTACATTGCTTTCAACTGTGTAACGGATAGAAAATCAATGTAACAGATAGAAAACCCGTGGGTTCTGACGATGGGGCGATGACGATGCTTAGATGTCTACCGAAATCTTACTTTTGTTTGATTTTTTTTAGAAGCAAAGTCTTGGCCTGGTTTTTCACAAGACAATTTTTGCCCATGGCTATTTACGTAAGTTTTTGAAGTGTCACTTTTCTATAGATGATAGTTTTATTAATAAATATATTTCAATTAATTCACAACAAAAACCCCAAAGGTCACTTATATTGATATTTTTTATTCTATTTTAAATGCGTTTTTGACATTTTAGAATGCTCTTTGATTACATAACATGATTTTTTTCCCGGAAACATAAATGCACGAAAATAACAAAAGTGTCTTAGTAATAACTGCGGCGAGAAATTTTTAAAAATATTTCAATTATAATAGTAGAGTTCGTGTGTACTGAATCTTGTTAAAGACGAGTTGACGATCGCGATTTGAAGTCAGGAATATAGATATAAAAGAAGCTATTCGAGCCATTAGTGTCGGATATCTTGCTTATATCTACCCACTTCCATCGTCTGTTTCGTTTGATTAACCATCAAATTACATTTGCATTCGTGCAAAAAGACAGAGATTTTCATTTCCATATTTATCTTGTTTTGTATTCTGTGTCACGAAGATCTTTTTATTTGTGTGTGAAAGAAGAAGAAAAAAATCTGATGAAGCGCAAAAACTTTAATATCAGCAGAAAAAAAGTCAATGTTGTTTCAATTTGATATAAATTGTTTTTATCTTATAAAAAAACATAAAACCTCTCAATTATCAGTGATGTGGATACGTCACTGCAAATTATCAAACTTGAAGCCTGGTGACGTATTAATATGATTGAAAGAACCTTGAAGTGAGTAACACAACAAAAACAGGGTGACTAGAATGTCGATTTGTATACTACATGTAGTAACACAGCTGCGTTCTGTTTCTATTCGTTCTTACAAATACAATATCCATGCTTTAACCATGAACATTCTTGCCTTTTAACATTGTAATCATCGTCAGATGTATACTAGTACTGGGTATATAATTTGCACCCTCAATAAGTTTGTGATCAAAATTTTCAAATCTAGATAATAAACTTGGACCCATCAATCAATTACTAAAGCACAGTAAATGTTCCCCTGTCTACCACATTCAAGTTACATAATTTTCTCAAAAACTGTCATGGTGCATATTTAACCAATTTCCAGACTATAAGGTTTGCGGTGAGTCTTGTGGTATCTTGAATTGCAACATTGCTTCAAGTTCTTGTGAACGAGTGTTGTAAATTTGTTGTGTAATGAAAATTTGAGCTTGTTTTCAAGAATATGGTAGTAGGGTGACCATTCTAACAAGTCAAACAAAGCTAACTGTTTCCTGCCCGACTCGTTCTAATGATGATAAGACGTTCGGGCAGTTCAAGCAAGAGTAACCATTTATTTATTTTACACAGTCTACTTTTGTAGTCCATTATCTTTTTTAAATGTTAAGAAGTAACGGGTTATTGAACGGTTAATTCTATAAATAATTCCAAATAAATAACGTATCGATTTTGGCAGCAACACGTGATTATCTTTCACTTGTTCAGATAATATAGAAATCTGATGAGCTCATTTTATGAGCGTTAAGAAAAAAAAATAATAACATGTTTATCTGGGATCTTATTACTGTCAAGGTCAACAAAGGAAGTTGAAGATCTTCACCGCCCTTGCCTATTCTATTATTAATGATGATCGTAAAATCGCTGTCAGTAACACGCAAAGAGGCAGACAATTTTTCTTAACCGATAAGTGGTTATTTACAACAAATTGAAGCAGAGAGTGTTCGAGGGGATCAAATAATTGGTTGGTTCTTAAATGCGCAGTCAGGTGCTTAATATATGTACATTCGCTTTTTTTATCTATATATTTTTATCTGGAGTGTCAAGAGAACTGTAGCTTGCATTTGAATAAAGTTAACATCAAATTTTGTAATTTCTTCTACATTTTGGTAGATTTGGTCCTTTCCTGCCGACGTCTTCTAAATTTAGGTAGATTTGATTACTGTTTGCTGAGGTAAGACATCAGTGACCATTGAAAAATATGATAAATATTTAGTAAAGATGACCCAGTGAGGTAAAGGTTATGTGTGACATATTTCCCGTACACAAAAAAGCTACTTTGATAAAGGCTCTGTAACATATCTAGACATTTAGATAAGTATGTGTATTAAACCTTAAGTCTACTTTTCTGTGACACCCCTTGTATATACTTAGCATACAACATCTCTTTCATATACAGTTTCCTCATGGTTAAGTCTAAAATTGCAACTCTAATTGCATGCAAATATTGAAATAAAATTACTTTTAAGATCTTAAATTAGCTCTCGCGACATTAATTTCTTTTCAAACCCTGATCGCACACGAGAATTCAATAAGGTTAAATACTTTGTTAAATTAGACATAGAAGTACTTTAAAGATGACGGATCGGAACTAACAAATAATACACAGACTTTGTTATGCCCTCTAGTGGAAAATGTCAACAGAACTGTAAATTGTGTACCGAGTGCTTTCGACCTTGAATGTACCAAAACAGCTGATGAAACATCAGCTGATGCTGATGGCCGAATGAGTAATGGACAAAAACAGCGAGCTAGAAGCAGAAGACGTTCAATGAGTAAGCCAATCGTGTGATTGAAAATAAAACTTGTCTGATATTTATCTAAAGGATCGTTAATCTGCACGTGAAACTCATCTCGTGGTGAGATATTGTCATCAATGAGGCCTTCAGGTGTTAAATTCTTAAAGATAAAAAACCCTTACATTTGTCTTTTAACACTCTACAAACATATAGCCACATCAAGTATTGAAAGGTGTATGCGGTGCAATTCCTTCGTGTGCACTCAATGGTAGCGTAATATTTATAGTTTTTGGATAATTGGACAGATGTGTCACACTACAGAAAGTAATGATTTTCTGGCTATGGGGATTCAATATGGGAGCTTTGGGGGCTGTTGCGGTATTCGATACTTAGTTTATATAGCGGTAAACTGCTTGGTGTTGTACATCCAAAATATACAATCCAACAAATTCCTATTTTTAAGTCTTGACTTGTAATCACGTTATGTATTCATAGCCCACAGAGTGAAGAAGTCAGTGTTCGCTTAAAGACAGCATCGATCTAATGAGAAAGAAATGATGGGATTGTCTGCAAATGTAGCATGATATCTAATTATAGTTGCTCCGCCAGAAATGTTAACGTTGTCATATAACTACTTCTGTTACAGTTCCAGTGAACGCAATTAAAATAAAGCGTGTTATTTTGAAATAACTGCTCGCATTTTTATTACCCCCACCTTAAAACAAAAAACGAGGTTGACTTTACAAGTTATGGCCGAGTTTTAGCGTCAATCCCTAACCAAGTAGGAGGACTAATCAATTAGTTTCATAATTAATCAATTTTAGAAAGATTACAAAATGCATATAGTAGGTGTATTTCCCGTCAAATTCGTGTGTTTTAAATTCGATACACACTACAATGTCACTAAAAAAACTTATCAAGATGTGTAAGTTACTCGTAATTAGCTTTTTACAACTGTTACGCCCTCTTCGTGCATGTAGCAATAATTTCCATCTATTATATAGTCTGCACACATTGTACATAAATATTTTCTTTACACTTTTATTTAAGCTATGAGAATAAAGATTTATTTTTTTTTCATTTTTCATTGTGATTCTGTTTCCAACTTCAATCATGATTAGATATGACTACAAAAATCAAATGTACAGATTGAAATTATAACAGACTACAATGCGACATGTATGTACATATAAAAAATAGTCTGATATGGATTTGAACTATTAACATAATCTGTTAGATTATATTCTGTATCTTTAACATTGTTTATTATTCTGTTTTCCTTACAAATAATATTTTACAACCTTTTGATAAAAATCAAATTAATAACCGTGTTATTCCGTTGTTGTGTCAGTTAATAGTTGCCAAATTGTGCATGCATTATTTATTGCTCACGTTAAATATCATATTTACATGGCGTGCCCGATGCAAATAATGTGATTGATTCACAAAGATTGAATGTAGGCATGAACCTACGTCACACCCTGTAGAACCGGATTATTGACGTCATCAGTGAATTCAACGAATTTCAATTCTGAGCCTTCCCAGAATGTTTTATCATCGTCTCTCCTCCCTCTTCATTTTTTCCGACAGGCATTCCTGCTTATATCACAACCGTTTAGAATGTAACTTAATTAAGTTTTGATTCTATGTACACTGTATTATAAATGATATACATATACATATATTAGTAAAGAAAAGTACATACTAATTTAAACATGAAAATTTCAAGATAAAGTGTTATTACAATGCTAAATTTAGCCATAAATACTCAGAAATTAGAATTTTCAAACGTTCAGATAGAATCCTAGAAATGAAAGTAAGAATTATGGATTTTACACATGAATACGCCTCTCCTCTTAAATGTGCCTTTTCGGCTTCAAAAAAAAAATCCACAAATATCTACAAGGATGTGCATGTACCTAAAAGCTACACTGTAAAATCGAAAACATTATTAGTGAACAAGTTAGACTATCCGGCTGTTACATGCAAACGAAAAACTGCTTTTTCATCATGATTTTTCTTTCTCTGTAAATAATATTAGATCATTTAAAGAAACATATCTTTGTACGCCCAAATGACATAATAAATAAATGTATATTGATTCGTTTTGATCTACAACAAATTATGTTTTCTCGCGTGGATTGATTGAAATGTACAAGTGTTAGTAAAAGTCTTATGAGGATTAGGTAATCCACTGAAATAGACCGACCGGGTGTCAAATATAGTTATTACTTATTATATGATTCATTTAATGCGAGTCGTTTAGGAGTCTTAAATTGAAATACTCATTTTTTAGTAGAACGTAAATTCTAAGTGATTGTGTATTTCACTTTCGCAATAACCACTGACGAAGCCAATGCATTGAAGAGAATCAAAAGATCACGAAAGAGATATGACGAAATCGAGCAGGGTACGCCAGCGTGATGAAAGAGGGTCGTACAATGTTACTGTTTATGTCACGAGATACCACACACATGACGTGCATTTTGTAGGTCAGTAGTTGTTACATGTAGTGAAAATAGTATTCCAGGTAAAAATAAAAATTCACAAATACTCGTGAGCATCAAATGATATATGCGCTGTCCTGCTTTTCTTAACTGAAAACAAAATATAATTCCAAGAACTTTAATTTCTCTGTATGCAATAAGACCGCTATCTATGATAGAAAATCCTAAATATGAATTGTATTCACAGAATTCTGTATATAAAAAAGTATAATAATAAAAGAAAAAAAGAAAAACAAAACCCACACAAAAACAGAACCAACGAGTTACGTACTGTATGTGTTACACGTTACCGGTGTATGATATCACTGAATCATTTCAACCAACCATTCATTTAATGGTTGAGACATGATTTTTCATAACAGTTTATCATTCATGCTGCGCCTTGACACAATTATTTCCACTTGTGTGCTCTGTCACGTAAAATATCGTGCACGTGTGGCATATGACGTCACAGAATCTGATTAACATCCAAAATGACGACCGGACAAATTTTTGCAAAAACAAAAAGAAACTTTGACGAAATCAATACATGAAAACCCATAAAATCACAAGTATCTTAAGTATTTTGACCTCGTCAAGAATATTTAATTACGCCGACATTACGACAAAACTTCAACGTTTTAGTACTACTAAAATTTAGACCACTCTCCTAGGCAGATAAAACACGTTAGACAGTTTAAGAATATTGTTTTATTTAACTTTAACATTGTACAAAGATTGGCTAAGCGGATTTAAACTTCCGTATTTATTTTTTAAATCGCCCGAAGATCGATCTGAATTGGGAGAATTTATTAAACATGTAAATTACGAATCAAATTCCCCCGAAATATGCACTACTTGTGCATCGTCATGAAACGAAATGCATAGAACTTCCTGTTAAATTGAGCTAAAAATTTTTTACCAATACAAATCTCTGAAATGTATAAATGTAACAAAAATTCCAATATAATGTATCCGTGGAAAAGTTATTGGTATACCGGTATTACTATTGTATTATAAACAGGTGTATTTAAAATGTGTCCGCCACACGACGCAGTGTCTCTCTTAGACTTTTCATTACTTGAACTTTCACCCATCCAGATCTTCAATTGTCTAGACCTATTTTTTTTAGTTACAACAGTCTATCTTAAACAGAAACACAAAAATCCTAAAGTCCAAAAGACAGTACATAGATGTTGCAAGCTCCAGCATAGTGGAGTCGTGTTAATTCAAATGCAATACTATAGAAATCCTTTAATCTTATCTGCGCTCTGAGGGAAAGGGTGTATGGTTAAATATATTGATAAAACAGTATTAAATAAACTCAACTTAGTTTATACCGAGTGCAAAATTCGACTTTATATAGGAAATTACGTAGAAGTACAAAAGGTGAATCTGTTTGTAGAACAGCTGGAGAATATTGGATAAACTGTGTAACGCTCAAATGAAAGCTAATATTTTTCAAATGAATAAACACAGTGAATATATATTAATATTTAACAATGCAATATTGAGGGGCTTTAATACCAATATAGTACAGAAAAATACCTTACCACCATATCCTAGCCGTTTCTATAATTTAACGCATCTGAAACATTGTTTATGCAATATATACTACAGTATTCGAATGGTTCATAAGTCTAGATTAATCGAAATACATTTGTTATCATATAACAGCGATTGCAGTTATAAGACCTGCGCACACTAATTTAAAAGTTTGTATACTGAGTCTGATGCATTTTTTAACTTGACCAAAACAAAAACACAGTTTTACATGTATCAAATTATAATCAATCATATACATGCATACACATCTTGCTAGTCTGCTGATATACATGTATATTAAAGCTTTATCAAAAGTATCCACAGCAGAATTTCTAGCATATTTGGTCTGCGACTGTCAACCGAGTCTATAACTGGGTCATATTTTAAAAAAAATCTTATTCTGCAAAAGGTTGTCTGTATCTGTTCCAGATAAAAGCTTACTCCAAACGGTATTGTTCTCGCCTGGTCGGATGAACCCAACACATTCCGAAACGACTCGTGCTTGCCTCGGGAACCAAGGTAATCCGAGATTAGAACCCAGGTACAAAGTATGTAATCTAAAAGGCTTAGCTTGGAATTTCTTGGTAATACCTTCATTTTTCAAAACAATGCCTTTCATTGTCTCAGTGTCTTCATTGCCTCCGCTATCTAAAAATGTGTTGACCCCAAATGCTTTAATAATCACCACAGTATGGAAAATATGTAAATTGCTCCAATGAAATAGGCGTTTTAATATTTTAACGAGTTTTCCCTATTTAATTTATGATTTATATACATTGCATGGACTTCCTGGTTCCAACGACTGAGATTCCATGTCGACCTGAGACAAAAAAATGGAGGGTTGATACGGGCGGATTAGCGAAGACATGTATTTAATTAGGCGTGATTATGAAACAATAAATCATTATGTCCTTGTTCCAGAGAAAAGATTTGGAATGATACATATTAGATGTTCAACATGACTGTAGATCATTATAATGAGAGGTGATAAATCATTCTTATTCACGAGGAGACACCGAACCAGATTTGACAAACACCTTCAGTCCTTGTAAAGGAATACGCAGTTTTTCACGAGATTTTCGGGTAAAATAAAATGTGGTAAAACATATACATGTATGCATATTCATTACAAGAAAACTCAAATTTGTACATCTGCAGATATTTTTTTCCCGGAATTTTTAATAAAACCCCACTGGCTAGCTTGAATTACTGATACCAAAATATAACTTTTTATTTGTCAATCCCCCTTTCGAAATTCTAAACTGGGTTAACATATTACGCAAAAATATCATCATGCATAGTGATTTTAGGTTTTTATTAGCTTGTGTTAGCCTGTTTATGGTCATTCCGAAGAGAGCTGCCTTTATCGGGCAGTTTGACAGGTTTATATGAATTGAGGTTAAATTGACAGGTTTCTATTGTACTCTTGTCCCCGGGAAATTTATCGTCAATTATACCACCTACCGGGTCTTATTTCAATCATTTCCCCTAAAACTAACACCTGTCTAATTTGACGTGCATATTAATTAATTTTTTCGATTAGAAGTTTAATATATTTCAAAATTTGACCTGACTATATTGTAAAAAAAAAAACCCAGGGTTTGTGGAATGTTTTATTACTTTGTCAGTTGGTTTATTTGTTACTTTGTAGTTAAGAGTTGTCTTAAGGTCGGCGGTAGCTCTAACGTTTAGTAATTTTCTAGGAAAGATAAAAAGAAAAAAAATAACATGAATTATATCTTTAAACTATGTACATATGTAAGTTGTGTTTTTTTTTTACAAAGACCGTTGTCCATTTCTTCTTTAATTGCAAAATATATACATGTATGTCATAATTGAAGAGGTTTGATGTATTTAATATGTACTGCAGTATAGCTTCCGTGCAATTTCCTACGTATTATTTAAAGAATAAAAAAATATGATTAATGAAATACGATCTTGCAATAAAATAAAATAACCTAAATTTTAAGAATCCAAAGCAGGTAAAGTCACAAGGATCAGTATGGGTTTCATGGTCTATTGTAATATCTGGAACCAACCAAAGACAGTCTGAATTATGAACAAAAAACAGGAAACTGCATATGCGATCTAATTATCGGGCGTTTGGAATTGGACACGTTATAATTCATGTATTTGATAGCATTTATTAAGAGGGGAAGTCGACGGCGAAGAGTCGCACCCCCGAACAATAGAGATAACTCCCTATCAAAGGCTTGTTTGCGTGGCCTTTACCGGAAGGAAGTCTGAATTAAAACAGTTTGATATATCAGGTATTTCATCACAAACAGGCAATCGAATACTCGGCCAATAGCAGTTTTCCTGGTAGATTTGCAATTGATTATATTATCAAATAACAACAACGTGTGCAAATCCAGTAAAAGAATCCTTCTAGAATCAGTTAATATGTGCTAAATACATGTACTAATGAATTTGCTAACGAATTTGCTAAACAATTTAATAAATGAGTTTAAAGATATGCAATCTAGAATGTTTATTTTCCGACTTATTTTTTGAAATTTTTGATATTAATGATCCTAAGAATTAAACTATATAACACTTAAATTGTATGAAATATGTGCTCAAATTTCACAAGTATGTTAAGTTTATGATTTATATATATCTACGAATGGACTTGTTCAAGTCTATATATTGTTTTCATTTTATTTTTATATTTCTTGATTTTACTTTGTTTCAAACATTGACTTCTGCTCTCTACCATTCTTAAATGCAATCAAACATATATGTTTGACATCAATTAATCAAGGATTTCAAAACACCCCCACCCCCAACAATCCAGATAAACCATATATTTCTATCTTTAGCATTTTTAAAATTGTGCTATTAGGGCGAATGAAGGATACGAAACCTTTCTATGGAAAACCCCGCTGATTATGTAAGAAAGCAATCTACTGCACAGTTAAACAATAACAAACATCTATCCATGTGCACCTTGCATTAAATCGATAATCGACCTAGAACAATTCCAAAACAACCCGGTAACTCAGCACACAAGCAGCACGGAGGATTTGGGTCACTAGGAAACACCATTCTGTATGTTGTATGTGTAGTAACCTTGGGGATTCCCAGAACAACTTGTTTTGAAGCAACAGAATGAAACAAACCACACAATTTCTTGGTATCAAGTTGGGTATTACCAAAAAATGAGAGTACTGAATTACAGCATTTGGCCTTCAAGCAGACAGCTTTTTGAAAACTTTTTTATAGTATTGAACTGATTCTAAATATCTAATGGCATATTTCTGTAAAGTTTCCGTTTGTAGGAAAGTTTTGGAGCACTAGTAACGTGTTCGTCTTCAATGAATGTTCAGTGGCATGTCAGCAGGAAGTAATTTAAATTTAAAAAAATCGATAAATTTGCTGGAATGAAAATGTATAAAATGACTCATCTTTTTTTCAAGAATTAGATTTAAAAAAAGATTAAGTGACTTTAGCAACAATTGCCTTAATAACAACTCATATATAGGTCTATATAGTATACTCAATGTAAAGTAGAACTTTGGACGAATATTATCGAGAAAATTTGGTATAGTTACATGTACCATTGTGACTATCATTTCATCTTTAATATCAAAGGCATTGCTGTCTAGAGCCCATGTAATGCGATATTGAATAAAGAAACAAGTACTTCTCCTTTCATCTGTTTAAGGATGTGTAGATACTGGATCTGGCGTTCATAGGGCGATACACTATCAGCTGTACTATGATCACTTGGTCTAGACGTAACAACCATTCAATGGCGAGATACAAAGATTTTTTTTATCATTTTTCCTACAACTTTCCTTGTTGTAAAAAGTAATATATATAATCCCCTTTTCAAAGATGTTTTAAAAGCAAATATTAATTATCAAAGTACCTAATTTTTTCGTAATTTACTTTCCATTTGACATTTCTAATTACTACGTGTAACGGAATATCACCATAAACTATAGACCCATTAGCAGTTCATATCAGTATAATCACGGGATTGGAAAAAAACTCCTGTGCATATAGGAAAAATAATACATTTATGTCTGGATTTTTAGGGCTTGAAAATGCGTTCTTATTATAAATATAAACAATGCAATAAAGTGAAATTTTGATTTCAATATTGAATCATCCGGTGATAGAATTTTTTGATAAACAAAATCGATTTTAAAAAAGAAGGAAAATAATATTTTTGTCATACTATTTTTATTAAAAGGCTTTTTACTTAACTTCTAAGATATATTGTAAATACAGCTTTTCAACTTTTAAAATTTTTTTTTTTTGATTTTATAAATTCATTACATTACATGTATGAACGCCTTATACAAACAGCATTTTCACTGCAATTTCATTTAACAAATGTTCGTTAAATTTGCATGGCCCAATATAATTCCTTGTCGCTAAGTCAACGACTTACGCTTGAAAAAAAAACCGTGTTTCATCTTCACAGTTTTCCTGTTTTAAACGATATTAAGCGACGAATATTTAATGTTTCTTCCGTTAATGGCCTTTACGCCACGTGTTCTTAAAAATTACTAAATGTTGCTACAATAAGCAACAATTATCATTGATACAAATCTTACAGACATTAATGTCAGAAAGTTCTGAACAGTTTATATTTAGATGACATTTTCATGGTTCGAGAAAAATCGAGATGTATTTTAGAATTTTAAGGAAACCACAAATTTAGAAAAATTCCGTGCTGTAGGCAGAGTGTAATAGTGTCAATGAGATGAGATCGCGACCTTGCAGCAAGAACCACAAAATCATGGCAGGAAACAATTTTGTACTCTATCCATGGATTTGAGCACGCTATCAATCAGTATATGTCAAATCTAAAAATTCATAATGTACGAGCTCACATGTCTTTTGTTCCAGGTGACCTGCTTTTCTTTTTGGAAACTTTTTAAAATTCAGTGCTGCATGCAAGATTTTAATTTACAGCACGTTTAAAAGTTACTTTAGTGTTCATGAACTTAAAAATGCTTTGCTTAAACGACATGTTGACAATAATGGATTATTTAAATATGTTTTTCGTTCAACTTAAATGAAAACATACATGTATACGTGGTACGTAGTTTGAATTCAGATAATTATTGAATTATGTACCATTGAAGTCAAAACTGAGGCAAAAAAAACCCACAAAAAATGTGCACAAATTCCAAAGATTAATCAATGACGATTCGAGAAGGGTCTAAAACATTGATCGACGTCAAATGACGTAAGTACAGTTGAACGTCACTATGAGAAATTTGATTTTCACTTAATCGTCGCCTTTCCCTGTGAAGGGCGCCTTATGATGCCTTAGAGCTGTCATTATACCGAGGCACGGATGACCAAGAACTCAAGAACCGGCCGTCTCGGTCCCGTGACCCAGTCCCACGGACTGTAAACAAGGAGGACGGGCACCTGCTACTTCAGGCGTTTTTTTATAAAGTGAAACATTCGATATCTACGTCATCAGAATAAGATATAAAAAGTCAAACAATGCACAAAAAATAAAGAATATACATACTGTGTTTATCTAATTCCAATCGCCGTTAAAAAGATTGGTATAGACGTCAATAGCGATATTTGATCGTAATAGCACGTGTTCATATACACTATTCTTGGAGTTAAATGTTAATTATTTGTCACAAAACTAGTTCTGAGACTGTGGTACATGATTTCTGTTGAAATAGATTATGAAACCAATCTCTCCACACCATTTTTCTTTTTTGCAGGCATTATTTATAATTTTTCTAAACACACACCTTTCTCAGTTGCATGCATTTCACAATGTCATGAAATATCGGAATATGAAAGATGTACACTACTATGAGAGATGTACACTACAATATAGGATGCAAAACAGAGGCACCTGACGTTATAAATCTTTTTACTCATAATAAAAATATACCCTCTACCTAATGATATTACATGTATTAGGTAAGATATATTTTATTATGAGAAAAATATATAATATACCGACAAAGTCAGGTGCCTGTGATGCAAAATTAGGACGAAAAACAGAAATATTTTTTTTAAAATTACTTCTAGGATACAAGAGAGTACCAGGGACAATACCTGTGCACAATTAATCTTAGAAGACTGAGTCAAAAGTAAAATTTTAAAGTCATGAATATACGTTTAAATTTTGGCAACTTGTACTTAAAGTTCTACTAATTTTTAGTGTTAAGAACAATATATATAAATATTGAAAATACATATCATTTGATATATCTGAATTAGATGTAGAAATTTGATTAATATCAGAATTACGCTCAAATACGCGCATCAAAAAAATCTTTAAAAAGTCCGCCATTGCAAAAGACGTCGATTGGTATTTTGCGTATTGGGAAACAGATTAAAGAATAGATAATAAATAAAGACATGTTCTAAATATGCCTACTACTGAACTTATTGTTATATCATCCATTGGTATGTCTTTTAAAATTTGATATCATATTTTGCCTGGTTTTCGTTTTGCAAATGAATAATGAATTTACTTCTTTTATTTGGAATAAACTTTACACCATTCTACTTGTCTCTCAATTCAAGCTATACATACGGTAGAAATTTTCAACAATTAATTTGACATTCAATTATTTGACGGATTTCAAAATAACCACACGAATTATGATATGAGTAATTATAAAAATCGATCCCCCCCCCCATTTTTTAACATCACGAATGATTCAAGTGGCCTATATTTAATTATGAAATGTTCCAATCAAGATAGCTGACTCAAGTATATTGCGAAAATTTTATTTACATCTATTTATAGCCACCTGAATTACCAAACATCTATTTTAGGAGATACTATGTATGTCCATGCACCAGTCATATCGCGAGCTTTAAAAGGACACTGCGAATCGTTATTGACTGCTTGGTATAAAACGCGTTTATTACCTGGAACCTTCATTTCGTGCTTGTTTAATGCAAAGCGAATGACGTATTTTTTTCCTTTCGCCTATTGACCCGTGACGTCAAAGGTCGTTTATTTGAAGTCTGCGCAGTAAACTTGTTTACCTCGCTGAAGTAAACAGTGCTTGGCTGTTACGAGAAACACAGTGCAATGGAGACGAGCGTTTTAACCGGTGAGCGGATATTCAGAGCAGATTACATTAAAAAGAAGCGGATTAGAAAGGTAAACTAAATAAATTTAGCAATATTTACGAAAGTAATTTGAAAATATTTCCTTAATTTTGCATGACATTTTGTTATTTTCCAGAATTTTCTATTATTTTTTATAAATCGATACATAAACAATTTTTTTATCATTGTGCAATAGGGCAAAGTTCAGTATCTAGTGAAATGGAAAGGATATTCAACAAAGTAAGTAGCAACTATAACTTCTTATTTATTTCCCTCGATCCTGGCTCTAACCCCAATCAATATTGGGTTCAAGGCAATGTGTTGTTTACATGGGATGCTGAGCTAAAATTATCTCGAAGTTTTCCTCTATTTTTTTTAAATGAATAAAATATCAAATCTTGTTACTACAGTATTTGCATACTTGGATGTTATGTATGGAATAATACATGAACGTGAACTCGGTGTACATGTATATGCATGTCATATGTATAGGATGTAGGGCGGCCCATTGTTAAAAATTTTCAACAAGGAAGGAAAAATGTGCCAAAACAAGTTTTTGTTAATGGAAAGATAAGCATTCGCGAAAGACTTCCTTCATATTTTTACTTAGAATTCCCCTTTCCAGTCTCTGACATTTAAATGATATGACCCATATATTGCATGTCACACTGGAGATGGTATTTCCTCCATTAATAGCAATACAGTAAAGCCATTAACGGAAAGAGAACGTTCCGTTATCAGATCATCAATGAAATAAAAAGAAAGATGCGGATTGTCTTTGGAGCAAATCGTGCTATCATGAATTTGAGATTCATATTCAAACCGGATATGATACATCTTAGATGAAGAATTGATGGAAGACAAATTTTGGGTCTCCCTTTACGAATAAGAAATGTGGATTAATTTACATGTATAGCATAGTTTATATTTTGACGTAGTGTCAAATTGTTAAACATGGACTCTGCTTCTTTTTAGGCAATGTACGTGGGAACCGGAAGAAAACATCCTCGATCCCTATCTTCTGTTCGACTTCAATTCTAGGTAGGTACCTTCATGTATATAAAACAATCAACACAAAATTATTTGATACTTTTCTATCCATTTTTGCACCAAAATTGATCAGTGACAATATGATTGTGTGTTGTGTAGGTGTGATATATCACGAATTTGTTCAGTATTGTATTGACTGAAAATGTACACAAATGTATATGTACATGACACATAGACGGAAGAAACGTGTTCACCCCAATCCTCTAGTGGTAGAGATCATGTATAGGTGAAGTAATCGATCTCGACCTGGCCCCCGGGGTGGTGTAAAAGGTCTGTTGTACCCAAAAAGTACCGCGGCATCTATATATACATATGTATTGTCAAATTGTATGTATATTTTAGTTCTTTCGCCAGACACAGAATTGTCATCTCACTAGGTTTGCTTAGTTCTCTTGACAAAATGATGATTAATTATTAAAGTATACGAATTATTATTGATAACTTTTATGGTCTATTTCAGTCATTTGGTGATAAATCGAAAATTCCAAAGCTAAAAAAAAAAAGATCGCAGTTTTAGAGAGGTTTTGGGAAATTATGACAAAACTGTTGAAATTTCGTTTCAATTTCACTTCACGTGCAATTGTGCTGTAGTTTTTACACTGAAAGCAGTAATAAGCGCTTTAAGTCACACCTACGAGACAATTATTACCTTAGTTTATAATGCTAGTATGAACACATCCCTAAAATATAATCGTGATTTAGTAACAATGTGCAAAGATTTAAAAAAAACCTCGTGGTGGGTGTTAAAAGACCACAGAAACTTGACTTAATCAGCGAGGAAACGTTTCGTTAACACACAATTGATAGGTGCACGATCGAAGCCAAAATACTACACGCGTTTCCGTGTTGGTGAGGTGCGACCTTAAGACACATAAACTTGATAAGCCTTTAAACTATTTTAAATCTAACTTTTGGAAACATCATTTGGGCGTTTAAAGACGTTACTACCCCAACTAAATTTAGCTTTTTTTACCCTTTAGACTTAATTTTTTAACATTTCTCATACACACGGAAAAAAAGGGTTTACGTGATCTTTAAGTGATGATGAACCCAAACTGACAGTAGCAATTAGTCAAATAAAGGCACAACGGAGGGTAATAAAACGATAAACCGGTTCAATGAAATGCAGTAAAGTTGGAATTTCTAGACAGATAGGAGGAGTGAATAAAAATACTAGTTTTGGTTTCAGTTTTAACGGTACCGAGTAGGCGATATGATTATTTTTTATTCATTTTATTGTCATTTATTGTCATTCCATGACAGAATGGTTCCATAACTGGTTTAGTAATATCTGATTTGATCTCTTTTTTCCCCAATCTCTACGATAAGAAGAAACAATAAAATTTCACTTGTTTCTCAAAGCATCGGGAATGTAATGAAATATGGTTAAAAATAAGCAAGAATGATAATTTTATTGCATCGCAATCACGGTCCAACTAATTTTCCTCTGTTTTAATTTATAGACCAAACACAAAACGGGTTGGCAGGCGACGAAAAAGTGAGGTATGTATACCCATTTCTAATTTTGTTTAATGGATGCTGGAATTAATATGGAAACAGCTTGCCCACCGACAAGGGGTCTTTTTAAGAGTTTAATGATCAAGATATTCAAACATAAAAAAGTAACGCGGTATTCGCTTAAACCATACGGTCCATTGCGTTGAAATTTGCATCAACTTAATCACAGCAACTGTTTTGTTCCCCCTTTTGCAGGTGGAGAATTTTCATCCGTATGGTGTTTATGGTCTCCATGACAACAAAGAGAAAAGAAAACGGGACAAAGGTGAGACGCGCTCCGTGTGTCGTCCTCGGACCTACGACAATGGAATCGGGGCTCTGGCGGAGGCGGCCGAATATATCAATTCACTGGAACAGACAGATGGTACCCGGGGAGGGCTATTGTTGCCCTCTGAAACGGGTCGTGGACAATTTGACAAAGAAATCGACCTCAATGACAAGACAAACACGCTTTTGGAGCGTGCGAAACAGGAGTGGGTTCGTGAGGACAATAACAACACGGGTAATGCGACGTCCGACTGCTGTTGTGTGCAAATGACGGAAAACGATCAGAAGTGTTTTGATTGGATGGAGGGGACACGTGCACAGCACGAGACTCCTGCGGACACGACAGATAATAGCTGTGAAAAAGAACATACTTCTGTACGGTTTTCTCCTCGGTATTTGTCCGAAGATACCGAGTCTTACTGCGCAGAATCCTCCTGTACTTGCACGAGTTTTGACATGGACGACGATGATGGCCGTGATTATGTACAAGTGTCAAGTGAACAGAATGACCCAGACAGCTTGTTGGTCACTGACGTCACGTGCAATTCCATCACAATTACGGTCGTTGAAAGTCCAACGAAAAAAGGATTTTTCAAATTGGATTAATCATCTGCATCGACATGGAACAATCCTTAATACACCCACTGAACATCAGCCTCTGAGTTATTTGTGGAAAAACCTCTACAATCTGCCACTTAGTAACATCTGCAAAAAACACACATAATGATACAAATTTTGCCGAAAGATAAAAAAATAGTGATATTAATCAATGGAAGTTATACACTAAACACATGTTTTGAAATATAATAAACAATTAAGATTGTTCACTCGTTTAGGAGCCTTTCATTGCCAACTTTACACGTAATTGCTATATTAAGTGTTGTGAGACATTGGCGAACTTCGCGATTTTCAACAAAAAAAGTTCATGGAATGTTTTATTTTTACATTAAAAGAGTTTTCTGTAGGCGATGGTCCGTTCCTTAAAGAAGACGATTTGACCAAGAAGTTATATACATGTGATATATCTATATACTGGTAGCAAGCAGCTGACGAAGGTCTTTCATAACTTTTTATCTCTCTCATAATTTCCAGTATTGAAACAATTCCAGGTTCCGAGTTTTCTCTTTATCTGGGCCAGGTTATACTGTTTAAAAAAATTGTATGGTTTGATCTTGTTTAATAAATGATGATATTCAAACTTTTGGCATGATGTTTCAACTGTTGTTCTGAATCTTCACCTTGACAACCGTTCTAACAACACTATGTATACTCTCATATTGGATGATGTAAGCATCGGCTATAATGACGCATGCTCTTATTTAAGACTGTGCTGCCAGGCCGACGTAAAACTTTTTTTTTGTTTTTCTGAGAAACCAGCCTGGCGCCAGTATTATTTTGATACTCCTACATGTAACTATGTAAACAGTTGAGCGTATTTATTGTTTGTGTATATTGATTTAGTTTTACGCCATGGTGAGTAGTAAGGCAAAAGACCCGTAACCCAAAGAGTCCTTTTAATGAAACAGTAGTACGAACGTTTTAATTTTACGCAAATTTCATGAGAAAGAAACCTACCCAAAAGCAAGAGCCTCCGCAACTTTAATATTACTGGTTTTGAACTTGTGATGTACACAATGGGAATGAAGTGAAATTAATAGTAATGGTATATATAAGAACTGATTGAGACTGCATTATGTATGTACATGTACTTCATTCGAGAGGAGAATGTGGTTCGTAGAAAACTACTTGTATGGACATATAGTTTATACTGTATATGTACACATTAAAATTTTACATTGAACAATATTAAACTTTTAATGTAACATGTTTATCTTTTAGCCTAAATTTAACACATTTTGAAATCGACTGTTTTGTTACATTCAATATGCCAGAATTTCACTCCCTCGGCTTCGATCTGTCAGGCCTTTGGATTAAACACAGAGTTTTGACAGTATTCAGCACTTACATTCACCAAATCACACCAAAAATCCTCTAAAAACGCTGATGCTTTCCCCCGCATGTTTGATCAATTAAATTATATTCACATTAAAACTATAATATCCGTTAGATTGCGAGCAAAGGTGTCACATTTAAATAAATTTAGGGGGCAGAAAACAAGGAGCGTTAAACATCCATAGTTACAAGGAGTGTAGAATCATTTTATTAATCACATCTTGTGTATTGATAGTTTCTCTTTTATTTCAAAACGAAAATCTCCACATTTGATTAATTACAATTTATCTCTCAAGGGAACAGAATAGAAGGGTGAGGGAGTCTTGTTCATGTAACGATAAATTGAAACCGTGCAAGTTTTTTCTCTTCACTTCTATTTTTGTTCAGTCCGAGTATCAATTTTCCGAAAAATTAAAAAAAAAAAAATCAACGAGGAAATTATGAAAAATAAAGTTTTTCTTTCACAATATTGCACGCAACTTATTTTGTATTATTAATTGCTATAAGTTATAGAATTCCTGAGTCGAGAGGTTTGTTGTCTGTGATATGCTGACATTGAAGCCCCTGATATTCCATTGTGATATTCACATTTGGACTAGAATATCATGACCATCGATATATTGAATATTATAGATATTTCTCGAACTCGTATTCCAGATAATGATATTTGAGTGTAGTTGAATTCCTTCCTCTCAATGGAAGTTTTCAAAACACACACACACACACACACACACACATATATATAAATATTATATAATAAACATTATATAACGAAGAGGATAATTGTCCTTTTAAACTTAGTATTATTATGTTGTTGATATAAAAGTTCATAAAAATGGTATATGACAAAATGTTATTTCACACTTCTTTCTAGTTACAGTAGTTACGACAAATTAATACACCCCTTCCTCCTAATCTACCCATCAAACCTTTTTGAAAGAAATTGAAGGTTCGTTTTTCAGCTTTTCAAGAGTGTGTGGGTAATTAAATTGATTTGCTAACACCCCCAGTAATTTACGTACATCATAATCAATTTGAAGGTCACTTAAAATACATGTACATCTTCCCTACTCGTGCTCAAAGTGCTTAGATGCATAATTCATATATTATACATACCACTCTGTCAATATTTAAAGACTTGTAATGGTCCAGTTACAAGATTGGAAAGGAGAAAACAAACGCTTTTGTTGGTAACTTTTTTACGCTCAACACGAATTGAAAAGCTCTATCGAATTTTGGTCAAGGTCGTTTTAAAGATCTTATGTTATGCAGATGCCTTATAATTGCATTATATATATTAAGATACCTCCTACTGACTTCTTATGAAAGTTTGCGATAATTATTTGGGATATTCGTTTTTCGATAACAGTTATAAAAGTATTATCATGTCTATCATTTAATACTGTAAAAAACACAATTAATATACTGTACATGTAAAAATCTATTAGTCAGCTGTACATTTTGTAATATTTCTGGAGATTACAATAAACTATCAGGCAATACACCTCAGTTCCGACTTAAACGATTTTTTTTTTCATTTTTTTTTAAATTTGTGAATACCTATCGTCATTATGCATCTATGAGGTCATGATAAACTGAGGATCATCATAAAATATAATAAAATGACATTTTTTAAAAGAAAAAGTTTAAAGTACAGTATATGCCTTATTATTATTCTAAGCACAGAAATAGGCAACCGGAAATATTTATTAGAATTTTTGAGTTAATCGTAGGTATTTATCTTCTTTCGAATTGCCCCCTAAAATGTATAATATTAAAGATATTATATAAAATGACTCATCAGTCTTTAAAATTTGAAGAATCTGCATTAAGCCCTATAATTCTATTATTCCCTTTATGATCCTAGTTATATAGTAATTATACAGGACTGTATATATACTGTTTTGAGACGGACCCTTTAAGTACTTATATATGAAACTTAGCAGGCACACCAGACTAAGAGTGTGTAGGTTTCACATAATTTTTGAAAATAACTTTTCTTGTTATCGAATTTCTTACACTAAAAGTTTAAACGAAGCCGGCCTCCTTCAAATATATGAGAAACACGTAGATAAAATGACCCGATTCAAAGTGTATGTATACATGTAAAAGTCGAAAACCAAAGAAATCTGGAAAATGTCTTCATTTGAAACTCCAGCAGAGGCAATATTCATCTTATTGTGTAAAATTCATTTAATACCTGAGAAAATTATATACAACCACGTAAATGTATACGATTATATCTAAAGAAAGATGTATTTCAAGTTAATCCTTTTGATTTTTAAAAAAAAAATTCATTTCGCTTTAAATGTTATCAATCATTGAAGGTAAAGTTTTTAATCATTTAGAAATGTTTATACCTTTTCATAAAAGTATTCTTCACAATAATAAAAAAAAATCATCCTAATGCGATAAATAAGTCAAAACACAGAAGCTTCATAATTCTTACTGAAGTTCTCTTTCAAATTCTTATCTATTCCACTCCCAGCGAAGAAAAGCTTAAAACATTGCCAGCTTTCCGAAAGGAAAACAACCTACTATTTGACTCCATTATGACGCATTTATTTCTTGGAAAAATCGATGAAAAACCCTTTCAGTTCTCACAGTATATGTAACTCTATAGTACATGTACTGAATACATGCAACCCTATTATGATATCATACTTAGCAAGGGTTAATCCAGGGGTCCGCCATTACCCTTACACCCCCCCCCCCCCAATCCACCCAAATGAAATTGTGCTCAAAACTTTAAAGGAAAAAAAAAACCAAAATACACCACTTGATATATCTAACAATTTCATCACAATCCTTGAAAAAGGTGTCTTACTTATTAATGAGGTCTTTTTTCCCGGGGAGGGGTGTTGCATGGAGGGTTGGGGGTCCAAAATTCCAGATGCAAGGGAGGGGAGGCACTAACAACCCCGGGGGCGACATTTGATCACAAACAGGGCATGTCCAGAATTTAAATTTGAGTTTCTTATTGAGGGAGTGTTTAATCTAGTAGTTTTCTGAGTTTGACCCGTGGGGAAAACAAGGTTTTTTTTCGTTTTTGATATGAGGATTTGTTGATATGGAATAAGGTATGGACACAAAGATGGATACATTTTTGATATTTAGTGTTTCGATAGGAAAGCACTCAAATATAAAACTCCCTCGAGAGAATGATGGGATTTACCCATTAAGAGGTGTAAATTATGCAGTCTAAAGGAAAAACTCACCAGCAAATCATTTGATAAAATAATTCGTCTATAGTTTGCAATTTCATTGAAAATCTATCAAAGGGAAATTTATCTATCAGTTTTTACATTACTTGTATTTATTTGCGATTAACTCTCCCAAAGTGTATGTTGATAATTTCTGAATTAGTCCGCTTAGGTCAGAGGATATTCAAGAGTGAAATAAAACTGATTTAACATGATTGAGGAAGAAATAAAAATCATGCTTTATTCTCTCATGGGATTAATGATAAGTTATTGTGTTTTTTTCCCCTATTATCCATGATGTTTACCTATACAACTATATATCCAACTATACATGTATGAATAAAGATGACAGTGCGCAACAGTGACTTCATATTCAGATTTAACAATTAACTTCAAATCGAAGCGCCTTTCTCCCCATCTTACCCCCCCCCTTTTAAAGGTTAAAAATATGTTACGTTACGTTACGTTATTACGTTATTACGTTAAAGACACGAAATATATCAGCTGTGTCAGAAGAGTTGATAGCGATATATCATTTTTAAAAAGCATGTCTCATTTTATATTTCTTTCACGTAAACTGGATATAATCATAATGTGGGTATTTTTGTGGTATCAGGTAGACATTTATATCATTACTTTATATTTGTTGTTTGCGCGGAAAATTCCAATTGTAAAATTACTGAAAATAGCCTTCGGACCCTGCCCCCACCCCCACCCCCACTCTCGGCAAAACACAAACAACTATCCCTTGGACCCCCACACCCCTTCCCGGAAAAAAAATCTGGATGCACGCATGTGTTGTACATAATACGTCTTATTGTTTTCTGAAGAAACTAGATGATAAGGTGTTTATTTTTAGAAATGTACATGTGCTAGATGGAATCTGAAAAAAATTACATATCCTTACATAATGGTGAAATAATATTCGAAAAATATAAATAACTTTTAATGAAACCTAAAACATTTTTGTTTTCAACTTCAGACTTTATTATGACCTAAATAAGTTCAAACTTTAAACTTTATGCAACATTTTGCTGCTAACAACATTTAATTTCCTAATTAATTTTTTTAATTTTAGATTCGCTGCAACAGAACAAATGGTGTAGGTAATGAGATCTCTTCTTTACCCACGCATTAAACGCGAATAAAAATAGGGCATTGTTAATTATTTCAACATTTATGGAGATAATTACATGTAGCATGCAGGGATGGAGAGGGCCAAATGTCAACTGCGTAGTTGGGTACCGTTACATTCGAAATCAGGAGGAAAATTTCTTGCAGTAAAAAGCAGCAGACTTGAAAACCATTGTCAAATCAAATTAAAAACATGTAGACAAACACGTAAAATTATCACAGCTGACACATCCCTTATGATATCTTATATTGTCTGGTTAGAATACTAGTTAGTTGAAACTTTAAAATGATACTTGATAAAATTGACGTTATTCTCATGGCTGCAGCTGTCATATGGTACAGAAGTAATGCATGTGGCCATGTCGCTTCCCTGAGAACAAGGTCATGGCCAAAGGGAAATAACTCTAAACACAACTTTCGGACATAGTCAGATTTCCTACTACATATAAATAATATAGACAGAATATTCATTCACGTGGGAACTTCATGTATTCCTTAAATATAACAGCATGACACAATCATTTCTAACCACTCCCCAAGGCTTATCTCACTGCACTGGAATTAACAAAATTTACTTGTGTTTTCATTCAGTATTGAGATTGAGATTTCATTGAGATTTTTCATTTCATAACAATGCCTTCATCTATATTTTATGTTCATGACCATGACAGCACCACAAGTAACGTATATTTTTTAAAGTCTGATTTTCGAGAGTAATTACAAAATCTATTCGGTAGACGATAATGACGCACTCATCTTTTAAAAAAAAGTTCAGAGAGTATTATATAAATTCAGTGGACCAGTTTGGTTAAAGCTGGGACATACATGTAGGTGGAAAGAATAATGTCGAAACACACCGGGAAAAAAAAGGAGGAAAATAGTCATGCATGTAAATAAGAATAATGTAAATTAGAGGCTATTGATACCCAATTATCCAAAGCGAAATTGGATAATGTTACATATATATATATACACCCACCCCTCCCGATTTTTCTCCTGTAGATTTGAAATGTTTGTTGTGTATGGTATCATTTTATGCGAAATTTGAAGTAAATTGAGCATGTGACTTTTTTTTTCTTTTTTACATGAAATTGTTGTTCTAAAGAGGAATAGGGTGGAGCGTTTTTATCTGCACTGCACAGTCAAAGCGGAATAACTCTCTCCTGTTGCGAACTGTCCATAATATTAATAAAATCATTGAAATTGATTTCAAATACATGCACTAGTAAAATGATTTTGGAAGTGATTTGATTCATTACAAAAAAAGGCAGCAACCAGCTAGTTAAAGGAGCCTAAGTGTAATGTATTAATAATGACTGAAGAAAGTTTATAAGAGCGGGCTTACAGGAAAGCCCATACTTATAGATACTTCCATACTAAGCTTGGAGTCCAGCCGAAGCTGATTTGCATGCCTCTAATTTATGAGGTGGCGATGACGGTAAAAAGTCTGGAGATGACAGTCAACAGTTTTGGTTCGGAGCTTTACCAAGTTCTCCTGAAATTTATAGCAAGACATCTTAGATCGAGTAACCCCAAATCACCGGTGGTTGAAAACTTCAAGGGGCCGAATGCAAACTGTGATAACTCACAAGGCTTGTTCAATCAAATGGTCCGTGACACCGATGTGCAAACTAAGTCCAAGTCTTAAGTGGTCTGCTTTAAGGTAGTACAGAACAGAGAAGCCAATTAATATAATTTCTGAAATTTTGATATTTTGTTCTTTGTAATAAAACCTGTAAAATATTGAAAATGAAGAGACTGTTTTTTGGGATGAAACCTGTAAAATATTCAGACTATAAAAGAATTCTGACCTCATAATTTTTGGCAACACCACCTCATACCTACCATTTGATCATCCTGTCAGTGGAGTGTAAAACGAAACAGTCATTTTTAGAATTTTCTATTCTAATATGTTACTTTCTAAGATATTACAAATGTATGTGCTTCTATTAATAAAGGAGACCATTTTTGTTACTTAAACACCCTTAGATATATTCCAATTTAAAGTAAACTCTGATGTAAAATATAATGTAAGAATAACGCTTGTGAAATATATTGCAATCTGAAATGTGTCTAAAATACGAAAGCCCAATGAGCTCATTTTTTGAGGTAAAAACATTAATTTATCATGAATAAACGTGAAACTGTAGCGAATAAATGGGCTTAATATAATTGTCATGACCCTGTTATTGAAATATATCGAAATAACGGAAAATTGACTGTGGGTTTTAGATTATGATTTTTAAATTTTTGACAAGTGAAAATTGAAAAAAAAAATAAATCACGTCATTGTATTTGACCTTTTGCTATGACCTTGATATTCAATGTACATAAATTCCGAATACTTGTGATGGTTATGTCCAAATTTCAGGTCTTTACTTTAAAAGAAACACGAGTTACACATTCTTACATAATAGAAAGCTACATTGCACAAAAATTAAATGAACATACTCGATTCAAATGTAGGTTTCAAAATTATCAAAATATGCTGTATTTCGATTTATTTCTGCTTTTAGTAAATGAACGGAATGATTTTTAATTTTTTCCTTAAGATAACGGATAAACATTTACTTTTAAGAATTATGCAATTACATTGTATTTGTGTATTTGAGAAAATATTTCAAATAACTATGACATTTATCAAGTTTTGGTATAACATGTACCTTAACAGCAGTAGATCATGTTCAATCAGAGAACATGCTTAAATTGGGAGACACTCGGCAACACGGGCACAGACAGATATGGGATTGGAGTGTCACAATTCAAGTAATGGGTCGATGTTGACGAGACCAAAAGGGGGGATATGGTACAGGAAGAAGAGAGCTCCAAGATGATTACAGATAGGAGAACTGATGGGTGCTTCCACTACATAACAGTACGTGGTCGGATCATGGAAGATGGACCAGTTCAGTATAGCGTTTTTATTGATATCGGTATACGATACCATACATATACCTTTACCAGGTAATTCAATACAAAGAGGACTTAGTGAAGATCCTGCATGTAATTTGAGCTATGGTGGACATTTTATCTGGGTGCTCAGTTGCTGCAGTTTATAAGCTGCCCACTTAATAACCACGGGGAAATTGGTTGATTTTCAACTTCAATAACTTTATAAGAACTATCACAAGAAGCGTCGCAAGCAACGTAGTTTTTTATGATTAAATGATGATACACTTCTATTTCAAATAATTACTGTCGGAATTGATTCAATTATTCAACGCAGGATTGGTACATTTGAAATACTTGAAGCAATTTCACACAAGTTTTGTATTTTAATTTCTTGAAAAAAATTAGAAAAATAGTATATACTTATTTAAAAGTTGCATGTGTTCTGAAGCTTTTATAAAGATATTTGAAAATTGTCAATCTGATCAGCTGTTCTGATACGGTAGCGTATCAGCACAGTTGTTTTTAATAAGATTGGAAAATGATCAAACTATCTGACTCTCCGTGGCGTGTTGTATTTGACATTCATATAATGCACTTTTAGCTCCTTATTTGCATTTGTAAGCAATCGACTTTTATATGAACAATACAAAATATCAACCATAATAAAATTAAATGATTAAGCGATTGCATCGTTCTTTCAACTGTGAAATCATAATGATAATGGTCAAAAAGATGAATTGCTGGTGATTTGAGACGCCTCAATTTATACGACAGCGTGGAAGTGCCAGAGAAAAGAACTGTCTGTTTGCTTGAATAAACTATCTATCGTTCACATCTTGGTTTTGTAGCTGTAAATGAAAATTCGAGTTGACAGTCCGTTGAACTAGATCATTAAACATTCTTAAAAAAAATACAGTGTACAAAAACGTGCGCTTGTTTTTTTTACTTATTAGTGTAATTTCCTGAAACATAATTCTATTGTAACATTTGCCAGCCATTGTTTTGTTAGACATTTTACTATTCATTTATCTCGTTGCTTGCTTCAGAATTAAACATTCTCACCAGCCACGGAAAGAGAAGCATGTTTAAATTCACGTGCAGTGAAGTCACAACGTATCTGAAGATTATATTAATTATAAGGATGCTAAATGTACACGCCCAACCCTTTGGATTATGAATTTGAGTTTCGGGGAAGTTTGTTTTTCGGTTTTAAAGGGACTTGGACACGATTTGAGCTCAAATTTTTCCAAACTTATTTTTTCATTTTTATGTCTAGAATGGTCAATATGGAGGTTTTTAATGCTTTATCAAAATTTGATAGTCAAATATTGAGATACAAGCGAGTTAAAGAAGTAAGAATTCTTTGTTTTGTAAACAAAGCTCGAGTCCTGTTAGTGTTTACATATGTGTTGTATTGGTATAAGTTTCAATCTAATGTTGCTTTTTGTTGTTGATAAAATTATTTATGAACACATTGAATCAGTTTATCTTGTTTGCCACTGGTTATTTTGTCAAAGAAATGGTAATTTCTTTACTTTACATTATTTGTAAACAAATATAAGAATTGAGCTTTGTTTACATAACAACGACTTCTTTCCTCTCTATCTCGCTTGTAACTTGACTTCTAACATTCAAATTTTGGTGAATCATCAAAATACACAAGTAAACCATTCTATACATAAAAATCAAAAATAAAATTTTCATTTGAAATCGTGTCTAAGTCCCTTTAAAGAATAATAATGTATTGTAAAGACTGATTGCTTCCACCTCACCCACTTGAAAAACGATGGTACGTGCCTGTGATACAATCTAAGTCGATTTCTAGCTAGCGCACGCTTAAATTACTAGTATGCGTCGTAAATTGCAATTTTTTTTTGTATGTGTAGCTCTATACCGGTCTACGGTCTTTCAACCCAAATTTTCCCAAAGAGTTACAGTTCTACAGCTATCTTCCTTCACCTCACAATATAACTTGGAGTATATCAATTGCAAGGTACAAAAGTTTGGAAAGATGGGGTAGTAAAAAAAAACTTAGATATGGACATCATAAAACACCTGTTTTTTGTGAAGAGGGCTACTGGTCCCTTACAGAAATTGCACCAAGTCTCTCAAATTCCCTCGCACTGGAGTAAAACAACAATCGGTTGTATCATCATAATAATGTCAGAACTTGCGTCTGGACCTTTTGTATTCTTTGATATTCAATAAAATATGTTCAAATCAAACAATCAATGAATGCCTTAAAAAATTGTTTTGTTTTCTAAAGTTTTAATGCAAACATTATATTTGTAGTGTGAATGGGTTAACTACCTATAACGTTCCAAATCGGCCTCATTGGCCACAAACAACTTTTAGAAACAGGGAGCGTCAACAAATGAAATATATCATACGATGTAGAGCAGTTTTCAAAGCAGAGACGCATGTAAATAAGATTTTTACCATAGCACCTGTATGAATATTCGCAAAATTTTTATAATAAAATACTTCTCTATACAACAAAAACCAATTTGAAACATACCTGTCTAACTGTACACCCATTTTTACTTTTCATGAAAAGAAATTGATTTCAAGGTGCACATTAGGCATGGTGCTTAAAAATCATATGCGTTGGTATGATTAAGGGGGGGGGGGTGTAGGGGGTTCAAGGAGATAAGAAATTAAACGATTATTATATATGCTGTTTAATATTGCTGACCAAAAGAACATTTAGCAATAAAACTAAAAAAATCTTGGATTATTATGGAAAAGACAAGGTGCGCTAGTGGGTGTAAGGCTGTTACTAGTTGCTTGTTTATTTCCCAAAACAGAGCAGAGTTATATATACATGTAAATATATTCCTTTCTAAAATAATAATTGTTTAAAGGTAAGTACCCACAAAACTAAATCGTCGGCGAGTCAACATCAGTTTTTCATAATGGATAACCTGGGACGCATTAATACCGAAACATGCTTTGTTTGAAAATTTATTCGCAAAAAACGCCCAGGTTAGATTTTCTCAAATGAATTACGTTTATTTCCAAATTAGAGAACGTTTGACTTCAAAATGGTTAAGTTTCTTCAAAACGCGAACTTTTTTACACACCGCAAGTGTGCCTCAAGTTAGAAATTACCTTTACCGAATACGGCGAACATATTAATAGGTCTCTCCATTATGTGAAATCATTGGTCCGGAACTTTTGCAAGGGCCTCAGTGTAAACTGATCAGTGAGCAAACAATATATATGGATTTTCTTCACAGTCTGTGAGCTTGCTCTAAACGGCTCTGTTTCGTGGGACCCTGCCCTGTTGTGTTGTTTTTTTTTCCTTTCGGACCAGAGAGTCGGTACTTTGTCGGGTGACTGGAAGCGAGATACAGAGGAGGAACAGCCATGAGGACCAGTACTTGTGGGACGGTGATGCTGGTGTGTGCCACCATTCTGGGGCCCATCACCATCGTCTTTCTGGCGGTTTCGTTTGCGACCGACCACTGGTTGGAATTTAAGGTGGACTCTGGTTACACGCGATTGACGACGGATAATAACCGGGTGTCCCACACCCGACACAGGGGGATATTCCGGGAATGTTACCCCGGAAACGACACAGCATGTGAGTATTCATTTAGCGGAATCAAAATCTAAAGTTGATTACACTACGTACCTGTAACAGGTAATTGGCACATGCCCCACCCTTTAAATGGCCGACTCAAAATCAAAATCACGATGCATTTTAGGGTGGAATTTTTCAAATTTGATTGAAAATTAAGCAAGGAAAAGACCATCAATGCTATTCCAAACATTTTTATTGATCCAGTACCAGATCCTACCTGCATTTCCCAATAGTTCTGGCCGCAGGACTGTGAATTGTTTGTGTGACAACATATGTGACATTTTGCGTCATTTTCATATCAAACAGGTTATACATTATAATTCAGCGTGAGGTTTATGATATCAATTCATTTAAGAAATTTCATTATTTAAAAAAAGCCAATATAGAAGTATGAACTTACCGTTATTGTGTTTTTAAATATTTTAAACTTCTGAAAAGTAAAAATCTGACGGCATCAAAAACTTTCGCTTTAAAAAGTTTCTAGGCAACAGTTTTATTCAGTATTCGTCCAAAGTTAAAGAAAATTATAACAATTTCTTGATGGTGAGGAGAAAATGACCGTATGACCTACATAGCCATGTTCATTGTAGAATCAGATTTCGGGGTGTGCTTGTGGAATTTCAAAGATGAGTGATTTTTATAAAGAACTATTTAAACTATCCCCGATTCTGGGCGAGGTTTTGGGTTTCTCTGTGGCAAATGTTCACAAATTACATGAAGATTTGGTTCTCCCTTATAACGGAGGGTCTTTCATTCACCAATATAAGATCTTAACAATAAAACAACAACACTTAATCAATGTCAGCTAAGAGAAAATACTTAAATTTTGTAAAAACTCAGTTTTATAAATAGTATGCCCCCTCTCCTTCAGCCCTAATCCCCACACCATGTATTTATAAAATCATGTCTTTTCCTAAAAAGATTTTATTTTGTGGCCAGTAAAACTTTATATGGAGGTATTACTTTTAACAAAACGACAAGATGACGTGCTTCTAATTACTCACGCTTGCTTTAAAAATGTTGGGCGACAGAAATTTGCATAAATTAACTTCACATTTACACAATTAAATCGTAGATACACTTCCTTCATTACAAACCGTAAATTAAATACTTCATTATTTTTATCTGAACGACTCTTTCCCTTTCGGCTTGAACAAATGAAATGTGCGTTTTTAGGATTTCAACACTCACAATATGTTGCAAATTTGCTAATCAAAAAATAATGCAAGACTTTAACGAAACATTAATGTTGATACGAATTTAAAAACATTAAAACCATAAGCAAAGTCCTTATGAGGGTAAATGGTTCTTTTTGTAGCTTACAGGTTTAGGTATGTTAATGTTAAAAGTGATGAAGTAAGCGAATAGAATATAAATGTGATATCTCCAGGCATAACACTCTGACACCAAACCGGGTACTTATGTTTCAGAAAATTCAGAACCTATTGTGTTCTCTTCCCGCGGACCCGTATATTTACACTCAATAAAAAGTCATGCTCCAGTACCTCGCTTGTTTACAATTTCTTAATGGATGAAGCTACCCAGGAGAAATAAAAACGAAAGGGGCAACACTAGCATGTCATATCACAGAGAAAGTACAAGAGAAGGTACATGTAGAAAAGAGCCTTAAACTTTGTTGGGCTTTTTTGTAAAAAAGTCAAAGTGCCTTAACAACGCCTATACAGAACCGATCCAATCATGAGTTATTTTGAAATCTTGATTTATCCCAACATTTGCATTTATTAAAACAACAACACGAGTATCCCCACATTCTTTGATTTAGAAAAAGCCGATCCTGGTATAATTATTTCAATGCTAAAGTAAATCGGCTTAAGAAATTCTAGGCCGTGTTTACCTGTAATACTTCCCTATTCAGATTTCCTGAAGTTTTACCTGGTTAGCTGTTGTGATTTCTCTTCCTTCTTCTCTTCATTGGACACTACTTTAGGGATGAAAATAATGTTTTTGTGTAAATCTAGCTCTAGTTTTTGGATGGTGACCTGCATAAGTATATGTACATTACACGATGTGTTATTTTTAGTTCGTTATTGTAAACTGTTTTCCTTGCAACAATAAAACTTCTTATAGAAATATGTTAAAAAAGTATTCTTGTAGGTTGGTTAAAATAAGTTTTTCAGTTTAGCATGACGCTTTAAAAAGCCATGATACACCCAAACGTGTATAATTATCCCAGACGACAGCAACATGGGTGTGATTTTCTTGCAAAATGTACAGAAATATCTTTTGTTAGTACGTTTAAATGAAACGTCTTTCCTAACACGTGATGAAGTTTGGAGAACTTATCTCAGACACAGCAACATGGGTGTGATTTTCTTTCGAAATGTACAAAAATATCTTTTGTTAGTACGTTTTAAATGAAATGTCTTTCCTAACACGTGACGAAGTTTAAAGAACTCTATTTTTAATGGAGCTTGTATAGATATACATTGTAATTGGGAAAAATGGATAATATTCCTCAATTTGCAGAGTAACCGTGGAAATTCGACACCTTGGAACACATTCATTCGATAGCTTTTGTGGTATACCCGGTGTATTCGTTTGAAAAAAAAAAATAATAACTGCATTGAATTCGCTGGATTTCAGATATATATTTTTTCAAACTGATATTGGAATTCAAACAATGAATTTTTCAGGGTTTTTTTTAAAATAACAGTAATTTTTGTAATAGAATTTAAAAATTTAAATGGAATCGTAGCCCTTACAATTGTTTTATTTAGCATATATGAATTCCCCTTTTTCTATTAGCCCATCTGCATGTAAAGTATTCGTGACTTGTATTCAAAATGTCAAAAATCAAGCTTTCGACCAAAATTAAGAGCAACATGTGAATCAAGTGGATCGAGTTTTCTTACAGTTTCAAGCCGTTTTAATTGTAATATGTTGCATGTATCTCACATGCCTGGCCAACAATAAAAAGTGTTGTTTGTACGAAATTGAGTGGATACATGTGCATATAATTAAAAGATACTATGCATGTCATTGACAACAAAAAGTCTGTCCAGCATTAAATATATATATATTGCTGTCAAGCTTATTTTATCTATCAAACTTTATTGCACAATATATCTATAAGACATACATTATATCAAATTAACTGAAATGATTGCTGGTGAACTATTGAATATACATCAAGTAAAGAATATATTTGCTAGTTTATAGGCGAGACAGTCCTATCGTGCATATATAACACGTACATGCTTATGCAAGGATCTTGTAACCTGTCCCTAATTTATAAGTATTCTCGGGCTTTATCACCTTGTTGGACGTAAGCTATCAATTATTGACAGAATATCCCCCGTCTGTAGGAGCACGACAATTGTCGGCGATCGATTCCAATACACTGAAGACAGAACTCACAGGTTACGGGTTACTATTCCGGAGTATAATGGTGCCTTTTAATCTATTGGTCATTTTAAATCTTTATTTGTTTTAGTAAATACGCCATAATTATTTGTGCATAATAATCAAATTTTCTACAATTCGGTTGTATGCAAGTTTATGTTAGACAGCAAGAAATCGGGGTATATCTGTAATCCTTATCCAAGAATTTTGCTGCAAAAAATCACAATTTTTGATGATAACTTCAAACCAACATCATGCGTAACTATGATAATATGTTTTCTTTTTTTTCTGACAGTTTTAGCGTCGGCTAAGGACGTGGTAGACAACTACTGCTTCAACATCGACTATGAGGTTCCCGAGTCCACCACAATCACACTCAGTACCGAGTTCATGGCCCGAATCCGTAAGTCAGAAGAAACAATAACATAAAAAATGATTTCAAGCTAAAGACACAAATTATAATGTTACAAAATAGTCATTGTAACTTTACATCCGTATATTGCTTAGAAGTAAAGAATAAACCAATCTACTCCATATAATAAGTAAAATCTGTTCAAAACAGTGTTTTTCTAAAATTCAAATTGATTAGGATGTTCTCCTGTTCAGATCTCTCCCGTTGTTTCCTGGCCTTCTACGTGGTGGCGCTAGTGGTCTTCCTGCTAGCATTCATATTTGGTCTGGTCGTCTGCTGCTGGAGAAGGTCTAAATGGGCCTACATCGCCGGCCTGTGCGCCTACATTGCAGGTAACGATGCCATCAGGCATACTCCCCATCTTCTGTCTTAGTGTCACTCAGATCAAGACTAAAAGTAAATCCAGGAATTAACATCCACACAAACCTTTAATAAATTACTGACCCGACGTATGGAAAATGGTTTTGCGAGTAAGGATGTGAAGCATTCAAAGAAAATAATCATAAAATATGAGTATTCTGTATGTAGGTTACAAAAAACCCAACTTATCTTTTTCTCTTATTATTTTCCTCCATAGCATTTGCGACTGCGGCCGCCATCGCTTTTTTCCACGGAGCAGAATACCTCGAGAGGAATAAGATTGAAGATAACAATGAATTCTACTCTAGGTGGAGCGCAGTAAGTCTGATAGTGGACAAAGTACCGTGTTAAATGTTTTTCTTTTAATTTACATTGAAATCGTTTTACTGAAATTCATTCAGTTTTACAGACCCATTCTTTGGTGTATTACAATATTAATAAAACACTTCCCTAGAATTTTAATGCAATTATATTCTACTGGATACCGGTTGTTGTGCCAAAAATCAAATTTAAAACTTGTTACTACTATAGTCTGTCCCAAGATATTTATGCAGCACATTTGGCCGTTTTAATAAAAATACACATACCTGTGAAAGAAGTGTAATTGAAATTGATGAAAGGGAAAATTTCCAAGATATCTTCATTGACACATTATCATTTTTTACTGATAAAAGTACACAGGAACGAAAACAGATTTCTTACGGAGATTTATAATGGGGAATGTTTACAATTTTTCTCCATTCGGAAGTCACTCGGAATACCTCGAGCAATTTTTCAACGTTATCATCCGGGTCTGCTTCAATACAAAATCCCCGTAGACATTACATTTTTTAGCCCTATATTGAAACATGATCAGGTAGAGGGGGCGTTTCAACGGAAATATCTTGGAAATTTTTCATACTTTTGAATGAGCATCGTTTGAACCCTGAGGTATTTATAAGTATCGAGTAATTAAGCAAAATGTGAATCCAGGATATCTTGGGACAGAGTATACTAGAATATGCAGCACATATTTTTTTCACGAAATAAACTCGTATTTCTGAGACACTTTGTATGGAATCTTAATTTTAACTGCGAAATTTCCTTTGAATGATAGCACTAGACAAGGAATCTTTCTTAAACGATAAATGTCATAATTTTAACTGCATTATTACATAATCTTTAGATAATGCCCTTTTGTAAAAATTATATATATATATATATATATATATATATATATATATATATATATATATATATATATATATATATATATATATATATATATGTACTGTACAAGGATTTGTAAGATTTCGAACTATCGACAAATGGAACAAAAATGTAACGCCCCTGAGATGCTTTCAGAAACTAAATTCAGCTCAATTGAGTCAATTCCTCTTTATTCCATGCATGCACGTGCGTGGACATGAAGTATCATTCATGACCAGAAGTTCTGGTTCTTCTGGTTTTGTACTTCATTGCATTTTAAACTTTTGATATTCTTCTGTCGGCAAAACCGGTTTTATTTCTTAAACTCTGCACTCTTATGACATGTTTCAAAGGCCCGTTTATCAAAAGCCGCCTATATAAATTGGTTTACTCTCCAGTGTTAAAGTTTTTTGCGGGGGTTTGTTTGTTTATACCGATGTCTAGGCAAACATGTTTTTTACATATTAAATATCAATGTAGAAGATATTCGCTTTTATAAAAAGGTCCCTCATTGTTTTGTCCTGACAAGCATGACATCTATTATTTAATTTAGAAATTGTAATTAAAAGAAGCTATTCCTATTTACATATTTAGGTCAGTGTGGCTTGATTGTAAAAAATGTATCCTAGTGCCATATGTATCCAAAAGTGTTAATTATTTTTGTTCCAAATAGATCACAATAACATTGTTTTTTTCCTGTTGATGAATGAATAAATGACCTTTGACTTTTATTTCCAGGGCTTGCAGAACGCTACAACTCGATCCTACGGCTGGTCGTACGTCCTGGGATGGGTCGGCATGATCCTCGCCGCACTCTCTGCAACGTTTTACTCGGTGGCTGGATGCTACATTGGAGGAGAGCGTTATGATGACAAAGAATATCTTGATAAAAGGCGGGAATTCATGGAGACCCAGATGGGACCCGACTACTATTACGGCAGACCCTACCCACAACCTGCTATGATCGGACCCTATGTTTATGACATGGAAACAAGACGTCAGCTGCCGGCCATCGGATATGGAGACCCTTATGTTTCATGGAGCTAAAAAGTAAACATCCTAGGCATCTCATAACCTTCAACATCTTCCTAGCGCTTTAATTTTAGTAAAGGAATGAATTTTGATCTTATAACTCTGCTTGTTAGTGTAAAAGACACAAATACATGAATGGTTGGAATACTACCGACAAGCGGATGAAGGAGAGCAATATACTATCGGAGAAAAATAAATTCCATCTTGATGCTTATATAAGTTTCGAAAGGGAAATACGCACAAAAGATTCACTCCACGATTTTTTTTTAAATCAAAGATGTCATATTTTAATTTTTGGATTAAAGGTTAAATTACTTGTTTATATATAGTTGAAATAACTTCATCTCGTAACATTTGATAAACATTGTAAGAAAGAGAGCATTGTATGGAAAGTTATCTTCGTGTATTTCATGTGTTGTTATATGATGTTTGAAAAGATCTTTCTGCTTAATATCCTATCGATTGGAGTCGTTTATAAATCTATATATATAAACATTTGTATGTGTATATATGATTATTATGAATTTACATTACAATGTATCATTCACATATATTACAAAATATATCTTTATAAAGTATTGTGAAACGTTCAAATTGAATATTATATTATTTTCACAATATTAGTTCCTTCTTGTTTTCTTTTTATCAGTACATTTATACACAAAGGATTTCAATCAAACTCTAAAAAGGATAACGCAGATCATAGCGATTCAAATCATCTGATAATGCTAAAACCGGTATCTTCTCTTCATAGCCTCTAGTTGTTTACAATATAGAGTCAGGAATGCCTAATTTGCAATCGTATGAAAGACTAAAGCAGATCCAGAAATTTTTGCATTGGGGAGGTGGAGGAGATATAGGGCCCGGACCACCTCCCCTCCTCTCTTGGAAAATTCAAACTTACTAAATCTAAAATCATAAATATGCCTCAAACGTTTCTGGATCCGTGCATAGAGTACACGTTTTTGAAAGTGGAGGGGGGGGGGGCACACTCATCCAAAAAATCTTGACAACCAAAAAAAAAACCAATTTCCCGAAATCATGAAAAGCCTTACCCGTGGGGGAAGGGGGGGGGGGGGGGTAGCGCAGTACATGTATACCTATAACTTCAATTTCTTTTTCTTGGTCTTTTATATGTAAATTTAAAGAAAAATGGTTTGCTGTTTGCTCCCCCTTGATGCTACGTGCCTGGAGTGTAATAAGTTTTCAAAAGGCAAGACCGCATTGAGTCTCCTAGTAGGTGTATTAATTAATATCTATTTATTATAATATTTTAATATTATGAGAGAGAGAGAGAGAGAGAGAGAGAGAGAGAGAGAGAATATTATGCTGAGAGAGAGAGAATATTATGCTGTGTAAGAGAGAGAGAGAGAGAGAGAGAGAGAGAGAGAGAGAGAGAGAGAGAATATTATGCTGAGATCTTGCTTTGCAGATTGATAACAAAGCCTTTACGTTTTCATTTCATTTATTCCTTCAAACTGTAGGAGAAACAAACATTTTGATGCAAATCACATTTGTTAAAAGTAAAGCTATGACTTAAAGTGCTTAGTATTATGTAATTAATAAAAATCAGAGCGCATATGGCATCATACATCTCTTACTTGTGGCAATAAAAATAGAATTTATGAAATAAATTTGATGATAACAATCAATTATGATTTGTGTTATGAAATTAATGTATATGATTCAATATTTAAAGTGTTTTATGCAAAAATCTTTTAGGCCTCCATGGTTTTAATTTTCATTGGAAACAATAGAATAAACAATAGTTGATTTCATACTCTTTTTACTTTTACAATCATGATATGTTACAGCCTAGTACATGTACATAATGTCAAGACTATGTTATTGATCTGCAAGTCATGAGATTGAAAACTTTTGGGATTTTTCTTTTCTCATAATTTCAAAGTGCTTTTTATAGTCAAATATTATACAATTTGAATTGTATTTTTAAATTGACTTTTAAATTCTATTTCAGGTTTGTGTTTCTTTTTTGTTTTAACACTCTTTTAATTTTTTTTTTACTTCCACTTCCATTTACGTATTTTGATTATGTTTTGATGCACATACAATTTTTATTTCATAAGACAGTTGTCGGCCTTGCATTCTGAATGCGGGAAATTTGACATGCTTTGTAACGCCCTATATGTGTCACAAGTGGAAACACGGATATTTACCCCATTCTTCCAAGCTGTGATCGTTCTCCTTGTACATTCTGTACATGATTTGACACCGTGTACACCAGCAGTAACGAGGCTCATACGATGAATGACGACGTATACGCTCGGGTTTGGAGGCGATTCCATTGCGCAACTCGGGAAAGGCATGTAATATTTCCGGTTCCGGTGTCCTGTCTGGTAGTTCCGTTATTGTTTGCCCTGCCGCAGACTCATTCTCTCCTAGTTCCTTGTCGAGTTCTTCCAGCATCTGTTTAGTTTCTGTCGATTGTTTCTTAAGAACACCTCCTGGTTCTTGGGGAATGGTAGCGACGGATTTCCGTCTTTTTTCTACATGATTATGACACGATGTTTTTCTAAACGAGGAGGTAAGAGGAGGCAGCGTGACGGCAAGGTGTCCCTCATGCTTATCTGTGACAAAGTGACGATTTAAATCGACATAAATTATTACAAAGAGACAGTAAAGCCTTAGCCACTAGTTCTTTTTTTTTTTTTTTTTTAGCAATCATCTATCTCGTCGAACGTAGCAGGAAAGATAGGTATTTATTAGGAGAGCTCGGTATAAATATATTGTAAAGTATTCAAATTTTTAAACTACGTATAAACTTTTTAATACCTTTTCTTGGTTTTAAAACTAAAAAATGTATATGGAATTTTTCTTTACTAAATAATAGTTTATAACTTAAAATTTCATATCTAAAACTTAGATGAGTGGATATCTTACTTTGCTGTTCCCTTGTCCGCGGTGGAAATGGATTTGAGATACCAAGGAAGCTGTAATACTGTTGTTTCTCCTGGTCAAATGCACTCTTCCCCGTCGAGCGTTTGCTTGATCTGGCCGTATGCTGTATTTTTAAGAAAGAATGTCAATGTTTATAATAAACCGCAGATTAATGTTGAAATAATGAATGTAATACTGTTGAATCATTTTTATTTGTGGGGTTTAACGTTCGTTGGTAGCAAATTTTTTTCTAGTTCGTGGGAACGTAATTTCGTTGGTAGCAAGTTCAGGATAATTTTAACAAATATTAAATAAATGCTCGTATGTACGTTCGTGGGGATGTAAATTCTTGGGCAAGGGTTACCCACGAAAACCATTGAACAATAATAATTCCACGGTATCATGCACTGTAACTTTGATATATACACATGGATAATTTTTCAGTGAGTGCCACTTGATTGTGTTAAGCATAAAAATTTATTTATTTGATGGGAATTCATGAATTTTGTGAGTAGGAGCTCTTCTTCACATGGTCACGATTTGTGCTGATTTTTATTAAATTTCATTTTTACTTTTCTTGTGTTTACAATGCTTCACTAGGGTATTTACGTTGCTTCACGAGGGTATTTCTGATGCTCAACCAAAATCAAAACGTCAGTTGCCGAGTTATAAGCGTGAAACAAAGCTCACAATTTTTAATTATATGCTCGAGCCAAGTTTTTGTTTACATTGGTCAAATATACTGGTAAAAGTTCTGTTACAATCAGAATTTTTTTCCAGTTTTCTTGTTCGTTTTGAAGACAAATATAAAACAGTTACTAGTGTTTATCATATTTAGATTTGTTATAAACCTGGTATTTTCTACTCCGCACTCAGATTAAAATATATATAACGAACAGAGCTTGTTTAGATAACAAAGAATTCTTAGTTCTTTATATTGATTAAAATAAATAAATAAATAAAAATTTCAACAGAAAATGTTACTATGCACCTTTAAACCACAATGTATAAATCGTTCCTCCTCCTCGTCCTTTTCCTCTCGATTAATTTTTAAATTAGTCTGGCGCATATAAAAAGCTTCATGAACTCATCCATCACATAAACAGTACAACATGGATGTATACATACCGTAGAAGTTTTTGACACCCGGTAAGACATATTCAGTCGAAGTATGTGATGTTCAAAAGCAGATGAAATCTTAGTTGTCACAATGAGAGCCAAAGACGAAATGTTGATTTGAAGATCATTCTCAACAGCTGGGTCATCGAAACTTAAACCTTATTTTATCACCATCGTAATATGTCTCAGTATGTAACATTAAATGCAGGTGATAATTAGTACTAATATATATATTGGAAGAAAGGTGGCATTTCTGCGACTGATAAACAAGTTGGCGTCAACATTTTCAATTCAGAAATTCAGTTGTCTGGATGTGTGATTCCTGTAGTCAACAAAGCTAACCTGCGCGTTTTTATTATGAAATTTGTTTTCGATAGAGAAGTCATTCCATCGTGAAATTACTTCTTCCCAGCAAATAAAACTCTACGAGATATTGAATTCTATAATTTGATGATTAAGACATCTATTGCATCATAAATTTGAGATACTTTCATCAACCTGAGAAAAAAAAAACGTTAATGGCAACAGCATTTATAAACAAAGTAAAACATTAAAGATTCAGAACATATACAAATGCGAAACAATATTATAAAAATACAGAAAGAAGCACATGTATAAAATGACGTACGTGTATGCAAATGTCTATTAATAGAATATACGTGTAAAATATAATATACTCGGATAAGAAACTTTCGCATAAGAAAATAAGAGAAAACACTTTGGAAAGTAAACCGTGCAAATAAAAAGCTACAGTGTATATGATACAAAAGGAAATTTATACAACAAAACATTGAAAACATAAACTGGAATTTTGAGTTTTACAGCAGTTACTACAAACGACAATGCTAAATAAGAAGGCACTTGAAGATTATTTTTCAGATAATTGATTGGGAAATACGTTTTTATGAAAAGTCAGGTAAAAAAAAAGCGCGTAATCATCAACTTTATCATATTATCTTAGAGAATTATAATTTCATTCAAGCGCCAATACTTATTTTTGCCAAAAGTAATGCTTTGATCCAAACAGTATTTGGAATCAGTTACTTTATTGGTGATTTAAGGTAGGAGTCTTCTCGTTATGACATACTTCTTATATTAAGAAATTCATGAAATTTTTACACAGTCAAACAGATCATATAACCAAATGATTGTATCAGTTTAATCAAATACGACCATCTTCTTTTCGCATCAAGGTCAGGTCAAGGTCACTACCCCTTTTCTCAACTTAAAGGAAGATAAAATTAAATGTAGTAATCTGCAGTTACAAAGCATCTGTATAAGATATGAAGTTTTTGTTCTGAAATGATAGAATATCAGAATGTCTATCAGCTTATACTACTAAATTGAAATAAATATCTAAACTAAAATTGATATTGCTTAGCCCGCATTTCCTCTAATTTTCTTAACTTTGGACAATATTTTGATTATTTTTCTATGCTTCCAATAATAAAATATTTCTGATTTTTACATGTTATGAAGACTTTACATAAAGATATAGAGTGACAGAAAAGCTAATATATTGACAATCTAATAAGAGAGAAAATCCGATTTTAGTGATTTTTTACACAAATCTATTTGTAGAATGAGCGCTTAAAAAAGTTATTAAAATGTAATTTGTAAGGCAAATCATATTTTAAAAAATATATTCTGAAACCCAAGTATCTCATCTTTATTTCACATTAGTTAATTAATGTTCATTTCATTAATTTTATTGTTTTAAAAATGCTAAATAAACTCAAGAATCTACAGCAATTCTGAATTGTAAAAACCATGTGATATTTTCCTACGTCAATGTTCCGCCAAAAATATAGTCCTTGTTAGATTCTAAACTTTGAATACTATTTCTATTCCAAATTGTATAATAGTAAAAAAGAAAGAAAAATAGGATATTTTAATTCCCTTTCCCTAAAGAACATTTAATCAAATTTACTTTTGAAAAGTCGAAAACCAGACATGACTCCTTCCTTAATTTGATAAAAGCATCCTAAAAGTGGAAAAAATCGAATAATAAATTTTTTGACATGCCATAAGTACCAAATGTCTTGAGGGGATGATTGCAAGTCCTATAATGAGTGGACTACATGTACAAAACTCGAAATTATTGAAATTCTAACTGTTACAGTGTCATAAAATTCAATATTGCAACGGAAGATTGATAGACAAATGGGAACTCAAACAGACATAGATTATAAATTGGATTATAAACCAATTTTGGCTCGAAATGATGTTGTATTGTAATCTAACACTAGTATACACGGCATGTTATTTATTACTTTATCTACACCCACTGAATATTTTAGGATTTCCAGTTGTGTTCATACTCTACTTACGCAGACGAATCACGATCTTGCCCTTTTAAATAATCTTGTTCGCGAATGAATGTGCGCATTCCTATTTTAAAACTTTTTAAAACGCGTTCTGTGCAATTAGAACCATTTTAACAGGAGCTTGGACTTTGGGTATATAGTTGTGTCAAACAGCAATGTGACGTAGGCCTGTCTATTTCATTGCTGGCCACTCAGCCATGGCTCTTTGAAATCAACAAGATTTGTGTGGCTTTTGAGCTAAGACTTCGCAATCGGTGTTTATTTCACTTGAAACCAGCGTCATTCTTAACTTGTTCTGATGCAAGAAAAAGATATTTATCTTTTTCTACACCGAAAGTCCAAGGTCTTGTTAAAATGGTTCTACTGCACGACAATGTTTTCATCGTTTATTTGATAGTCTTATTCTATCATTTTATACGTTTTAGGTTTCTATATATGTTTATTAAGAAGGTACAACTTCGGGCAGTACAGAACATCAGTATATAATAATTACTATAAGATAGAAAAGTATACAATATTTAGACTCTTGGGTCTAAAATAGGGTAGGGTGTGTGTGTGGGGGGGGGGGGGGGGTTCAGTTCATTTAATGCATACAAGTGAAATAAACAGGAGGAGTGTTGATCACCAGAGTTGGGATTTGTAATATCTTTATTAATATTAATATACCTAGTAATGTCCTTTACAAAATTTAGATGTCATGTACAGTTTGATTTTTGATTTGAGAAACTAAATTTGTACGTTCCTTTTACATGGCAATAGTCATGTACACATTTTGATTTAGAATCTTAAATTTTCCCTATGCATGACCATTAAGTAATTTAATCAATAGCACTGCCTACAAATACATGTGATTATTTGATATCAATCATCATTGAGAGCCTTAGAATATTACTCGTCATTCTTATTTTCTCTGGTCTTTATTTCTGTCCACTCTATCACAACAGGCGCTGCCAATCTTAATCAGACTATATTTTCTAATTCCTATACATAATATAAAAACAATAAAGCCTGCAACTTCCGCCATTTTGATTTGTATTATCTCGGCCGGAAGTGGTCAAAGTTTGCTATATACATCTTTAAAGGGGCATGGTCACAATTTTGGTCTAAAATTGTTTTTCCGATTTTAATGTTTACAATGCTTCAGTAAGGCATTTTTAATAGGCAACCCAATTTGAGTGTCATTTGTTGAGTTATTAGCGAGTTACATAGCTTACAATTCTGTGCTATGTAAACAAAGCTTTTGTTTCCATTTTTATTGTTGAAGTGAAAATTCCAGTTTTAGACTTAAAACGAATGTGTTAAACGTTAGGAACTGTTTATTTATGTTTCAAATGAATAAGAAGGTAGACAAATCAGCTTAAAAAAAGATTTTTTCCTATGTAAACAAAAACAGGGCACGAGCCTTATTTACATGACAAAGAATTGTTCGCTCTATTTCTTGCTTATAACTCTACGACTGACTCTCAAATTTCATTTGATCATTAGAAATGCATTCCTAAAACATTGTAAATAATAAAAACAAACAAAATTGAATTTGACCAAAATCGTGACCATGCCCCTTTAACATATTTCTAGACATCATAGTTGCTCTTTTAGGAATGTAAAATGCTTGTGAAAATGAAAATAAATGTAATTTGAAACAAGCAAACATCTGTGAAATAAATTCATGGTGCGTGTCCAGTAAAAAAAAGTTAAAAGGCGGCGATTGTCTAGACTTATTCATGTTATTTTGACGACTTTTAATAAGCCCTCATCATGCTTTTGACCCGAGTACAACAGGTTATTTTTTTTTTTTTTTTTACATGTAAAGCGTCATGGCTGTACAAGAGTTATCTCACATGCAATGAAGACAAACAAAATGCAAACTTACTGACCCACCCAAAGAAAAACAACGAAGCGACCACAGTATTTTGGTGCAATGTAAAATCATTTATTTTGATTCATTAATGATTTATTCAATCCAGACATCGATAAAGGTAAATAAGTTTTAACGATGAGAAAATCGGGATTCTTTTTAAAGAAAATATTTGTTTCCATTTTCTATTGTCAAGCAAACCATAGTCGTAATGTAACAATTACATAAATTGGCATTCATTTACAGAGCGAAAAAATGTGGGTTTTTTTAAAATTCAGTTTAGTTCATTTTATATACATGTATAGTTTTAGCTTCATGTGAAATCAAGTACATATTTATGCATGTACGCATAATTTCAACAACACTATTAAGAATAACCAATTTAAGTATAAAAAGTGGAAAAAACCTATCAACTATGTACAACTTGGAATATTCTATAATACAAATACCCTGTAGTTTTAAAAAAGATAAATAACAGTAGAAAAAAAAACCCAGTTCGGATTTCAAAGGGAAGTGCATATTTATAACTGGCTGATGGGTCTTTATCAGTTGATACCTAAACAAAAAATTCGCAAATTTTTCATAAATGTTATAATTTAAAAAAATGAAAAAGAGGGCAGTGGGAAGATTTTGATTAACATGTGATGATTAATGCAACTTGACAGTTAACTAGTAAAACGTACAGTTTAAACTAGTGCCAAACACATTTTGCTAGTTGTTGCCCTTGCTTGCATAGTTTCGTTAAAATGCTTAAATTGTTCTTTTTCTTTTATATGATACACATCTAAACAAGCATATAATACAATTTCATGGAATTCATTAATCTTTTTTCCCCATATATATTTCAGTTAATGTAATATACAAACTACATATATACATTAATGCAGTATTAAATGTTACTTTTATTAATATCATATTAGGTATAAGGAATTCCGCATTGACGACAAAACCCTATCATGAACAACAGTAGGAGCGTTTGGGCATGCGCGTAGAAAAAAATAACAATTGTGTTCTTACATTGATTTGATAAAATTAAAAAAAAAAATCAGTAAAGAGACAATATGAAAATATGTAAAAATTGAACACATTTTTGGGAATAGAACATTTTGGAAGAAGGGTCGTGTACATCATTTAGATAACAATTGCAAAAAACAAAGAAAAACTTTGCCTCTAACCAGTTAGCTTACTGACCATTCAATCTACTATAAACAAACGATGATATAAACATGGACTATGCAACCAAATAGAAATCATGTATAATCCCAGAGTTTTATCTCTGATGATGACAAATCAGTAAAATTCTGATCGATAAAGAACAAATTTTTTAAATACAAGTTGGTTACCGTACATCTTACACGCATGTATATTAAAATGATTTTCTATTGATTCTTTCAGTTTTTCAATATGCATTAACAATACTTAATATCTATATTGAAGTAAAAATATTAGATTTCCATTAATTCTATTCTATTAATTTCAATATTTATGTACAGTGTAATGAAAAATTCAATTAAAAAACGTGAGCAATTATTAAAATTCAAAAAGCTAGCAAAATATGCAGACAACACTTATTTATAAAAAATAACAAAATGCCATTCTTCCTCAGATTTGTTTAGTGCTTTCTTTTTCTGAATGTTTCCATTGGATATCAAATACCCTGTGGAATGCACTGCAAGCTAATACCTTGATATAAGCGGTCAATTTAGACTTTCTATCAGAGGGTTAAAGTTACTTGAACTGTAATTACATTTACTTTTCTCAAAAGTATAGTGGTGTGCCACCCGATCGGTTGATTACATATAACTTTTCGATTAAACGGATATGACGTGTTCTTAATGTCACGATGACGTCAACGCCTGATGACAACAGGGTCGTCTTCTTCCACACACTCATCAAATTCATCAGCCATATCTGCTTTTCTTTTGTGGGAGGTAAAAAGAAAAACTGCACCAGCTATAACGTACGCCACAAAGGAGATCCAAGACAAAACGAACGAGTAACCATGAGATGTTTCTGCGTCAGCAGGAATGCGGTCAGGAAGGTTGTCTTGTGTGTATGCTATTTTTCTTATGAAAACCTCGTTTTCAACTAATACACAGGCAGCTGCAAGACAATGGCATTAATTAGAATTTAGTTTTATTTTAAGAAGCGACAAAAAAAAATAAAAAAAAATGAATAGTCTTGAAAATAGTTAATTGATATACTGGTACGGGCAAATAAATTGATTTTTAGAGTATTTCATAGATTGAAAAAAAAATGCCAATAAATTAAACTGACATCTGCTGCTACTGTTGAAAAAAATGTTTATGAAAAATTCATAAAATCGATTTGCAAAGGCATGCATTGACATAGATTATATAAAACAATTATTGCAATTACCGAGAAAATTTGTTCTAAGCTTCCTTGAAATATATGTTTTACAGAAATAAAAAAAAATCAATTCAAATTCAAGATTTTAAATGACTTTAGTACCGACACCTTCTACTTTTGACCTTATATCTTCTTTATGATATATATTCGTTGGGTAATATAATACATGTATAATTTATCTGTATTAATTTTATTTTGTTATTTTCAGCTATTTGTTAATAGAATGACATTACAGTTAAATTACGACATCAGCCAGATTTGACTCATTTTACAATGTAAGAGCCAAAATACATGTATATATCTATATAAATAAAAAATATATATGACGTAAACAAAAGATGACTATGTATGTTCTAATAATTTAATATCTATAAACGAAAAACAAATATGACGCAAACTGACAAACGATCGTCTCATTTCTAGTAAATACCATATATATATTGTGTTAATTATCAGTTTTATTCCAAACATAGTAGCATCTTTCTGGGTCTATACTTTGTGACGTCATATTTTTCTCCATACCTGTCATAAAGTGCATCAATGAGGTAAGACGCTTGACAATGTAGCGAGGCCTCCTCAGCGTGTAGACAGCGAAGATGTGACCCAGCATCATGATCAACAGAGATATTATGGCAAAGGCAGATCCCGTCCTTACGTAATCTAAAGACAAAAAGATTAAAGATAGCCTAATACTAGTTCATGTCACTTATACTTGGTTTACGTATATACAGCATTTCTATCATAGGCTTCTTAAAGCTGATTATTATAAAATGGCTAGTAATACATGTATATCTTTATATGTAACTTAGCTCTAGGTAAAAATAAGGGTTGAGCTACAGTTAAAGATTTTGCAGCTGAATAACGTGAATAACTGACTTGCTTATTTCATTTTTCTTACACACATTTTCTACCACTGCACATACATTGACATACATGTCTTATAAATAAAACTGTTACGACCAAAAAACTTAATTTAAGAGAGGTCGATGGTCGTGGCCATTTTTAGACTGTACTGATCTCCTTTAAAGGAAGAGCTCTAATAGTATATAAAAATATAGAAAAATACCCATTTTTTAAAGGTAAAATATATGGATTTTTTCTTTACTAAATAATATTTTATAGCTAAAAGAATCTTAAATCAATCTTAATTTTTGGTAAATCTGATGGCTTATTTGTTGACCTCTTAGCCTCCTTAATGACCAAATACTGCATCTGAATATTTTGACAATTTGTTCTCGTTCCTCGCTGTCAGAACCAGCTGAACGACTTTAGATACAAATCACAGATTTGCAATATGAAAGCTTGTCAACATAAGTAATAGCTACAAGTTTCCCGATTTGAAGAAAATCAACACAATCTATATAAAATTGGTCTTTCCAAATTAATGTGCAATAATTAAAATTCGTGGGGACCTGTTTTCGTCTATTTTTTCACAGGTTCCCGCGAACATATAATTTAATGGATTCTCTATGAATCAATTTTGTGTTTCTATTTCGGTTTTTTTCCTTCTTTTTTTTGGGTGAGGTGTACATTTCTTCGTTCTTCAGAGCATTTATATATTTGCAATTATATGTTTTTTCAAATCACTGACCATTCCATTCGTTTCTGAAGTTATTTTTAAATAAACCACGAGTTTAAACTTTTATTTTCGGGTCTCAAAAACTGGGGATTTGTTTTTCAAAAATAAACGCCGGGTCAAAAAGCAGTCTTTTTGAAGAGATCTAGGGCTAGACCCTTAGAATCTTTGTAAACATTCGGACGACTGAACTTCAATGTGTCTTTGTCACGACTAAAATATAGTCATTAACGTTGCTTTTGAACCAACATTCACATGTAATACCACATAAAGCATTACCTACAATCTGTATATCAGTACTCTTATCTTTTTTCAGCTCGCTTTCTTCAGGAAAAAACTTGTGTGCTTTGCATTCCTCGTCTACAACAGAACGAAAACCCCTGTTAACAAGAATACAGAGTACGCATTGCGCATGCATTTAGTTAAAGTGCATTCAGGTAAAACATATCATTGTCTCCTTTCTTTCCATTTTAAATGTACTGGAAACCAAAAGTATTTTTGTCTTAATTATTTAAGGTATCGTTATGAAAAGTGAGGTATTACTAATTGTTGTGGTGTTTTTTAAAACCTCAAATATGCTTTTGTATTTCCATATTTGATTATCCTAATATTGATCTATATTTGGTTTTCTTCTAGCTGACTTGATAAAACCATCAGTATCCATGGTAACTCGTTCAACAGCTTTTCGAAGAATTACATATTTTCAGATATCATAAGATAAAGTGAATAATCGTAACTCTTTTTTTTTTCTTCTTAGAAACAAATACCAAAATATACATAAATAACTCAGAAAGGTTTATATGTGTACTTTATACTAGAGTATACACTTTTCATATGAACACATTACAGCTCAATCAAACAGTATTTACAATCTTAAAATGCTTTCAAAGACACGTGAAACAGTATGCATGTATTGACAGTTTTTTCAATGATACAATAATTCTTAAAAGATTCAAATATCGCCCAACCGAAAAAAACATCTTTATCAACTTAATACACATTAATGAGCACATTTAAGTGATTTCGATAGCAAGGTCAAGAAGAGGCGTGAATTAATATTTTGAAACAACATGATGACATATTTGTATCACGTGGGCTGGAGCACAAAACGAAGAGACATTTAACTGGCTTATCCTTCAAGATTCAACGGTAAATTAATTGGTATTTTCTTTAGCAGATAGCAAATGTCGGTAAAGATAATAATACCAGCTATTGTTGTCTTCTTCGTTGTACAAATTTCTTATCGATCGTTTGTATATGACAATGACTTATTTTCTAAAATTCCATTATACAAAATTAGGAATACAGTAAATAACTCCAACGCTCCCCATTTCACTAAAGCTTACTAATCTAATAAATACACAACCAGAATCCATGTTCATCTGAAATTCTTATGGTAAAGAGATCTTGTCACCAAAAATTATCTAAACTGTAAGACTATTGGTCTAGCATGTACATACAAGTAGCATTTAGAAGAGCTTCCTAAGAAATGCTTCACCGAAAGGAAATGTTAGAATAATGTGAACCTGTAAGGCGAATGAAAAACTATCCAGATGCTACATTTGTGGGAAAATTGATATCTCTTTCATTTTGGTTTTGTGTCATTTGCTTTGTACTGTGTAGTTCATTGCTAACGTGTTTGACAAGATGAGGAATCAATATTTGTCAATTTCAAGTGATTGAATGCATTCAATTTAATGCAACTCGTACTAATACAATGAGAGGAGTTCGAAGTCTGTTTACACAACAAGAGAAATTTCAGGGAAAGGCAAACGCCTGTTTGGAATTCTGCCCTTGATGTTTTAATTAAATATGAATCCCTATCAATCTCACAGGCCAGCATCGCACTGTTTTGCATGGGCAGAGAGAGAGAGAGAGAGAGAGAGAGAGAGAGAGAGAGAGAGAGAGAGAGAGAGAGAGAGAGAGAGAAGAGAGAGAGAGAGATTTTAGAAATAGTGTAACTCAAGGTCAACAATTCGGAATGCAAGTGAAAAGCAATCAAATAATAGGAAACAGATGACTGCACAGAATTGCAGTCAAACATATCCAGGACCTTTAACAAGCCGCTTCCAACCTCTCGTATTACAATAATCGAAATACTTCTGTAAGTACTGAGTGGTACCATGATTTGTGACGACGTTTCTGATTTGGTTCTAGACTAGACAACAGCGCATTGTTTATTGTTACAATTAAGGTGAAGATCCAGTAAGTTGCAAGAACTTGTATTTTATCCTTTTGAGCTTATCTCAATAAAATATGTTCAAAACAACAGTGCACATCAAAGTGCATACTGCAGTACAACATAAATACAACATACGTACATGTACGGTACTATAGTATGTTTTGTAATTATCAATAGCAAATAGCAGGCTCATTCAGACTTGAAGTCATACTATCATTTATATCTTTGATGGCATATGTCGTGTGTTGTTAGATTAATCGTAGTTTATGGTTTTATGCCCAATTCATCCTTCAACCTTTACATGAGGGAAAAGATACTTCATGCAAAATATTGGAGACAATGAGAATATTCTAGTATCACGACAAGATCTCATTCAGCTTAGTCAAGGCACTTGCGTGCAAAACACGCATGCATTAAAGAAATTCGTTACATTTGCCATTTCTTAATACTGTTGATCGCTTCTTCTTAGGCATAAAACCTAGCAGTATAATTGAGAAAAGTTGAAGCCAGGAGGCTTTGTCATTTGCTTGCGCCAGCTTTGCCTGATACATGACACTCCTGTTGATTTCACATTAATTAATGAATGAAAGAGTGTAGCAAAATATAATATATCATATTCACATATAGATAATATCTCTCTCTCTCTCTCTCTCTCTCTCTCTCTCTCTCTCTCTCTCTCTCTCTCTCTCTCTCTCTCTCTCTGTGACACTTTTCCGATATTCCTATACAAAACACTTTTGCATTTTTATAGTGCCCTTAACAATTAATAAAAATAAATTAATTGTAAAGGTAGAGGGGACCTGAAAAGTGCTACAAAGTTATTAATTTGATTCAAACAATATGATCTGTACATGTATATTTTTTTAAATCTTATTTTGCTGAAAAACTGCTATTATGATAATTATGCATTTAACATCAACCTTTATGATGATTTTTTTTTTCTAAAGAAAACTATTTCTCTAGTTACGAATATAGTATAATATACATGTACCAAAACAGTTCTGCTTTAATCAGGGCCTTTAAATAGCTTTTCCCAAAAAAATATGAATAACAAAACTTCATAAGCTATAATAATTTTTGTCAATTTAGCAGTACATGTGAATAAAAAATTTCACCAAAAATAAAAATCCCGACAAGAAAATTGCAGGTCATATAGCTTTAAATGATACAGAAATACATAACTATGTAACTCATATTAAAATAAAAGAGTTTTAAAATCTTTTAAAATCAATAAAAGCCAATCTCTTTAGTAAACAACGTTAACCATTGAATTAAAGCTTTAAACATTATAAAATGGCACGTTTATAGAATTGCAGCACATTTCTTTATTTTTTTCGAGTGAGGTCTTTTAGAACTTTAAATAGAAGCAGCTTGTAGCTGTAACTGTTTCAAGGTATCAACTTGTAGCTGTAACTTTTTCAATGTATTAACTTGTAGCTGTAACTGTTTTAAAGTATCAACTTGTAGCTGTAACTGTTTTAAAGTATCAACTTGTAGCTGTAAACTGTTTTAAAGTATCAACTTGTAGCTGTAACTGTTTTAAAGTATCAACATGTAGCTGTAACTGTTTCAAGGTATCAACTTGTAGCTGTAACTGTTTCAAAGTATCAACTTGTAGCTGTAACTATTTCAAGGTATCAACTTGTAGCTGTAACTGTTTCAAGGCATCAACTTGTAGCTGTAACTGTTTCAAGGTATCAACTTGTAGCTGTAACTGTTTTAAAGTATCAACTTGTAGCTGTAACTGTTTTAAAGTATCAACATGTAGCTGTAACTGTTTTAAAGTATCAACTTGTAGCTGTAACTGTTTCAAGGTATCAACTTGAAGCTGTATCAGTTTTAAAGTATCAACATGTAGCTGTAACTGTTTCAAGGTATTAACTTGTAGCTGTAACTGTTTCAAGGTATCAACTTGAAGCTGTAACTGTTTCAAGGTATTAACTTGTAGCTGTAACTGTTTCAAGGTATCAACATGAAGCTGTAACTGTTTTAAAGTATCAACATGTAGCTGTAACTGTTTCAAGGTATCAACTTGAAGCTGTAACTGTTTCAAGGTATCAACTTGTAGCTGTAACTGTTTCAAGTTATCAACTTTTAGCTGTAACTGTTTCAAGGTATCAACATGTAGCTGTAACTGTTTTAAAGTATCAACATGTAGCTGTAACTGTTTCAATGTATCAACTTGTAGCTGTAACTGTTTCTAGGTATTAACTTGTAGCTGTAACTGTTTTAAAGTATCAACAAGTAGCTGTAACTGTTTCAAGGTATTAACTTGTAGCTGTAACTGTTTTAAGGTATCAACTTGAAGCTGTAACTGTTTCAAGGTATTAACTTGTAGCTGTAACTGTTTTAAAGTATCAACTTGTAGCTGTAACTGTTTCAAGGTATCAACATGAAGCTGTAACTGTTTTAAAGTATCAACATGTAGCTGTAACTGTTTCAAGGTATCAACTTGTAGCTGTAACTGTTTCAAGGTATCAACTTGAAGCTGTAACTGTTTCAAGGTATCAACATGTAGCTGTAACTGTTTCAAGGTATCAACTTGAAGCTGTAACTGTTTCAAGGTATCAACTTGTAGCTGTAACTGTTTCAAGGTATCAACTTGTAGCTGTAACTGTTTCAAGGTATCAACTTGTAGCTGTAACTGTTTCAAGGTATCAACTTGAAGCTGTAACTGTTTCAAGGTATCAACTTGTAGCTGTAACTGTTTCAAAGTATCAACTTGTAGCTGTAACTGTTTTAAAGTATCAACATGTAGCTGTAACTGTTTTAAAGTATCAACATGTAGCTGTAACTGTTTCAAAGTATCAACTTGTAGCTGTAACTGTTTCAAGGTATCAACTTGAAGCTGTATCTGTTTTAAAGTATCAACATGTAGCTGTAACTGTTTCAAGGTATTAACTTGTAGCTGTAGTAACTGTTTCAAGGTATCAACTTGAAGCTGTAACTGTTTTAAAGTATCAACATGTAGCTGTAACTGTTTCAAGGTATCAACTTGAAGCTGTAACTGTTTCAAGGTATCAACTTGAAGCTGTAACTGTTTCAAGGTATCTACTTGAAGCTGTAACTGTTTCAAGGTATCAACTTGTAGCTGTAACTGTTTTAAAGTATCAACTTGTAGCTCTAACTGTTTCAAGGTATCAACATGTAGCTGTAACTGTTTCAAGGTATCAACTTGTAGCTGTAACTATTTTAAGGTATATATACTGGCGAGGGTGCAATATTCTGAACAGTATTCTTTTGATTTTAAGAAAGTTGTATGCACTGACGTCTGTAGACCTGAAATACAGATGACTGGTTGTTAAAAAAAAGATCTTATTATAGAAAGAACTGATTGACCAGACAGTTAGAAATATGACAAATCCTGTTGTAATTTCGTCTATTTCTGTGGCAGAAAGTGTTGCAATAATATTTTTATGTCTGTAGTACGCGCTAAAGCCTGACAAAAAAAGGAGACAGCTCCTATATTGCAAACAATTCTCAGACAACATTGTCTGGGGAACAAATTAGATGTGCGAGTATTTCATGCAAGCTGAGAGAGAGAGAGAGAGAGAGAGAGAGAGAGAGAGAGAGAGAGAGAGAGAGAGAGAGAGAGAGAGAGAGAGAGAGAGAGAGAGAGAGAGAGAGAGAGAGAGAGAGAGAGAGAGAGAGAGATTCCCATATTCAAATTTGTATTTCCTTCGATTTCAATATTTGATAGATTGGGAATAAAATCAGGGACACAAAAAACTGAGAATATAAATTCTATCACTACTCTCTCTTGCGTGACATGGACAATATGATATGGGTCTATTTTTATTTTCATCCTCTTGCCAGTCTTGTCAGTTATTGATTCAGTATTGTTGACAAAATAGACTGATATGATGATATAATAACGATTCTTTGTTCCAGATCAAATTGAGACGTAACGATCAGGCTTATCCATGTAATGTCTTTTGGGATACTCTTTTTGATTTTATGGATGAGGTAAAATTGTCATAGGAAATAACGGTTATCACTAATCACCCCAGTAAATTTCTTCGGGGAATAGAAAAACGCTCTCCTTTTGATGCGGAACCAAAGTCATCTATTCCAAATAATAAAATCAGGAACTACACAAAAACGTTAACGGTGCTGGGGGTTTTGAAAGTTTATCTGAAGTATGTTTTTTATCTGGGTAATTGTTTTATCATAATTGAAATCTTTTACACACATGGGGTATTCTTATTTATGGTGACGTTTTTGTATAGCTGGTCTTATTTCTTTTCCCATTTTGTAAGTGATCGTGAGAGAAGCGTACGCATTACGTTCATTACACACGTTTCCACATTTGTAAACACGTGCTTCCAGTTGCTAAATCTTTGTGACACTTACAGCGTTTTGAAGGCCAAACCAAGCACATGTATGATTTTACTTCTTAAAGTAAACTTTCTTAATCTTTGCAGATATAATATCATTTTAGAATAAACAAAATATATAAATGAGTGTTTATTGGGAGATATCACATTTTATATTTAGCATTTTAACTAGTGTTGTCCATAATGAACAAAGCTGTCCTCTGTGTAATACTTACAATCATCTCTCGTTCCACTGCTGTCTATAGTGTACCCCTCTTCACAAGATCGCCACAACCCCCCACTAAACCCTGTAATATACACATCCATTCCTGACGCATTCCGACCAAACGCCGAACGAAACTCAATATGTATCCAACTCGTTGTCCCAACTGCTATAATTTGAAAGAAAAATGCCAGCAATGTTGCGGCTGTTGACCCGAAAATTAGCCGTTTCTCCCAAATAAGCATGGCAGCCATGTCTTTTTTTATGTTTAGAAATGAAAGAAAACAGTCAAAATAGTTTTCCTCACATCAGGCGTGGCTTTCCACGAGAGAGAAAAAAATCCCCCCTTCGCACGGAAATCTTTTTCTATCACTACTGGCCAGTCTTCCAATCGGGCGTGTATAGGAGCAGGAAAAAAAAACTCAATACTGAGTATATTTAGAAATAAACATGGGAGCACACGGCCAGATGCGTTATCGGAGCGGCTATCCCCAGTAGCACACTGCGTTTGACTTCAGTAGCATTTATTAGTAGAAAAGCAGCAACACTCGCAGTTCTAATGAAAACCACAGGCGAAATTCTCTCCTCTCTCGTTTACGCCGTGAATTGTGTTACAGCACTTTGGCCTCTTTGGATGCTCCATTTGGATTATCGTCAAATCTCTCGCCAATCTTACTTATTTAATATTTCATTTGATTACAAAAATAACCCTCGCCCTTTCTCCCTTTGCCATCCACGCGCGCACACATACACGGCGAGAGAACAAGAAAAAAATCTATATGGATCTCAAATAAAATATGGAAACTCTAAATGAACTATAGCAGTATGTAAACAAGAGACCGGAGCGGAATGGTTCAGTTTCTGGAATGTAATACTGAAGGTTTCACATTACATCAACGCTTTCAATAGTACAGTTCAATAGGATAAACAGATGTCTCTGTGAGGGATAAAAAGTTAATGCTTGTGACAAAGTTTTGCCTAAAGCCGTATAATGATCGAATTTCCAGCAGATGGTTTCGGCTTTTCACGGCTATGCCAAAGCAGAGCTCAGAGCGATTTTCTGCAATGTTGATGAATGCTTTTGTAGAAGTTTTTATATTAAGTAGCTCAATTAAACAAAAAGAAATATGCTGAATAACATAGCCTTTACATAGGTCATATATAGTTCTTACATAACAATGGCATCGTTCCAACAAGTTGACACCAAGTAAGCAATCAAACATACGATCATTTAAATAACGTTCATTTGAGAGCTTTTAAAATAAAATGGAAACTATATACATGAAAGAAAATCGTCTCAACAAAGTCATATGAATTGTCCAGTTCTGTTGGCCTTGACCGAGATACAGATTCATCGGAACTACTCTAGTGTTCATTCTTCAAAGAACTCAATTGTTTTATTTACACTAAAAGTGATGAAGTTGTAAACGATTACAATTGTTCATCAGTAAATACATGTATATATATATAGAGAGAGAGAGAGACATGCGTGAATATATCTTTTTCTTCTATAAATGAACATTATTTATTTTACAACGATTGATAAACAAGTTCTACGACTTATATCAATATCTTTTGTTGGCACGGCTGTTAGCGCGAGGGGTCATAAATGTGGGAGGAAGCTTGAGAGCCCGAAGAAAACGCACGTGTCGAAGCGGCCGATCACCATACGCTTTCACATACAACCACTGCCGATCTCGAGTCGCAGCGGCGAGAAGCGAGCGCATTGTCCAATACGCTGCATGGACACCCAATATATCTTTTTGAGATGCATATTCTATAATCTGGTAGAAATTATAAATTGGTCAAGAAAAGCAACTGTTATTGTTACATATAAACACTTCCTATGGCTCGATCCAACTGTACTGTTACTGTATTTTTCCATTTTTGAATTAAGTCCAAGATGAAAGTGAATAATTTACAAACTTCGTGAAGGGTTTTGCAGAATAAAATGATGGATGGTTCAGGTAAAATGTCATTGTCGTACTTTGCGTAGGGAAAAAAAATAATTGCTTCATGAATTATTTCTGATACTTTCTCTTTTATTTCATTGGTTTAAAAATAATCCTTTATATTGGAAAATGAACAGAACATTTTTTGCGTTATAATTATTTAAGCGAGAATCTACACGTTACGCTACTTTAGCGTCATGTATACAATATCTGTCATAGCTAATAAAAATGTGACATTATCTTGTGATGTAAGCAGATACTATCTCCCAGATCAATATGAAAGCAAACGTAAACATTATTGTAACACCATCAATATCATTTGCAAAAACGCTATTGCTCGTACAATTATCTCGATTTGTCTAAACGTAGGATTTTACGAGCATCATAGCAATCCTTGATACTTCAGATATAAACAATATTCTATTGAAATAGTTGGAACAGAAATATCAACTCCAGCTCAAGGATTTCTTGCCGATCAATGGCAAAATCTTCGAGCTAACCTTCAACCACAAAGCCCCCCCCCCCCCCTTCATAAAAATAGTAAATAAATAAAGTAATTTTTTGTAATCTACAAATGCAAAATCTGTTTTGCATGGAATTTAGTCTTAATTTCGTGACTGGTTCACTTGAAGCAATGCCCGTCGTAAACTAATTTTAAAAGATGCTTTTCACGAAAGCTAACATTTAGAATGTTTATTTTTCTTTTGGTCTAAAACAAAAAGCAATAAAAACCCCATTAGGGATATAAATTTCCGGTGGAAAATGGCCATAATGGGTCTTTAGAGAATTTCCGCCTAATGAAAATTTAGTTCTACCACCAACTGTGTTGTACGGAAAATCATTTTTGTTGTCAGCCATTCGAAAAATACATTTTAGCTGTATGATAGTCGCTATTAAAATGTCTAAACGTCGAGCGGATCAAGTAGTAATTTGATTTGATTTCTATGTTTGGTATATATAGTTACATTAGCAATTTTACAACTTAGAGTTTTTAGAATTCGAGGATTATTAAATACAAGGTTATGACTTAGTTTCTTCATAATATCATTTTAAGGTAACGTTTATTCTCTAAGAAGAGAGATAACTCTAAAAAAAAATCTGAAATTAAAAAGACCGTCAAATTAAAGACCTGAGAGGATGATTTTTACGGAAGCTGGTTGCAACCAGATATATAAGAAAACTATTTTTATCTTGCGACGGCCACATGATACATGTGTATGTACATGTATGTGCCAGATAATTATGTGGCGGCCGCCAGCTAAGATATTTTGTTAACCTGGCATCAACTTCTATATATTTCTATAAGATTTTCGCAATTAATTCACCAAGTTGTATATTTTTTTGTTTACTGTCAACAGTTGTCGTGTTGTAATGTTGGTATTAATTGCCTTTATTAACTATATTAAAAAAATCGATTTTCACTGAAATTGAAACAAATCAAATGCATTGTCAAATATCGTAAATATAGATCAACGAACAGTATTAAATAAGCTAGGAACGACTGATCTAGCAGATCGGAAGGCCTCGGGGGCCAGGGTACGCTTGATCGGTGAACACTACTCACTAGGCTGGGGACAGCGGATCTAACCTGGTTTCCGATGCCTTTCGATTGTGCAAACACATTGGAAGTCCTCTGGAACCACTACTCACTGAGATAGGATGGCTGAAAAAGCTTAGTTCCCGATGCCTTCCGATTGTGGAAGCACATCAGAAGGCCTCGGAAACCAGGGTATGCTTGATCGATGAACGCTACTCACTGGACTAGGGACATCTCGATCAGTGATCACTAATCAATCGTTCGGTGATACAAGAATCATTAGTTGGAACATTTCACAAGACAATCACACTCGAACTGATATATAATATTCACCCTAGTGAAACTCTTAGTGAACACTACTCACCTGGTTTCATGTACATTTGATAAAAGAGCACATATCAATGCACAATGCAATATTGCACCTTCATTGCCAATGTACTCAATTCTAAGAGTATGTCCAACTGTAAAACATGTTATCTATATTACAAGCATTATGGACATGATGTTTCTTTGCTTTTATACCGGTAAATGGGTTGAGAACTATTAATTTGCCTAAGAAACTATAAGCATTATAAGCATGCGCGGATCCAGCAAATTTTTCCAAGGGGGGTCCGAAGGATAATTGTGTTTGCCGGGAGGATCCGAATCATAATTGCGACAATTTTATTATGTAAATTTAATAAATTCTCATTTTCCAGCCCCCCCCCCCCCCATCTTCTAGATCCGCGCATGGTTAGTACATTTAAGTTAATTGTGCCAATCGCGACTTATTACTTTCTATTAGCGTACCAGCTGCCAAAAAACAAGTCCTAAAATCCGGAATTCGAACCGGAATAAATGTGAACTTTGTAATCGCCAAGACACGAGCTTCCTGTTCACATGGAATTTAGTAAATGGTTACGGTTTTAAAGTGAACAAGTTCTACAAAGTTTCTTGCTGTCCATAAAAGTATAATAAGATTATGAATATAGTCAGAGTGCATCAGAGGATTCTTAAATGCACTAGAAGGGTTGGGGTTGTTAGGCAGAACGACTTTTTTCATTTAAAACAAAGAGTGCATTATACAATCTCTGCGGATCACACTCTTTTTCTTAAGATGGTATGGGACACCTCCGTGTTATGATGTACTATTAATTGAAATAAACAATTAAATCAAGTGTTGTTTTATAAATAATTTCTTTCCTAAAATTGTCACCTAACAGCGTAGCGCAGTGGGTTCACTACGAATCTGTAGTCATGAGTTCGAATCCCACTGGGGATTTTACAATTAAATTCTTAAAACGCATATTTTGGTTAAATATTGTAAGCTTTGAATATTCTAAACCGGTGAAAGTATTTTAATTCTAATATACTTTAATACACATTAATATCGACAGAAGTCCCATACCACCTTAAATGCTATTTGAAGTGGCGCTGGGTTGGTGTCACAAGAATTTGGAAAAGAATTTAGTTTGAAACTTGTGTCTTGAACTGTGACAAAAGGCGGACAAAAAAAGGAGAAAATATTTCACATATGCACAGATATTGCTATTTTTTTAACCATATGAAAAGAATATCCAAATGGGGTTGGGGGAGGGGGGTTGGGTCGAAGACTATCCAACCCAGGGGAAGGACACTCTCTTCCATGATCTTTGTCTTTAAAGTCTAATATAAAAATCTCTTGAAGAGAATGGATGGTAGAAACATCATGGTTTCAGCATTATTTTTATTTTTCTCCATTTCACATTCTGTTCATCTAGCTCTATCAACCTGCGCTTACACATGTTGAATGCCATGTAGAACACTGTTGTATTTTACGTTACACTATGAAGCATGCACCCTGGTGTAGTTAAGTGGGCGGGGCAAGTCTATCTTTTTGAAAAATCACTTTGAAATTATATTTGGGTTCGAAATCCTTAGAGCGCCAGGAAAGTATAGCGCAGTATTGTATATGAATTATCGTATATAAAGGGGAGTTCTGCTTGCCCTGAATTTAAATACTATTATATCTATATTCACCCGCAGATGAAATTAGATACATAGAATCTAGGGAATGATGATTATTTGTTTTTACTGTTGAATTTATCTATTTCATGCAAATAGAACATTTATACTGACAGAACATAAATGTTTAAGATAAATGGCATAAATTGAAAAACTTATCTGAAGAAGAAGAAGAAGAAGAAGAAGAAGAAGAAGAAGAAGAAGAGAGAGAGAGAGAGAGAGAGAGAGAGAGAGAGAGAGAGAGAGAGAGAGAGAGAGAGAGAGAGAGAAGTAATTATGTTAATAAAGGTAGCCATCTTTCCCATGTGTTATTTAATTCATTCATTTTTTTGTCATTTGCAGTGTATTTTATTGCCTTAATTTATGATTTTACCTCTTATAATACCCCAAGGACTGATACGCTGTAATACCCCAAGGACTGATACACTGTAAGTTATTTTTAAAGCATCTGCTTCTATATATGTATTTCTTAATTACTGAGTATCATAAGCATTACATTGCTACGTCTAATATTTTCCCTAGTTTTGTATTCTCCAAACATGAATATATCTTGATTCAGTTCAATATTTATATTTTTTGTTTGACATAATTTTGTGAAGTTCATAAGAAGCTGTTGTACAGTTGGGCATTTCGACATCAGGTGGCATATTGTTTCCTCCTCATTATAACAAAAATTACATATTTTTGAATCAACTTTCCCAGTTTTAAACATGATACTATTTGTTGTTAAAATGTTATGATTGATTCGATATTGTAGCCATTGTAACTTGGCAATATTGGTAGTAAGAGATGGGATAGATTATATCTTTTTCCATTGTAAGTCAGTAATTTCAAAGACTTTCCCCCACCTTTCCTGAGCACCTGGCTTGATGACTAGTAATGATCTATTTAATTAATACATCATACATAGCTTTTAATTCTTTTTTTGCTGTGAAAAAAATCAATCTTTATCTGAATATAAGGTTTATCAAGACATACATTTCAGTATATATTACACTTTCTCATTTCAGATATTATAGTATGCTTGAGTCCTGAAAAAGTTACTTGATTTGTTTTTATATTGAAATCAGTTTCTAGTATGTCTGTAGATATATCATTTCCCCGTTCATCCAATAGGTCATTTACATATATGATATTATTTTTTTTTACCGAGATCTGTAAAAAAAAAAAAAAAGCAAACCTTTTTTCCAATCTTAAATATTTTATTATCCCGCAGCGGCTGGCTAATGTATTCTTTCCAATTACTAATTTGGGTTTTGCCTTGTGTAATGATTTTAATCGGTCAATCTGTATATAGATTTGACTGTCGTTAGTATTAATAAATACAATACTACAATATATGCGCTATTTACTGCTGTCATCACTGTACAATTCAAAACATTCCCTCTGGAGTATGATCCATGAAGGAGATAATGACAGATAGGCTAATGAACTGTTTACTAATCCTCATGTTCCTAGGGACATTTCCCCATTATTTACTAGTATTCACCTGGTACCAGGGACGAATGATTGTAGTATGTGAATAATTCATGACAGTTGTGCGATCTAAAGGTTGTGTTGCGGAAAACGTAAACGGCAAATTATAATTGAACACCCGACCGTCCTCTTTTCAAAACAAGCCCTCTGATTGAAAGAGTATAGTTTTGATTATCATTAGTATTCTTGGTCATAAAAATAGAATAAACAAATTCAACATCCCTCACTGATAAAGGAAATGAAAAACACGAGGAGTAAAAATAAGAAAAGAAAAGAGAACATGATGATAAAAGAAAAAAGAGAGGTTAACAATCGACTTCACTCTCAGCAACCGACACCGCCCATCTAGCAGAAAAAATCGAGTTGACAGGCCAAATTTTTCTGCTGAGGTACAGTTTTGGAGCTAACAATACAATAGACCAATCCACACTTTGCAAAAGTAGGAGTTATTATTGAATCATTTAATCAATTTGATACCCCCCAAAAAAATCAGAACAAAATTACATGTTATTATCAGCTCATTGTCAGACTACACACATGTAAAAATTAGTCTCTTCGAAACATTTCCAGGATATACTAATAAAATGTTCATACTATCATGTAAAAAAAGAAAAACTTCCGTATCAAATTCACCAAATAAATTGTAGCCTTCATGTTTGTTCAAATTTTTGTTTTACTTGCACTTATGGCTTGTCCGAGTAGAAAACCCAATGCCATAATTCATGGAACAGAGTTTACTTTGGCCACAGTTTCTGATTCCACCACTTCTTTGTATAATATTTCGATAATCGTAAATACCTTTGCGCCCAAGCTACAATCGTCTACCAGAATGAAAGTACATCCCCTCTACCGCTTCAGGTTTTAATACACAACCAAGAATAAGTCTACGGGGATTTTGCATTGTAAATGACATTAAAAGTACCAGAATGATAATGTTGAAAAATTGCGTAAGGAGTTCCGAGTTTCCTAATGAATGAAACCCAATCATATATACATGTACTCGTAATAGACGTATTTTCGTTTCTGTGAAATTCTATGAGTATAAAGAGGGTACGTGTGGAAGGAGAAAACTTAGACTTCTTTGCCTTCAAATGCTTTTTACTGATAGGTTTGTTATTAAGGAAATTAACAAAAAGTAATGGAAACGCAAGAATGGCCTGTTCAACATTTACCTAACCAGCCTTAGACATTTGTTGAAAATAACCATCGTCGCCATTTGACTCATAATGTTATTCAAAGGGTATAAAATGTTTAAATAAATAGGAGCAGGCAGTAACATCTTCATTGCACTTGTATAGCTTCTTATATCTTCTTTGTAAAAATGAATTACTGTGTAATTGAATCATATACAGGTTCAAGAGAAATCTCCCATCCTTGTCAAAAGTAATAAACAGATTCAAATTCCTTTGGCACCACAAAGGAAACACTAATCAACTATATTTCCTATATCATATGAAGTGAAAGGTTATTTTAAAGCAATGACTTCGATGAACCACACAGTAAGAATGTCAAGAACATTTATTCTATTCAATTGTTCTTTAAAAAGAATGTCTTTGATGTTCGCTTATCTAAAATTGCTCAGAAAAATGAATGCCAGATTGCAGAATAGAAATCATAAACTGTTTAGACATGGAAGACTTTCTTTGATCCAAATTAAAGTGCATTATGTTGACTCTTTTCTTCATTTCAGCATAAAAAAAAAATTCATATGAAAGTTACACAAAAGCCCTCTCATATTTCACTTAATTATAATTTTCTTTACATTTGCCATATATACTAAGTATTAATCTTGTTTCATGGCAAATGTGTCGAAGTACGTATTTTGCTAGTTACTTTGTAGAACAGATTCCTTTGCAATCAACCTTTTGCTACAACATACAACTCATATAAAAAAGAAAGGCAATTTAAAGGTTTTTCCCTTTTTATTAGGAACCAATCTTATTTTCATTAACAAGCAACAAAAACAAAGAATATTGCGTTATGCAACTCACTATAAGGTTTTCAAAACAACTAAACGGGAGATTACTCACATGGAGCATAATCTTAATGAAAAGTGGGGTAACTATTGCGCATGTACATTGCAAACTGTCTCCACACGTTGTTGCGTCAAGCTTTATGGAATCTATGCTAAATAGTTAAGGTACAATATCATCAAAAAATTGCATTCAAAATAGGTCAACAATCAATAAGACGTAGAATTTCATTTACTTTCTAGAAGAATCAAAATTATCAAAATCCATTTTATATATCATGTTCATTGTAGAGTATATATAATTTTATGAACAATTTTCAAACACATAGCTCATATACGTTATAAAGGTTAAACATGTAGATCAAAGTTTCAGAAGATTTTGATAAATTAAGAGCATTTAAGAGCGTATGCCGCTTATAATTAACAGTAAATATTTCAATTTTCGATCATTTATTTTGTTACCAGTTTACCCTTGATCTTAGAGTTTTTGTAAAGCAGTTGTATTCGACAAAAGCATGCCTCAAAACAACAGATACTCATCTACATACATGAAAGCCAAAGTCACCTAGTTCAAATAAAAACCGAAAACACAATATTTTTCATTAAAAACTAGTATGCCAGGGTCAAGTTACAAAAGATCAACTTTTAGCAAATATTTCGAAAAATGTTGCTCTTTGGAAAAGTTAACACCAGTCGACCAATTTTTCTGTTTGCAATACAAAAATACTTTTTCGACAAGAAAATATATTTTTTTCATACAAATATTAGAATCTTTTTCTAAAAACAGGATGAATACAAAACGAAAGAAGCTTGATTTGAATATATTGTCAATTGTTTTGAAACCATTCTTTGAAAATTATAAACAATACACTGTTCGATTTTCTACAAATCACACATCCATAAAAATACTTTGGCAACGCTTTTTTTTGGGTTCTTCTTTTCAACACACAATGTATGTACATTTGACAAAAAATGCAACTCGTGATTAAAAAAATCTTCGACTTAATTGCTAAAAAAAACAATTATCGGTACACAAGTTATGATAAGAATATTTTACATGTTACATGTAATGGAGAAAGATGGTGCACTTATTTTGACCATGAAAAGAAAGACAATGATAAAACAACTTGCAAATTAAATAGATTTACAATCTAACACGAGCTTTTCATACAGAATACACATTCAAGCCTGGAGTCAATACTCCAAACAATTCGCCAAGATAAGATTGAGTGTCAAAAAATACGGCGCTGTTTCGCCTTAAAGATTGTACAAGTGCGACTAGATAGTTACATCAAAATCACCCGTATGTAATGGCTTAAAATTCAGAGTATATTCAGAACCAATTTTCGAGTACTAGCAATATATGGTTCTTTTTAACTTTAATTATTATAACATCTAGGATACAATAAACTGCACATGCACAGATGCATCTAAAATGGCTTCATCTGAGAAATCTGGCAATGAAGCAACCTTGTTTTCATCAGTCTGTTTATCAGAACATACAATCTGTGTACAAGCTTTTTGATGAAAATTTCTTTATGGTTGAAACACGAGTTAACGCTCATCATCCCTGTTTGTTCGTAATAGAATTTTGTTTCTAAAGAGACAATTTTCAAAAAAAATCTATACGATTGCAATGGACACAATTTCAACATATTTTGCATGACAATCTTTGATAGTTACATGCAAAAATAAAGTTTGTTTCCAGAGTATCAATGAACCATAATTGGAAACTCTAAAAGAATTCGTAAATATATACATTATGATTTTCTAACTTCAAAATCCGTCTACACTTTATCTTAGTTTAATCCTGATTATAAAAAGTTTTGACAAAAGTATGAACACACTAATGGCACACATAGACGTAAAGTTCACTCGAAAACACCGGATATAGAAATATACATTTTGATAGTTCGAGTAATTTGCTATGCAGTTTAATGATGAAATTACATCAAATGCCACCTAATGTATATTGAAACTATGCTGTGTTAAAAACTGTGACGCTTGGTGTGCATTTATCTCAACATAATATCTCATCTCTGCATCTAACATAAGCAAATTACCCAATGAAGTCATCTGAAACAATTTCCAAAAAAACAAAAACAAAAAACAAGATCGTAAAAGATACGATTAAAAAACTGCAGTTAAAATCATTTCCTCTAAACGGCAGTATTATATCACATACTGGAATCTACTTGTTGGCTTATATGGTCCCGGGTTGATGTTGATAAAGATTGTGTTATGTACTTATGTTGTAACCTTAAACTCCTCACAGAAAATTCACGGTGATGAGGACATTGGTTTGTAGAATGGTTGATCCTAATCATTAAATTGAGTGCATGGAGCAGGCTTGTCATCAAAACACAGATTTTTTGCTTTTTGATAATTGTAATTTTGCATTTAAAAATAAAAAAGCATGCCGTCCTTATCATTCAATGCACTAATTTTACATGTATCTTCTCATACATATACAGCACTTCCAAGTTCCTTATGTATATCATGGTAATACAGCACTTCAAGCAATCGCTATAAGCACGTTCTAGAGCTATTAAAAAACTCAAAGCTTTAAAAACATCGAGCACTATGTAATAACATGTAGTCATGTATGAGTGTAACGTAGAACAGTTGTAAACTTCGAAGTAATTTCTTTTGACTAGAAACAATATGCATTCAAAATGTAAATTATTTGCAAGATCTTTCTTGTTACTTAGGGGAATTTTGCGGATCTTTGTTAGTCCTTTTGGATATCTCTGAGGGAGTTTCTACCGATAAAATTCCCTTATTGGATATTGTAAACTGGCCATTTTGACTAGTGTGACAGCCCTTGGTATGAAATACTTTTTGAAACGTATTTAAAATCTTCAAACGCCTCCTGCTTAAACATTCATCTTGTTTCAGCATAGGCTCTCAACTGTTTTAACCATATTCTGGTTGATACTGCAAGAAGTGGATAAGTCTTGCAGGCAGGGGGAGCTTTGGAACCACGTCCGGTGAAAATACTTGCATGATCTTTACTCTACACCTGTTTTGAAGCGAACCCATTGTAGGCAGTTTGTAAATTTGCAAATGGTCTATGTTAGAATCAGCTTCATTCAGGACGATAGCCATGCGGCTTCCACAATTCGAGAAAATGGGTAGATAATTCACGGGACATGAATGCGTTCCGCAGGTGTAGCGACTGTACTGCACACATCTAAGGGTTTGAGCATTGTCTGAGTTGAAAATATAAACACTGATGTCAATAGGAGGATAGCGTCGAGCCTTCCTCTCTCTGCAATGACATCCATCAGTAACCATGACAGCAAAAATCAGATTACCGTCTTTTGAATAAAACAGGTCTTTCAGCGTGGGATGGAGTGTCCATCTTGTATCATCGAGTCTGGAATTTGTAGCGAGTACTTCCCAGTTCGACGTCTGGACCAAACTTAGACTGTTGTCTTCCCCTTTCTGAAAGCTTGTCGCTGCAACACGCGAAGAGGTGAAACGAGGGTCAAACGCAAAGAGGCTGTGGTGAAATGCGAGGGATATTTCATGCAGCATTTCCCGGCTTTTTAAGTCATACATTTGGTACACATAGGTACTGGCATTATCATTCCGTATGCTTGGTATCTTCAATATGCAAAAGTTCCCATCTGGACTAATTTGTCCACGCAATGCTTCGTTTACAAATTCAACGGATTGCTTCCCAAATACTCCAATGAATTTGTTATCACTTAAATTTATAATACCAAATTGCGTCATCATATTTCTAACAAGATGTAAAATGACCGTTTGGTCATGGTAGCATAACACACTCTTAACATGAAAATTCTGTATTGAAGACAGTTGTGCAGGAATATGATTGTATTCAAAATGCTCTGCCATCTTTGTGAACTTGTTTTTGCGGCGGAAGCTGAAAACTGAGCTTGACTTGTTGATATTGATGATGCCCTGTCTGTTCATACAGAAAGTAGGACTGCAATCCTTGAACACCGCCCCACTACACGTCATCGACGTTTCACTGAATCCTGCAGCCTCTAAAAAAAGAACAAATAATAAAATGGTTTTAAAAACAATACATAAAAAAAGGCTTCATTTCAGATACAGATTACATAACTCAAAATGTTGACAAAAAGACTGCATCGCACATTCATCAGAATCTTATTTACTGTCTTTATATTATGCCAAACTGACAATTGTCGAAAGTTTGGTTGAAAAGAGATTCAAGTCCGTAATTTTTGTTTGTTTGTTTGCATTATTTTCAGAATGGAAACAACAGAACTGTACTGAGTCTGAACCTACAGTGTACCAATCGATAATGATCTATAAATCTTTATCTATTATAGTTTTCCTGATAAGTTTTTTGTTTGCATTATTTTCAGAATGGATACAATAGAACTGTATCGAGTCTGAATCTATAATGTACCATTCAATGATGATCAATAAATCTTTGCTCTATTATAGTTTTCCGGATAATTTGGTCTTTAGCCAGTATGTCTGTTCCAACCTAAACAGACTGAGAGCACTCGCTTTCTATGGTTCAGAACAAAGTTGCTTAGTTTGAGTTAAACCTTACTCTATGTATAAAAAGTTATGTGTAACTGTTACGTTGTTGTATATTTAACAGGAATAAAAGAACCAAGAACAGAACGAAGCCTCTCTGTGGGACATAATAAAACCTGCTCAACACTTCTGAGCACTAAACATAGGTCAAAAGGACCACACACGATAAGAGTCAATTTTGGCCCAAATAAATTAACATTTTATTTCAGGTTCGATTATGTTAGTTGGGTTTGTGTTTTGAAATAAGATATTTTACTCAGTGCTCTCATTTTTTTTTATCATCTAGCACTCATTTTGACTCTTTATATGATCGTCCAGTCAAAAATGACAAAGTTTGTGCAAATCAATCAAAATGAGCAAACAAAAAATCATTTTTAAATAAATCTTAAAAATACTAAAATTATACTGCAAATGATGACAGAACAAGATAATGACAATTTTTCTATTAGTATTTATTTTGGGATGGATAAATTTTGATGAAATTAAAAATGCAATTACTGTTAAAGCACAACCTTTGCTCAATGTTTTCTGGAAGATATCTCCTTAACAAACCCCCCACAATTTTATGATAAAATTTCACATATTCTGGGAAAGGTTAATTTGAGGATGTTATATATTTGTAAATCAAGAGCATTTGGACCCAATTGAAAATCAGGAATAAACTTCATTAGTACTGTATATCTGTATAAGAAAGACCTAGATGTAAAATGTAAATATTGATGTTTATTTTAGGACCAAATTAGGCTCTAATAGTCCTTTGAGGTTCTTTTCTTGTGATGGATGGATATGAATGGAATGTTTGTTCTAATTTTGACATGAAATCAAAGAACATTATCAGCATGCATGCAGTTTCTAATAAAATTCAATTCTTGCATATCAAAAGATAATTTTCCTTTCGAAAATACAATACCACGCTACATTACAGAACAATTATAGTTCATGTACATGTTGGTGTAGAATCCCATTAGCATAGCAAGATTGGTGTTAATGATTATAAGAATCAATTGTTCAATGTGTTTTATAGGGAAAAAAAATAAGCGCATATATATATATATACACTGATGAATGGAAAAGAGTCTAAAACATTTCCCTGTTCAATAACAAAAATCCAATATACCATCTCTGACTTTGTTGCCAGGTAGGTTGGGCAAGGTCTAGAAATTAATCAACTATCATAAGGCTGTAGCAATTAAGACAAATCTTAAGGAAGGGTCTCTCAGTAAAAGCTTCTATCTGCCTGATTGGCCTTCCCCGAAGGTTAGGTGTTGTTGGTGATAAGTCAAGAGAGAGTGGTTAACCAAGGCTGCTGTCCAACTGCATTGATTTCTCTCAACATTGTCTATCTCTGACTCTCTTCTTAGTGTCATCTGAAAACCAACCCTGACTAAAAATTGGTCTTCCCTTGATAATCAATGACACGGGGCTACCCTATGGGAGTATGTACATTTCGATTGGGAATAGAAATATTGTTAACCATGCACAAAGAGAAACATTGCTTGTTTAAAACATTGCTTGTTTTAAAGGGTCATGGTCACATAGTTCAGATGATAAAAACAGTTTTTATCATCTGAACTATGTGACCATGACCCTTTAAATGTGAATATAGGTCAAGGCTACTCCAATATTACTGTTAAATTGTGGAAGTTGTGTCAAAACAAAGTAAATAGACATGAATGAAGCAGATAAGGGCCCTATTTCCTGCTGCTTTGTGATTTCATGACATGCCTTTTTTACATGACTATTGAAACGATTTATCCTTCTGACACATTGAAAGGGAAGTGAATTGCTTCTTTACATGTTCTTCCACATTACTACTTGAATGATGAGCAAATCAACAACTGAAATTATTTGCATTTGCTGTTCAATTTTTCAAATTTCTCAAAATTAATATTGATCAAAACCTGTTATAACACTTAAGAGTGAATCAGAACTAAATCAATTGTTTTTGCAGTTGTGATGTCTCATGCAATTACATAACGACTCAAACATATAATGCACTAATGACAATAATGTACATATATGTACATTTTATTCATTTGAAATATCTTTGGAAATAAATAAATTGAAAATTGGAATGGCAGACGCCCATCCCCCTCCTAGCAATCATTACACAAAATACCTTTGATTTCTATAAAAACTAGCGATTTTGATGCACCAGCTGATACATCAAATTAACGCTAATGGTTACACTGATGACTAAGTCGAAAATCAGTAATGAGGCATTACATCAGATATACAAAACCACACCATCCACAAAGCTTAATGTAGAGAAGATAAAAAACAAGCATGCATCTGTCTTCATAACATGCACATGTAAAACTACTTCAAATTTCTTTAAAGATGCATCCTCATCTTTTCCTTCTAATTCACATTATTTCAAATTCTGGTACAATTTTGTTTCAGCATAAATGTATGGCACAACGCTAAAACTATATAATTAGAACCTGCAGATAAACTGAACAAGAGCCCACAACTCTACATAGCCACAAACCTGCATGTCCATTCTTCCACTGCTCCAGTGAACACATGTGAAGCAAGGACCAGGGTCTGGCGGCAGTAGCTTGCTTATTCATGTTAGATTCCACTGAAGTAGCCCCCATCAGTCCATAGTTGCCTCCTTTACTTTCCTCTGCACCCATGCTTTGCAGCTGAAGAGACCTGCTTTGGTGCAATAAATGATGAGCAAATTGATAGCAAAACATGCAAAGCATGTGAATTAATGTAATTCATGAATCTTCTGTTTTAAACTGCATGTGGAGCAGTACTGGATGACACTGAACCTGTGATACATCTAACATTGTACATGTACGTATGGTGTAAATAATAAACTAGCCAGAGGCGGTTCTATTCTGTGACCTTAATGCAATGTAATTTTTTTTTTTAATATCTCTTCATTATATAATAAATGTATCAGGAAAAAAAAATACATGTATAATTGCCTTGTAAAGGATGACTGCACTTAATGCCGTGTTTTGGGTCCTTTTTCAATCACTATTGTTACATTTATTCCTCGCTCAATTTTACTGCAACTCATTTGTTATATAGTTTGGTCAATTAACAATAGAAATTTGTTGTCACAATGATTTTAAACTAGCTGCGCTGCAATAAAATAATTCCGTTGTTTTCTTACCCTTACCGCTCTGCAAATATCTTGAATTTAGACTTGTCTGCCCTTGATTGAAGATAAGACTCATAAATATGCATGGATGGTTGATCTAACATTGTAATGATTGTTCTAAAATTAGAATAGCGGTACTATAATTGAACATTCTCTCTCTCTCTCTCTCTGCATGTTGTCATTTTCAAAGGGTTTTAAAACAAAATATATATCATATAATATCGGCCAGTATACGTAGCCATTGATGCTCCTAAGCCAGAACCTGATGTCAACAATTTACGTGTTCGAAAAGAATTAACACGTACATGTAGATTATTAATAATTAGTAACGCACAGAATCGATAATCTCTTAAAGATATCTCGGAGAAATGAAAAAAACCATCAATTGATTGGAATGAATATAAATGGGTACGGACAGATAATATCGCCTAGCAGAATGCGTGCTACCTGTCACATGACAGGAGTCTTGTTTTCACAAAGTTACCTGGAGTTAGAAATCATGTGGTAAATTATAATATTCAACAGGTCAAAGTATACCGTTTACAACAGAGAAGCCGAATGCAGGAAGAAACAGTTTTTTGTCTGTTTAAGCATGAGCGCATGTTAATTTGTCTATTGATCTCTTTTTAACATATGCTTATATATATAAATATACAACTACCATCAAAAGGAGAACAATAGACAAACATGCGGTGACTATGTATTAAGTCTGTAAAAAAAGTGGGCGTCCTCATTATCCTATGGAGATTCAAGATATTGTAATGACCCCTACCTATGAAAACGACTTAGTTCTTTGTAAATATGAACTTTATATTAATGTAATAACATAAAGTTGCAGTTAAGACATTCATACAATTAAAAGAAATATGCCTATTTTTAACATTTAGTTTGTCCCAATTTTTAAATGTCCTTAAGTGCAGTCATCCTTTCTTTTATATATACCATAGAAAGTTTATAGGTAGAAGCTAGGCCAATTGAGACCAATTGATTTATTTGGTCATCCTCCATACTCTTTACTGTCTTGCATGAGAAAATACGGTTCATTAAAGTTTTTAAAAAATTGTCACAATTCATACTTTTTTTTCTCATGAAAAAGAATGATTTATAATCATAGGTCATAACAACCCTGGGTAAGGATAATGATATTTAGTGATAGAGAGACTTGCAATAAAAGATTTACATACATGTTCATGCATTTTAATTACAATAATAAATGAAAATCAAATAACTTACAAAATTCCACTATCTCTGGGCTTGGTAGGGAAGTCAGGTGTCAAAAGGTCTCTATCCTATAGTCTGTGCAAGTTTCATCGACATATTGTCACCTATGATAAATATACAGGTAAAAGAAATTAATCATACAGTGTACATGCACATTAGATAAAAAAAACCACACTACAAATAGATCTACTTCAGTTATACAGCTATCTGAGGTTGTTTTAAAAGTATAACCAAGTTGTGTTGGATCAATTCACAACCAATTTTGGGTGAAGGATTGATATATAAATATATATATAGTCTTGAGGATAATCTCAGACCAGTTTGCCAAATCATCATCATCATCATCATCATTATAGATACTTTATATATATATATATATATATATATATATATATATATATATATATATATATATATATATATATATATTGGAGCTTTAGCTAGATTATATAGAGAGGTGAAATTTGAAAAACATCCTTTTTTATTGCACTTCAAGTACAATTGTTTTTCAGTGTATTTTTCCTTAATTATGAGGCTAATTAATAAGGTCAACTATGGTGACAATTAATATACATACATGTAAATCAAATGGACTGTCTGCATAACATGGAGTTTACAATGTACATATACCATTTGTTATGATAAGACTGCAGAATATTAACTGCATGGCAAGATTGGAAATATACAGCTTATGTCAATTTCACCTGTTACAGTCAATACATTTGAAATGGGCGGGGACAAATTTGACGCAGACGTTTGAGAAAACATTGGATTGAAACTGTAGTTATAGGAAGTGTATTTTCCATCCACATCAGTGTTTTTAACTTGCTATATAAGTTCAAGCGATCGAAAAACATTTGATTTAGTATCAGCAAAGCGATTGAAAAATATTTTCTTTCACCAATAAGTATATAATCAGCAAATATAAGAAGATCCCAATTTGGGAGAGATTATACGCAAGGCAAAGCATTGTCCGATGACTTCAGAGAATCAGTCGTCACAAGTCTGCAATCAAGTGGGCCATTGTTGAATCAGGGTTTATTCCCAGAGGAGAATAATTCAAATTCCGGTTTAATAAATTAAAATTATACCCAGATAAAAATTTTCTTTTTTTCCGCTAAGTTAAAGTACATACGAATAGATATGCGCGTTCATTGTTTTCTATATGTTGCTATACGTACACTTAGTCTAGCAAAAAAAAAAAAAGGTTCACTAAACTTTAATTTAATAAATATATTATACTATAATTATAAGTGAAATATAATTATTCTTAAAGAGCAACTTACAAGAAAAATTAATTGGATATCTTTAGCTAGACGACCGAAAGTTTTAAGAAAATTCACCAACATTGCACAGCTGTCTGAAGTTTTCAAAACATTATACCGGATTCCCAATACTTTCATATATTCTGTTCTTTATTACAGTTTCAATTCAATGTTTTCTCAGACGTCTGCTTCAACTTGTTCCCGCCCATTTCAAACGTTTTGTCTGTAACAGGTGAAATTGACGTTAGCTGTATATTTCCAATCTTGCCAGTTAATGTTCCGCGGTCTTAGTATATAATTACATATTCACTTATTGGCCTATTTAGTGTTATAGCTTATGTATACAGTACATGTTTATGCATGTACACTAGCTGGAACTATACATCATAATATACATCTATATACTATGCATATTTGAAAATTTTATGTTTATAACTTTCACAGTCCAAATTAAACTATCAACATTAAGATTGCATGATGGAAATTATCCTGCCTTAATTAGTCAAAGTATTTATAGAAATATTATTTCAGATTCCAGATTTAAGGTTCTCCGACCCTCATATTAATAGCCTCAAAATATTTTTTTTTCATCATAGAAATTTCCTTCAAACTTTATGAATGAAATGAAATAAAAAGAAATTTATTGTTGGTATCCATCATTTTACAAAGTTATTGTGAAATGCCCACAATGGGTATGGTATAAAAATACCCGGTACAGGTTTAGAGCAAATATCTTAAAAAAAGGTTGTACCTCTGCATCGGTGGCTCGAACCCCTTTACCTATAAGTATATATGTATAAGTTGATCTCTGTGAACCCACTAAACCAAGCATTTCGTTGAATAACTGATCGTAATATATTAACACTAGCAAACTTATATTTAAATTTGCCTATATAAAAGGCAGATTTATGGTACGAATTAAAAAAACCCTGGACAATTTAGATTGAGTTATCGTACATGGCTGAGGATCGGAGATCTTTAATTCACATATAAATATATTGCATAAACAATTTAACGATTCTCAGGCTATATAGATATGAGTATAAACCATGCATCTACAAATGAATATCGTGGAATTGTTTTATTGAAGATTTCACTCTTAATCAAATATATATACGCATTGTTCAGTGTTGTTATTTTACGAATAAAAGAATGCGTACATGTAAACTTTCTTTTGGTGGTGATTAAAAAATGTAACAATTGCCTTACCATCCACTTGAACTGGCATCATTTTCGGATATCTTTTTCCTGACCATTTTCAGATTTAGGGTGTTCAAATCTTTATTCAGTGACTTTGCCAAATGTATTATCCCTGCCAAATAAAGCAGACATCCATGGGAATGTGTTGGATCAACCATTATCTATTTGCTTTACAGGTAGATAGTGAGTGAAATGTTTAAATCTCTGCAAGGTTTTAATCCACATCTTCATGTAAACAGGTATGATAACAAAATTTTTACAAATAAATTTCATCTCCATGGGCTTATATAATGTAACCTTTATGTAACTTAATTTAAGGTTTAAATGAGCCTAAATATACAAACATATAATCCCATGGCTAAGTGCCACATTTGATAATTCATTTACAGCAGAGTTTTAGGCAACAATATGTATAATATACATGTATTCTATAATAAAAACTGATGTAAATGCATATATAATTTTAAATTTAAAGGATAAATGAAAACCAAAAACCAATAGCAGGAGACATTTTTAAAAGATAATTGCAATTATAATGCCACCAATATATTATCATTTCCTTAAAATGCTTTACATTGTAAATCTAAAAAAAAAATTCATTTTGAATCCTGAAAAATAATTCAAATTTTTGAAATATAAAAATTTTAACTAGTCCTGGAATAAATGATGCAGAAATATATATACGTCTAGCAGTTGCACATGAAATTATATAATTCTAAATACTGTAACATACAGTACAATATTAATTTTTTTACAACTTGTTTAAATACAAAGCGTGTGCCCATTTATATAATTTTATGAAATATACATCCTGTACTATATAAACACAACAAAAGTTACCAGGAACAGGCATCATGATTTAAGAGATGGAGACATGGACACCGAGATTGACAGGAAATAAAGGAAATTACTTGCAAGATAACAACACGTCCCATGTCAATTGCTTCAGATGTTTTCGCTGTACAGATTCCCCAAATCAGATTCCTTTTCACAAATCTGCAGCATTGCTAAGCCCAAATTAAAGCTGCATCGATTGAAAGTTATTTTCCCTGCTGCAGTTAGTTTAATTACGAGTTTTTATTTACATTGTCACTAAAGTCAGCTAATAGCTAACTTTGTCTTTATTGATTTTCAGCTTGTTCATTGCATAACCCCATATGTTTAACCCTCATGGATTCTCATTTGTGAGGCAGATATTCTGTCCATCATCTCCTTCAGAGGATGTTCTGTACACTTGTATTATTCATGAGGGTACACCGCATATTACAATCTGATGATGTAATATTTATACATGTTATATAAATTTTCATAGAATCTTAGTCAGTTATTCTATAAGCTAGGCCATTTAATAATGCATATATCCTAGTACATATACTATTTTTTTTTTGAAATTCAACAATCAAAGGAAAAAATTCTTAACAAAGTGTTAATACATGTACACGCATCCATCTCCCAAAATTAGTTTAAATAAATTTTGCCAAATGAATTTACATGTGTAATATATATATATAAAGATGATCAATTACATAAATTTACATGTGTTGTAGTGAATTATTCAATTGATACGTGTGTAAATCAAGAGTACAATATGAACCCTGAATACAAATAGGTTCATGCAGGGCAATTAAATCATGTACATGATGTAATTAACTTTTATGTACAAACTTTATAGTCTGATCAGGTTTTTTTTAAAGCAAATTTACAGCTCATAGTTCATAGTCTGCATACAATTATAGCTTTTTCCTCATGGGAATTTATTAGAATTACAATATTTTATCCGTGTTTTGCGAATATATTTTAAAAAATATTCCCTCTAATTAACTTCCCTTCAAAATTATATCTTTTAGCTCAACAGATTTAATTCAGATTAATTTTCATGAGCAAAGAAATAGACAGGAAGTTTTATAGAACTGTAACTGTTACTTACATTAATGCGGCAGTTTGCAGATCAGAGAGTTTAGACGATATCATTTTTATTTTTATGACCAGCTCTTGTACTGCAGGTTTATAATGTTCTACTAATTAAATACAAAAGAATAATTTACAATAACATTGACTGTATAAAGATAGAAGTTCAACCAGATTAATGTTGTTGCCTCTACAAAAGCATTACTGAAATTCAGAAAATTTAAGAAAAATCCTTAATATCTTTGACCAAATCGATCCATGCATGCATGCACATGAATTGATCGAATTATATACAGCTTTATATGGCCCATCCCATAGTATGTGCACTGTCATCCTCTTTCTTGATCTAATCATACCTTATTCATGCAATGCCAAGGCACTGATTGTACAGTTATGTCACTAACCTTAGAGCCCAGCTAATGTATATTTATGGGTTGTCCAGCTACAATACTGGACATTTAAATTCTTATCTTGCCTGACAATCAAGTTCCCCCTTTACACATGCATTATCTACATAAATTTATGACCATCTGTTCACGTTTTGTAAATAAACAATTAAGAAAAAGGCATTTCTATGAATTATAGTTTAAAGAATTTAATGGAAATGCATTTTCGGTTTTAAAAATATATACAGTTTGAGGTAATTTCATATCTGGATGCACAAAATCCATTACCTACATGTAGATAAAGCGCAAAATTCAACCTGAGTAAGAAATTTCACTTACCCTCAGATTCTCTAGGTCATGTGTTTGTTCTTTAAAGAACGAAGTCAGCTGTTTCTGTCCATTCATAAAAATGACCTCGCTGAATCGCTCAACTAATTAGCATATTTGATGATTTAAACAAAAATTACTGGATCTCTCTGGGCCACATCTGTCAATTATTGATCAATGATCACACTAAAGAAAAGTCTTACGAATGACAATGAAGTCCTTCAAGCTGACGAAACCGAATTTAAAGACCTCGGTTAATCGAAGATGGGCTTTTCCACCTGTCAACTCTGTTATGACGGGGTCGATAAATATAAACAAAGAATTTCATTGGTCATTATTTTAGAAACATTTGATTGAAAAAAATAATGGTGATTGAATATCAGAACTATTGTCAGAAATCTTTTAGAAAAAAAACACTGAATGTAAATTGGCAAAATAATCATACATTGAATCCTTTTAGGTTTAACATATTTTGTGCGGACCTGTGTACTTTCGGTCTTGTGTGCGTGACAGCAGACGCGTCTCAAGTTTAGCACTGTCTGTAACCTGTAAATCATTGTGAAAGCATGGATAGATAATCTGGAAGGTGACATGCCATCTAAGGTATGCATAAAACAATGAGCGTTTGTCGCAATACCTCGGATTTATACACGATATCGACAAAAACGAGCTATGAGTGACATCGAGTAAATTCGGAAGTTTTTTTTTATCGTTGCATAAGATTCTAATTCATAAATAGATGTAGCTATACGTCATTATAAATATTTGAATCGTGATAATTGTTAATATTTTTGCTTACAGGTAACAGATAATTGAACCTATTGCAGACCATTTCTGATTGACAGTTTTCGAGTTTCATAACGCAGAGAACGTGTTTTGTAACTTGAAAGAAATATTACAAAATGCCTTTCCCTCTAATATGTCAAATGAGCATAAGGCGCATCAGCCAGCGTGCAAAAGATGAAAAAACAAGAAAATTACTGAGTCGCATAATTAGGGTTGATCAAGCTGGAGAACTGGGAGCTGATAGAATTTATGCTGGACAACTTGCAGTGTTGGGCAATACTCCTGTTGGACCCATTATACAGGTATGTAGAAGTTAGAACAAGGGAAAGTGTGAATCAAAACTTTCCCCTAATTCATTGTTGATCACCTGAGACTGAATCAAAATCTTCAGCAGTGATTCAGTGAGCTTTTCTTTTCCATATTTTTCTGGCGACTGTCACTGTTGACAGCACTATTTTCCCATTGATTTAGACTTTTATAATACTTGGTAGAGGACCTTTAATGGATTTTGAAGTCACAATATCAAAGCTTAAGGGTTAAACTACAGTAGACATTGAAAGAAAGATATCATCCATTTAATATCCCCTTTGCTTCTTCACGCAGTACCTTGTGAAAAAGTTTACCTATTTCAGTATTCCCACATTTTGTTTTGAAAGGAAATGAAAGAGCAAGAACAGGAACATCTTGAGACATTTAACAAGCTGATTGTGGAGAAGAGAGTGAGACCCACAGCATTACTACCACTTTGGAACATAGCTGGATTTGCTTTAGGTACATATATTTATGGAGTTTTTCTTTGCATGTCAGTGGATTTACCGGTTTTACATGTATGTCTATATGCAGATTACATATGTAACTCTCTGAAAATTTATTACCTGGTAAATGTTTTATAGAAGCAGGTAGAGTTATGCTAGGTATTTATTTAATGTATGTCTACACAGTCAAACTTCGTTATCTCGAACTAGATGGGACTGTTTAAAAACTTCGAGATATCAGAGTGTTCGAGATATCGAGGGTAAAATACTTAAAAATTAAGTGGTTGGGACTTACAAATCACTTCGACATATCGATTGTATTCGAGATATCAGTGCTCAAGATATCGAAGTTCATCTGTATATAGATTAACTGACTGGAGATTGATTTGATATTTTGTAGGAGCAGGTACAGCTATGCTAGGGAAGGAAGGAGCTATGGCCTGTACAGTGGCAGTGGAGGCAGTCATTGGGGAGCATTATAACAGGTACCAGTAGAATTTGACCTTTTCCATTGTAAATATAGAGTCTGACTTAACTAGTCAACTTCTCACCCAAATACCTCTTATTTGAATTTCAATATTTAAACCTGTAAGTGGGTATAGCTTTGTGTTTTAAATTGTCAAATGCATTGTGTGTTTCGCTCGTGGAGTGAACTTTGTTCTGCTTGTCACATTGAAGTAATTTTATCATACCTTGTGTAACGGGATGGGCGAAATAATGATGGACCAGACCGGGGCTCGAACCTCGGGCCCCCTGAATCTTTAGTCAGGTGCTCTACCAACTGAGCTATCTGGCGCCGGTATTCGAACTGGTCTGACCGTCACATTCCTCCCCCCTTAAATGATCTTCGCTCTTGAAGATCACCGCAGGCTCTTCCCCTGGCAGGAGTAAACCTGTCAATTCCAGGGGTTGGCACGGCACCAAATGTAACAGGATGGGCGAAATAATTACGGACCAGACAGGGATTCGAACCCGGGCCCCCTGAATCTCTAGTCAGGTGCTCTACCAACTGAGCTATCTGGCGCAGGTATTTGAACTGGTCTGACCATCACACTTGCATGCATAAGGGAGGGAAAGTTTTAAGCATGTGTTTTTATTAGGTTAAGCACTTTCTTTGTTCACTGTAATTATGGTTTATGGTTCTTTTTCAAATTTTTTTATACAGTCAAATTCGGGACCTGATGGAAGATGACCCTGAAAAACACAAAGAACTTATAAAAGTAAGTTAGAGAAAGGCTTTTGATGCAATCTGAAATTTTTATTAGAGGGCGATTGCAAAGATTCTTTATAATTTTTGTGGATTTTGAGATTTTGATTGATGCTATACAACAACTTCAGTTTCATGTTCATTTTGTCAAATCTTCTGTGACATTTGTCATGCAGTAATGAAACAAAAAATCTAGATTAGTTCATATTGTAACTACCATACACCTATCTAACACTGAAAACAAAGTATCATACATTAGTCATATTTTGCTTTTGAATGACTGGCGGAAAACTAAACTGTAACAATTCTTGACAACAAATATCCTAGAGCAGAGGTTGAATGTTCACAAATCTCTGGGAAATTTATCACTCACATACAAGACTTGGTGCACAGTATAAAAAGTACTGTATCATTAGCATATAAAAAATAAAAAAATAAAATAAATAAAAGTTGCATGATAATTACTGGACCTTTTTTCTCTTGTGTTCCAATCAGTTTCCAATTTATTTCTTATTTGTGGTCTAGTTGTGATAATATCCAGCACTTACTTTCTGAATTGCAGAAATTGAGCAAGTTTCGAGATGATGAGCTTCATCACCACGATACTGGTTTAGAACATGATGCAGAAAAGGTGAGCTGCCTATTAATTGAGCTAAAAATAGATATCGTTTATTATTTGTTAGCATAAAGACCTTTGTATATGAAAGTATGCATCATTTTGTGAAGTTTACTTGATAAGAATTGATGTTAATTAAATTATAGTACTGGGATACCAGTGACATAATTCAGTATAATTTGGGATTTTTGTTAACATTTAAATCCCCTTGGCTCAATCCCATTGTTGCTCAGAGTTTACCAAAAGACTGCTTGTAGGTAGAAGGCTTGCACTTTTCTATTAGTAATGCCAAGGTCATAGCAGACCTCTGTGTAAAATCCTTGTCAAGACCCAATTTTCCTTCCTGTGCTCTATCAGTCTTTGATATGGGATGTGCAGTTATCTTGAAATAAATTTCTGAGTCAGAGGTTATAGACAAAGTAAAGTCCCCCAAAATGGTGATAATTTTACAATATTGTCCTTTATTAAAGGTAGGCCCTTTAAGATGGTCACCATCTCAATGGTATCTGGTTTAGAAGTGGTTCTGAACTGTATTTCAAATCAAATGTTTAAAACCTTTTCATGTTTCATCTTTCAGGCACCCTTATATGATGCTCTTTCACAAGTGATCAAGGTCGGGTGCTTAGGAGCAATCTGGTTATCAGAGAAAATATGAATCCATCATCTGCAACGTTTTGGACATTCATGTATATAATATGTATTCAGTGAATTTATCTTCGTTATATGAATGGATGCTACTGTAACATGTGACACATGGGACTATTTCATAGAGATGCAAGTAGCAACATTAGTATCTTGAAGTGATATGTGTGCTTATAAGAAATAAATCATATGTAAATTTTCCTTGTCTCCAATTTCTAAGGAAGGAAATGAAGGATTTTTTTTTCACAAAAGTTTACATGCTGGCATTGGCTTGATGCAAATTGATCATAGCTTAGAATTTAGCACATCAAACACATTAACCAATTAATACATGCAGATGTATATTAGGCATTTGTTTGACAAAATAGCAGGACTGCATCTCTTAATATTCATGATTTAGATCATACATGTATCTAAATCACTGGATGATTGTTAAAAACTTTCACCATCTGAAACATTGTACACTTTCCTTTAGAGTACATGTAATTAAAGTTTGCAAAATGGGACATTGAAATTTAAAGTATGTATTGAATGTCATGTAAAATGTTGAAAGCCAGATTCTAAATATTCTCATATTATACATGTACATCTTTGTCCTTATAATTAAATCATTGCATATGAGTGGTGAGGAGTAAAAATATCATCCTATATGAAGTCAGAGGTCTGTTCAGCTGAGCCAGCCCCATTGCTCACAAGCATTTACCAAAATTTCCCTACAATGTTAATTTTGGCGAGAGTCCACTCAGCTAATAGACCCCTAGCTGATTCAACTGCTTTCACAATAAAACTTGACTTTGACCTCACAATTTGTGATGTCTCCCTTCTAAACTCCACCAATATGTACCCGGTACATGTATTAGCTTGTTGCAAATACATAGTCATGCATATACATTTGTTTTCCCTCTGTCCAAAATGTCACACTTTCATTGGCTTAAACATGGCATATGACTGCCTGATATATCTTTATGTCCTTCTAGTGAGAATTGATATTTGGCAGTATGGCCCATGCTTCGCCTACCCATCTTGACATTTCATAATATTTAGTACCGAAACCTAGTTCCTTAAGTTCTTAAATTATTTGAAATTACTTTTAAATTAGAGTAGTTGCCCTTTGAATTGACTTCACATTGTTGTGTCTGGAGAGAAATAAAATGGCAGCATCAAGATTTACTAAAACCTCTGTGGAGGAAAGGGAGAAAACGTTTAAAATCAAATAGCAACAAAACATTTTAAGTGAACAAGGGTGCAGCAAAGATTTTCAAAGACAATATGAAAGATGAGAATGAGAATTTTGAAGAAATTGCCTGTGTTAATTTGGACAAGATGTAAGGCCCCTTTTACTGGGATTTTTAAAGATTTAAAGATCGTCGCTTCTTATAAATAAATGAAATAAACGGCTTCACCTCAGCGTCTATGAGATTGATCAACGCAATATATTTCTGTAGTCAGTAACAAACCTAATACATGTAAGTACAAGTAATAGTATGTAGTGTACCTACTTGAAACGAGGTTTCTATATCTTACTAGACGACCACTTCAGTGGTCACATACTACAATTGCACTTCAGCTTTACCCATTACATGTTCATTTATGAAAATTTCTTACATATACAAGAAAACAAAGTTGCTAATTACCCAAAATTTATTTTAGTATTATGCATGGATTGTCAAAAAATATTTACCCAATGGAATGATCAAATGTTGTCAAAATAAGTGAAGATAAACAAGACAATACACTTTCTTTGAATATAATATTAAATATTACTTTGTGACACTATTTAATTTGACTTCATGTGTATTTGAGCTCAACAAACAGAGATTATAAAGCCATAGAAATGATGCTTTTCCAAGAATGCTGGAAATTCAGGTATACCAAAATGCAATAAGAACTTTTCCACCATAAATGCACATGCTAATGTACTAAAAAAAATCCGGATTTCACAGACATTGAAATAACATGCATTTAAACGTTAAAAAAAAAAAAAGAAGAAGAAAAAAAGAAGTACTAACAAATACGTATAGTATGATATCACAAGCTCTCCTGTCAAGCAGAATAAAAATTTTACACAGCAGCACACAAGTATATGAAATATGATAAAATTGTTAAATAAAAATAACATAATCCTTTAAAAACACACAAATAAATACAGATATTTACTATAACATATAATTGCACTGCCATATCTATGCTAACTATAATATTACTCTAAGAGAATGCAAATAAATATGACTCAAATTTTGTACAGTCTCAATTATATGAAATATCAACAGAAAAGAACAGCAACAATGTTTGTTCTCAAGCTTTCATGGTATTCTTTCTAAAATCTCAATGGATGTAGAAACTTTCTCACAGAGAGAAAACAAAAGAAATCATATGTAAACTTACTTCAATATGAAGTTGTGTTCTTATTTGTTAAGTAAAACCTAACAAGTAGTGTATACACAATATAAACCAGAGCAATAAATAATAATGTTGATCACAGAGGAGGAAATAAAAACAGAGTGTGGTTTTCACAATAGCTTCATAAAGATGCAAATTAAGCTGCTAAAGTCATTTACATACATCTGGTTTCTTTTGTTTGATCAGCTTTATTTGAGTTCATCTTCCTTATACATGGGATGAAACATTATCACCATAGAACCACAGAGAGGGCTGGTTTATGCATCAAAAATTCTTCATTTACTGATGTCAGGTGTCAATAATCTTGAGACATTCTCTTAACTAGTAAACAAAACAAAATCAAACTCTTACTATCTACCATGCCTTAACATTAATACCAGTATACAGTATCGACCTATTTGAAAAGTTGTAAGTACAGAAAAGGACCCCATTTATTTAATAAAATGTTAGGTCTGCTGTCTCTAATCTACACGTTAAATTCAGTCAAGAAAATAGTCTCAAGCACTATTATTTTGTTGCTTTTATCCACTGTTTTCTCTTTCCAACATGGCAAGAATCTTTAGTTCTTTGTCTTGCTTCTTTTTGTTGCGGGACTCATATGTTAACCTGTATGATACCAAACAATAAAATTAGATTTAAACATTTTTTTGTGTGAACATACAGATATATAAAATTTAACCAATGGAGATTACAGGTTGCCATGAGTAGCATCCTTGTATTGATATTAATACATTGACACAATATGTTTATTAATAGAAAGAGAGGAATTTCTGTATTGCAGCAATTATCAACAAATAATAACTTATTATTAAAATTCAGTTTTTATTGTTCCAGTCTTTGCTGTAAAATGAGCCTAAGTGAGTGTTTTAGAACAATTTTAACAAGACCTTGGACTTTCGGTAGGATGTAATTATCTTTTTTTTGCATTAGAGCAAGTTAAGAATGATGCTGATTTCAAGTGAAATATACACAGACTTTGTAGTCTCAGCTCAAAAGCCAGACAAACCTTGTTGATTTCAAAGAGCCATGGCTGAGTGGCCAGCAATGAAATAGACAGGCCTATGTCAAATTGCTGTTTGACACAACTACCCAAAGTCCAACCTCCTGTTAAAATGGTTCTAAATCAACAATCCAGTACCTATGAGAAATAATTCTCTCTATGATCATCTGTGTTGTCAGCTCTAATCCACTGTCCAACAGCTTGAATTTGTTTCTCTTTTTAGGCTCCTTAAATAAATATTCACATTTAATGAAATTCAATGAAAATAAAACCCCTCAAGAACAGTAATAACAGGTTGGTACTACAACAACCACAGAATTAGAAATATGAAATATTGAACATACAGCATAAGGATCAGCGCCGTCAACATCAGGCATGATGGGAGTCTGTCCATGGCAGACGATATCAACCTGCATAAGATATCTGTCATAATAATTTTAGCGCAAAAAAGTACATCTGATTCTATTTTTTTCCTTCTTTAAACTTTCAATCAGAGTAAAAAGTACCATTTACAATTAACAAATAATCTATATAATTCTTCTTTCAAAAGCCTATTCGCTTTCATATATTCGTGCAGCATAAACATTCTTCGAAAATGTAATATCTGTGATAAGTCACCTTAAAGTGGTCCATGAGATCAGCTGTCACTGCATAAGGGGCCCCAATAACAACTTCTGACACATACTGCAAATAGAAAGATGTTTTTCCTGCAGATCGATATGCAAGCAAATGTTTTACTGAATATTTCTTACAATTCCCACACTTTTTTTTGGTAAGAATTTGGAACTATACTCAGACTTACCCTACAAGCTAACACACTTAGTGTTCTTTCATGCAAGTTCATGATTGGGTAGTTCGAGCCTTTGTATCTGTTTACAACCTTTGAGAGAAGAAAAGGGTAATAAATTTACATGCAAAGTCATAAACTGTCAGGTTTATCATTCAACAATTAATCAGTACATTTATGCATTTTATTCCTCCAAATCGAATATACTTTGAGGTTTCCTTTACCAGTACTCATAAAGTTGCCAACAGATTAATCGACATGAAATATCAACTGTCATAACGGTAATTATAAATTGAAAGAACGTTACTCACAGGGTCTGTATGTAGTCCAACTATAACAAAGTCCCCCTCTGCTTTGGCCTTTTCTAGAAAATCTAAATGTCCTAGATGTATGCAATGAGTTAAGGTAGCAATGTACATTACGGTAATTTATAAACTTCATGAACTTCTGATTATTACGAATTGATTGTTTTTCTTCCCCCAATGTATATTGATTCAATAAACAAAAGTCTTCAGTTAAAAAAAACCCATTCATTAATATAAGGATATGGAAAAGATCAAAAGCCCCTGCCACATAGACGATTTTGTCGCCAGGTTTGGGTTCCTTTCCGGATGAGAACTGGATGATCTTGTTGGAGGTTGGGAGGAATTGTGACACACCAGTCCAAGGACTCGAGGCAGTGCTACCCTGAGAACGGAAATCAATAATGCAACTAAATCAGCATCAGACAACTCTATAACAACTTGATTCTTTCATTCTCTTACTTTTTATACCCAGGAGATCATATTTTATTTCATTATACCTCTGTGAATATTTTCTTTGTAAAATTACAACGAATAAACATGTTATCTCTATCTAACCGTGAAAGAGTTTCCGTGCTTTCTGCCATTGTAAATAGTCATCAAAATTATTCACCGACAGCATTTCATTTCCCTCGTTTTTAAACTCAGAACACCTCTGGTGTAATCTGAGTTGCTACGTTAAATTCAAACTCTGATAACTCTAGCATCGCCAACAAATAAAGTTTTCTTCAGTAATAAAATACCTATTTACTGGCAGTAGGCTATGAAGACGATAGCAAGTTTACTGTCCCCCTCGACAGCAAATATTTCCCCGGCTTTGCCTCGGGGAAATAATTGCTGTCTCAGGGGACAAAACTTTCTATCGTCCTTATAGCCAGTATATATACTAGGTACATGTATATAATAACTTACATTTACTTTTCTCAAAACTTAGATCATCACTTTTGAAAATCAAATTGATCAATCAAAAATTGGCCTTTGTTAACATTGTTTATTAATTATCGTATTATGTTGAAGAAAAATATAATAAAAAGAGCAAATATATACACACTAAAACATTTAACTACCATTTTTAAAATTTATAAAGGTAGAGCTTAGCATAAAAATATGTCTTATTAAATAAAATATTATGTGAATTATCACAAGTATTTTAACAAATGCACACATAAGTTCAATGAAAGTTGCCAAAAATTTACTAAGCAAAATGAAATTAAGTACCATTACTGGTAATACAACTTTGGACTGGGGTATCTAAAGAAGCCACTAACATACATGTACTATGCATTTGATCCATACATAAGTATCAATATACATATTTTATATTTTGAATATTAAAAGTGATAATAATTAATAAAATGATTGTTTAATATGAATTCTGTTTTCAACTAATTAGGAGAGGTGCAAATATTCAGACTGGGCCAAGCCCTACCATCCCTCCAAAAAAAAAGTAAAAAGCAAAAGAAACAAACAATATCAAATGCATAAAATGCATAAAAATTAGAAGATAAAATCAAATTGAGTATTCTAAAAAATCAAATTTCTACATGAATATACAAGCATATACAACTCGGTTATGAAACTGCCATACAAGCATGTATATACAACTTGTGATAAATTTTTTGAGATGAACAATTTTTGGTTTTTCAATACTGCTAGCAATAAAATGCATTCAATTTAAACCTAGCTCTGGTTTACAAATTAATAAAAAATGCATTATTTAAGGAAACACACACAAGATATTGACCCCCCGATATACTTTACTAACTCAGACAACTTGATCAATAAAAATCTGAACAGAAAAAAATGTATTTTGTGAAAAATTGATGTCGCCGATAGTTGGGCTATCATATTCATTTCCATACATCAATCCACATGTGTACAAGTCTGTATGAGCCTAATATTCTACCAGCATGAGCGTCATGCATAACTATACTGCATTATCATTTATATCTATCGATAACTGATACATGGTTCATTCAAAATTAATACATTGATAGCAATATATATGAAAAGCAACGGTATATTATATACAGTATTTCTTTTGATCTTGTAAAATCAAACTCCTCTTCAACTACCTGAAGTTTTGATATCTTTATCTATAAACTAAGAATTTATTATATTCACTACATATTATTAAAATGAATCTCACGGGTTGCATTATAAATGAATTTTAAATGATAGTTAATGTGTATTTAAAATAAAAAGAGTGCAAGTTGTATGAAATGAAGGATATGTGTGCACCGGCCATCTGGTCATAAACTACTGTGAAATCATTGTTTGCAGTGGCTAAAAATGTTCATTGAGTTCATGGATACTTCTTACCAACAAATTTAAATCCCTCAAACCACAAACTAACATTTAGCATCTGTATACACTGGAGTTATTTTTTTAATTGGGTAGGTTATTGACTTTTTTTTCCTACACATGTACATAATTAAGCCCTAAAATTAAAATGATTCAAAAGAAATGGAAGTAATTGCACAAAGCCAGTGCTTTCTCTCATTAAGGTAAGACAAGGGGGTTCAACTCAGTTCTCATTGACCACAGATATGCCTATTAATGGGTATTGGTATATTTAAATTTAAGTACCCCCCCCCCCCCCCAAAAAAAATAAATTGGTTCAGCGACTAAAATACATGTATTAAAATGCAATATTAGTGCAGTATCAAAGTACAGTGTATATACACTTATATATTTATGTATTGTAATTTTTAAAAGTTGCACTGATTTCATACATGTTTATTATAAAAGTTAAAAGGCATTAAAATAGTCAACATTACCGTTCCCTAAAAGACAATATATAAGAAAATAAAGCATTATTATGATGATTACAGATAATGAGAAGTATTCCTGTTAATGAAATATAATTCACACACATGTTCAGTGTATTGAATATGTTAAAAATTTCAGTTTCATGAAAAAAAATAAATGAAATTTAAGCATTTGCCATACATGTAGTTCACTCCCTTTCTTTTCCTACATGCTATATTATTAAATAAATAATAATTAACTAGAACAGTAAAACTATGTTATATCAAAGGCCTAGGGATCTGTGATTTACTTCACTGTATTTGTTGTATATATATTAGAATTTAGTAGATATAGGGATTATGGGAACTTTAATATTCTAAACCTTTCAAAAAAAACTGATTGGTTAATATATCCATTTGTTATAACCATAAAATTTTACATTGAATTGTTAAGCATGTTGATGTGGCCTAAAAATACTTTGCTATACATGTATCTGTAATTTTGCTGCATCTATGTTTGCACTAAACAAGTTTTCTTGTACATTTACTTTATATAGCTATAGCTATTCTAATTTAAGTTTATGCATTGTAAATAAAATAAAGCAATGCTTTTTGAGTTTAAAAGACAGCATATATATTTAAGTATGATATGGGAAATAGTCTGAAAAATAAAGACTTTCTTTATACTGAGAAAAGAATTATTTTTCTCATGATTGCCATATTTTAAAGCTCTAAGAAAGCCGGAGCTGATGTAAGGTTTATACAGAAATACTTTATGATTTAAAAATATTCTCTTCTTCAAAAAAAAAATTGTACATGTACTTCAACAAATGCATTACCAAAAGCAAAATACAAGTATAACAATTTGTCTTCCCATGTGCAATTCAAAGGATGATATTTGACCAGAAAGCTCATTATCTTGGTTAACTCATAATGTCCATTGCAGACAACCACATTGAACATACAAAAACAGAGAGATTTACAGTGTACATGTACTTACGGATCCAATGTCTCCAGCTTGGTTCTTGTCCACAGCTTTCTCTTCGTCTCGTTCATGATGTGATTTGGTCACAAGTAACATCCTACAGTATTCATTGAAAACATACATGTATGACTATCTAATCAGTTTCAATCTTTAGATGAAAATGTCAATTTTGATATTAAACATATTATGATTTTACAATCTTAATCATATAAAAATTTCTAATAACAAATTTACCTTCCTACAAGGTCAGTGGTTGATACTCCTGCTGTTCTTTTGCATTCTCTAGAAAAATTAGAAACATTGATAAAAATATTGTCAATTTCTTAATTAATAGTGTTTAACATTCTACACCATTGACGTTTTTATTTTTGGTACTACTGGATCAATATGGAATGATCGAGTGAGCAAGAAAATTAATTTTTGGTATGAAACTACATATGTACTAAGGTAGCTAAAACTGATTCTGAATGATCTTTTGGTACAAAATTTGACAGCCATGCAAAAACACTTTTGATTTACTAAATACTTAAAAAAGAAAAAAAGATTTTTTCTATGGAAGTATTCCTTGCTAGCCATCTGTCATCAACTGGTCTATGAACAATCAATAAAGGGTGTGGACATGCAATTCCCGATTTTACCAAAGAAAGATAATGAAGGCATACTTGTACTTTCCTGCTGCTTTGACCAGGTGGTAAGTATCTGTTCCATCAGCCGTCACTGTGATGTCATCTAAAACAAAACAGATGTTGAAAGTCTATATGACAAAAATCATTATCTCACATTGCATCTGATCATCTAAAGATATTTTGATTTCCCCCCAAAATATTTTAAAAAACCCAAAATTATTTTTTTCCAGTTATCTTACTTTGCACCTGCCTATCTGTAAATATTGGACCAATTTCTAAGCAATACAATGGCCTAAGCAGTTTAAAACTAACACATGTGTAAGCAATCAACATACCTCCATGAACACAGAAGTCACAGTTATATTTCTCCAGTGTTTCTAATGTGGTGACATATGGTGCATCTTCTACAACCTGTCAACATAGTTCAATATGAACTGGATATTAATAGAACAAAATTTAACTAATGAATAATAAATAACATTTAAATGTGCTCTATAAAAAGTAAAACATTGTACTAACAACATTTAGTTTAATTCGAATATTTGCAAGACTCTTAGGTTTAGAATTGCTACACACAATCTATAATTCTTAATAATTAAGGTCTCTGTAACATATGCAAGATAAAGAACAAAAAAGTTTGTCAATATCCTACCATCAATGCATGAGTTATAAATATACTGGGTCTCGATAATATGGATCTTAATGATATATAAAATATCACAATCGTGGCAAACAGTCTCCATAATTTTGTAAATACCTCATCCACCCACTTTATGGCTCGAACCATCTTGTATCTTTCTTGTTCATTGTAGACTGGGGGACCCTTGTGCTTGGATATTTCCTCTATATGAATCAAATATATATGATTAAATTACATACAGATAAGTAAAGTACAGCATTAATTTTGTAACCTAGCTGTGTTCAGCTATAGATTTTAGCTGACAACATTAATTCTGACCAATAACATGTTACTTTTTCATATTCAAAACTTCATACAATTAACTTAACCAGAGCTAAAAAAAAAACCCAAATAAAATGCTTTCTTTATTATTTTGGTAAGGAATAAAAAGATTAAAAATTTAATATTGGGTCAACTCCATTATAAGGTATGTAGTCCCAATGCAGAAGCTTGTAAATTTGAGAGAAGCAATTTGGTCTCCATTTGACTACTGTCAACCTTACATGGATGGCAGTAGTCAAATGGAGACCAAATGACAGTTTCCATTCTTATCTTGTGTACTGCAGACAGTTGACTGTCCACAATTTTACTTTTTGTTTACCTATCTTGTGGGATTGTTGACATCACAATATAAAGCATATGTTATGGAGAGTGTCAACTGTCAACCGGTCCCCCGGTCGACAGTAGATTATGTCAACCCGAACATGCTACGGAAAGTGTCAACTGACAACAATCGACCTGCCCCTCAGTTGACAGTAGATTATGTTATTGAAAGTGTCATCTGTCAACCTGTCCCCAGTCAACATTAGAACATAAATGTGGAAAAATCATCGATTATTAACCATAAATGTGATGTAGGAACATCTCCATACAATATTTGAAAAAAGTACTTCTTTTTCCTTATATTGGAGTTGATTATTCAATACTGCCAAAAGTAAATCTTTGACACTGTATAGTCATGGTTTTTTTTCTGCATTAACTATTTTACTTGTATGGTGTTGAAAAATTCAAAGCATTTTTCATATTTATTGCTGAATAAATATCGATTTACAGTTTAAAATAACAGAATTAATAAAATAATGAGTTTCGAATACATGTGTGACGGTCAGACCGGTTCGAATACCAGCGCCAGATAGCTCAGTTGGCAGAGCACCTGACTAGAGATTCTGGAGGCCCGGGTTCGAATCCCGGTCTGGTCTGTCATTATTTCGCCCATCCCATTACATTTGGTGCCATGACCAACACCTGGAACTGTCAGGTGAACTCCTGCAGAATAAGAGCCTTGGGTGATCTTCAAGGGCAAAGATCATTTAAGGGGGGAGGAATGTGATGGTCAGACCAGTTTGAATACTGGTGCTAGACAGCTCAGTTGGTAGAGCACCTGACTAGAGATTCAGGGGTCCTGTGTTCGAATTCCGGTCTGGTCCGTCATTCTTTTTCCAATCCCATTACAAATGTAATACGTACCATCTGAATGAACTCCAGCTATAAGATAATCTCCCATTTGTTTCGCCTAAAATATACATTTAATAATTCAAAATACATGAGAATATATCATTGTATAATATGTTTAACCTCATTACTAAGGGAGAGAGAGAGAGAGAGAGAGAGAGAGAGAGAGAGAGAGAGGTCAGTATGCATACATTACCTGTCTAATGGCATTTGCATGGCCAAAGTGAACCATATCAAAACTGTAATAAAAATCACATGGGGTGCAAAATATGGTGAAACAAAATATAACTTTATTTTTAAAAAACTCTGTCGATGTATTTCCTGCTTGCTGTCATTTGTCGAGTAACACACATGTACACACAAACACACAATCAATAAAATAAAGTCGAAGGAGATTCAATTCACATTAAAAGAGATGCAGATGCATTGGTATCAGATTAAGATATCTAAAAGAAAACAATTTTTCTTCATGCACTTACGTCTTGCACAAAAATATATTTTCTAAAACATTTTTTTCTTTTTTTACAGTAGCTGGGTACTGCACATGTTCTGTTCAATCTAATCAGTTTAGGAAAATGTGCAAGTTTTCAATGTAATCAGATAGGAAAAAACAAAGAAATTGTTTAATTAAATGCAGTCACACTCACCATCCATCGACCCACACTCGAACTTGCTTCTGCTTCTTTTCGCTTGCCATCTCTGCTGAACTTTGAACATCCGATAAACGCTTCGTAGCCATGCTTGATTGGTTCCCTTTATCAGGTGATATTTGTTGACGAGAACCAGTTGATATTTCCGAAAGTTCACAAGCACTGGCTCATGGGCGGATCTTTGAGGGAGGGGGTAGGGGGGGGGGGGTGATGATGGTGGTGGTAGGGGCTTAAATTATTATTCATTAAATCCACATAGTAAAATTACGAAAAATTTTCTGGCTCCACACACGTGAACTTGAGCCAAGTGGATTATTATTATTTTTTAAGATAAAGGCGTCACAGAGACATAAATAACATGTTATTTATGTCTCTGGGCGTCATAAGGAAGATATATATTGATCTTAATCACTGAATGTGTATATATATGCTAACAACATATATTTCTGATTTATAATGAAGATTTTATTTCACAAACGAAAAGAAACATTTTTTTTGGTTATGCCTAATTTGTCTTTATATACTTAGTGGTAATATATATCATGTCTTTTTTGTTTTTAATTGGAATAATCATCAATTTTAATATAATTTAAAATCTGCATGTATACATGTACATGTAACTATCTATAGTGATTGTTTGTTTTTAGAGTGTAACAAAGTGAAACTTATCTGTTTATCAAGTGCTACCACAAAATAAATTAATATTTGAAAATGCTTGGTATCAATTGTTTCATGTTTACGACCAAATATCCCCGGTGATTTAGTTAGATATATGATACACATTTCTAAACGCCATATTTTATGCACAGATCCTTCGATCGCTGCTCGGAATTTCAAGGTATTGTTATTAATACCCTTGTTAATATTCATCATATATCGAAATAATATTTTCAAAAATCCAGAAAACAAACACATTCAGAAGCTAATTGAGATGTAAAATGTACTTTCGACATACAACAGTTCTTTGGCCCACATGTTAAAATGTCGAATTACAAACAAGCATATACTTTCAATGAGCCGTGCAAATCGTGTACATATATTGTGCATTTGATATTATTCATTTATTCAGTAACGTTTTACTTATGATCCTAACAGATAAAATGGTTTGCAATTTGCAGTTACATGTATTATGTATCTTCAATAATTTCAAGAAAATAGTCAAAGTGATAATAAAAAAAAACCATACACCCTTTGATATATTTCATGAGCAATATCTCAACACATTGGCGAAAATATTGCAATAAACTAAAACTGGTGTAAGTGTTATACTAGTCCGAAATATCTGACGTTTTCCTGGCTTTTTTAACGATTTTGATATTTTACATGCCAGGAAAACGTCAGAACCGGCGCCATTACGAAAACTGGAAATTCATCGTCTCCAACTGGAAGCGGCATTCTAGGCTCGATTTTTGATAGATCTATATCTAAAGTCAATAATACAGCTTAAAATATAATTTTACTGCACATTCGATAATCACAGTGATAAACAATAGTGTTGTTGACCTATTTTCTCGCGAGATTTCAAAAATACACGAAATCAAAACAAATCACAACAGTTCGATAGAAAGTCTTCAACAGCCTGTTTATGGGATGAAAGGTCCCATAAAAGCGATATTAGTTAGCAGCAAAATTATCGTTTTATTAATTGGTTGTGAGTGAAACATTTGATTCAACTCGTAAATATTTAAAATCGAGCCGAGAATGCCGCCTCCAGTTGGAGGCGGCGAATTTCCAGTTTTCGTAATGGCGCCGGTTCTGACGTTTTCCTGGCATGTAAAATATCAAAATCGTTAAAAAAGCCAGGAAAACGTCAGATATTTCGGACTAGTGTTATACATGTATTCCAGCTGCAAATCTGATCGTCTGGGCACTTGATTTTGTCTATCTGATTTGTGGGGGGTGGGGTGGGGGTGGGGTTATAAGCCAACAATGTACATGTACATGTGTACGTTATTTTTACTGTAATTTAGCATATTAAATTCTCTTTGAAACCAAAATATAACGTACGTGGTCGTATCGAGAAAAAATTATATATAAAGTTTCATTTTCAGTTTTAGAGAAAATATTTCAAAACGTTTACGAGGGTTAAGACGAATGAGGAGTGATAACAAATTCAAGAAATAATTTTTTTAAGAGAAGTACTCCGAGTTTTCACAAATCATAATTAGATTTCGATCATTTCTGTACACATATTACATGTACGTGTATTTCAGGTGTAAGTACTGCACAAGAAAAAAAATGTATAGTCTGCGTTGGAATGCTCGCGACGAACCAACGAAGAAAGCATGCATTTTATTAATTGGGAAAAGGAGGAGAAAATAGAAGAAAAAGCTCATTGGGTGTTAAGACCTATTCTATGTTAAAATCAAAATTGTATATAGAGATTCCGGCACGCCTAGTCACCAATTTTCTTTATATTGCATACAATGATTCATTTAAGCATTGAATGCTTATTTTTGGATGTCGTCGGTCCTGTAACACACCAAGCGGTGCTTACAAATTGAATACCGCGCGTTAAAACACGTGAATACTTTAACACGTGAATATATTTGTGCACATGGCGCATGAATTATCGTGTATTCATAGAAAATTGAACGTCGCAGATTTCCAATGCAAACATAAGGGGAAATATACACTGAATGTAAATATATTGATGTAATAAGTAGCGAGATGCCATAAATTTGTTGCTAAGGGCTACCGTTGCCATGGTAACGGAGACCAAAGATAGAAAAATGGCAAATCTAAGCAACTTCAAAGTAAGACAGAAAGTAATTGCAGCTAATCTAATTTATGAAATATAAAAAATTAAATTGACTACATGGTCAATTTTCAAATTATAGAAAAACATTGGTGGCCAAATCAAAATCTTAAGAATATTACCATGGAAACCGAATATTATTTTCGAAACATGATTTTTTCATATTTTTTAAAATATCAGAAGTTATCATTGAACCAAACTCATAGATTTACTGCTGTATTTCAAATATACATGTTGGATAAAAATTGATACTCGTTGCTATGGTAACAAGGTTAAAATTTAAAAAAAAATGAAGAAAACCACAGTGATTGTGTCAAGCGAAAATGCTTGTTTTAAACTCAATTTAGAACCACTTTTTGTTGCTATTCTTGAGAAACATACCAAATTTTTATATCATATATATTCAAGCATTATTCAGCGTCTTAAAATTGCCGATGCTAAGGAAATATGTGGACTTAAGAAAATCATACAGAAATTCCTAATTGTACAAAACGTCATAGCAACGGCCATTTCTCTTGCGTAAATGCAACTTCAAATGATATTGCATTAAAGTTAAGGACGTGTTTAGTCATTCCGGTCAATTTATTTTAAAGTACCATGATCCAGGTATGAGTAAAAAATCTTCAAAAGTACCTCAAAATATGCAGATTTTTGTGATTTTTAGTTTGTTACCATAGCAACGAATTTTAATTTTCAGTTTTATTATTTCTGTTGCCAAAGTAAAACAACAGTTTAAATGTTTTCCATTTAAAACTATTTATGTTCGAGTAAAACGAAAAAATGTTATTTTTGAAGTGCTGTTTAGTTACCATGGTAACACTATTAAACCATTCATTTGCCCATGAAAATTTTTCAATAATTTAAAAATTCACAATATTTAGTATGCGATTGTTTTATTCTGTATAGCTGAAACTGCTGCAATCTCTTACAATTTGTGTTTAAAAGAGCTTAAAATGGCCATTTTTCAATCTTTTGCTTCTGTTACCATGGCAACTTGTCCCCATAGCAACCTTCTAAGGTTGTCTTGCATTTGTATTCACCATAGGGTATCAAATTCAAAATATGAAGAAAATCTGTGATTATGCATGGCCACCGAATTTTGATATTTACAGAGAATTGATCTTAAAATATCTCCAAGACCGCATTTTCCTTACAATTCCTTATAATTATTTTTAATTGTGTGGTGTTTACAATGCTCAATAGTCAACTTTATGTGCATCATTTTATAATTCAAGTTAGCTATATAGTTAACACATTAAAGTTCGAACAATGGAAAACATTCACTAAAGGATTTATATGTATTTATTCCTTTAAGACACCCAATTTTACGAATATTTTATAATGTATGAAATCCTTTTGTTTTTAAACTTAATTAACAAAAGCCTTATATAGATTAACAGGATGATGAATGTCGTCTGCATAATACATCTCATATCCTTGTACAAGCTCATGCAGAAACCAAATGACATCCGCGGTCATACGAAAATTTTACAAGAACAGTTGTATGTACATGTAGCAGGAAATCCCCATAGAGCGAGAGGTTGCTTCATAAAGAATGGCTATATAAAGTTACTCTTCCCAATGTTTAGGAACGTCAGTTAGATACTGACTATTCCCCAGGATAGTGAATCGATCTCCCCCAGCTTTTACACAATCGGATTAATACAGATCTCTACAATAGCACATGATATGAACATAAACAATGGGAACAGAGCATGCATTTTGAAAGTAGTGCTCTCGCCAAACATCACAATCCTGTATGTACGTGGAAAAAATTACATGTTATCAAAAATATCTAGCATCGTATATCTTGTACTTCAAAAAACAAATCACCCAAGAGGGAACAGCAAATGTACATGTAAACGAATGTAGACCTGAGCTCGAACAATGCAATGCATGTCATTCTCTTGAAAGTGTAATTCTGAATATTTACATTTTCAGCTGCCTTAATTTGTCTGTGACAACATTACAAATCAATTTTGAAGCCTATAGCCCAATAATTTCATAAGAGATGAGCGACACAAAATGGGCGTGTCTTAATTATAGCGTAACCGAAAAACGGTATTGGCTGCGCCGCGTAGTAATACATATAGCATGTACTACCTAAAGAAATAGTGCATTTAATTGTTTATAAAGTGTAGAAATTGATATAAATATAAGTAATAAAGAAACATTCTTTGAATATCATGAGGTGATAATTTCGGTCGGAGCGTGGTCAAATCTATCATAAAGCCCGTCTGGCTTTATTTGATTTGACCACGCCCCGACCAAAATTATCACTTCATAATACTCAAAGAATGATTCCTTATTCCTTAAATAGATTTTTTGATCAAGTGTAGAAATAATTACTTTACACACTGACTCTATGTCAAAAAAGCATTCACATGCTTTGACTATGAGTCTTTGCATGTACAGGTATGTTTATATATGTGCGTATAGATATGTGTGTAAATGTTTACCAGTAATATATTTATATTCTGGCCTATCCCTCATTTTTGTTCATTTTACCTATCATTAATGCAACTAGTTCTCTCTTGTGCTTGTAAGTAGTGTATTACATGTCAGATGAATATTTACACTGCAAAACCACACATAATAGGTAATTACTTAACAATAAAATGCTTACTTTGGTGATTCATGCGGGATATGAAGGTGGCGACAGTGCAGAAAAAATACATAACCTGCGTTATTTGGATCATCAAAGAAAGCATATTATTATTTATACTAACACCTTTCTTTAAACAAATTAATAAATTGATTGTAAAAAGTAAGTTAACTTATCTAAATTACTGTTAATGTACATCAGTACGTTACATGTAGCTAAAAGAAACACCCAAATCGTCTTCTATGGAAATTTGAGTCTGACATCATCTTGATTATTTCGGACAGTCCGTGATTTTTCTTAGGTCGCTGTATAGGTTTCGATCAATCGATAAAAGGGGCGTGTAGATTTCAGTCCCGTCAGTTTCTATAGAGAACACTGTGCCGGATAATTATGCCAGTGCCAAGGTGGCATTTTTGCACCCGATTAAGCTGCATGTAACGAAAAATTTAAAAATGCCAATGATAGACCGTTGCTTAAAGAGTTTATATCCACTTTTTTTTTTTTTTTATTAATGTCTAACCTGCCAGGTGAGATATTTACCTTTAAATATTTATTTCCTACAGGAAAATAATTTTTCCCAGAGGAAAAACAATTTTCCTACAGGATATTTGGCATTTCCTACCGGAATAAAAGAACTTCCTATAGGAATTTAAAATCCGATAGGAAATCTTAATTTCCTATAGGAAAACTACCTGTCTGAATCAAATTCCTGCAGGGAATACTTTTCTCCTACAGGAAATATAATTCCTATAGGATTTTCTAAATATTCTACAGGATTTCCATTATTTCCTGTAGGAAAATTATTTCTCCTATGGGATTTAATATTTTCCTACGGGATATTCATTTTTAAAGTTAAATATCTCATCTGACAGGTGAGCCTCACTAAAAACAAAAGTGATTATATACTCTCTAGACAATGGATATCATACGGTATATATGGATTTTTACGAAACTGCATCTTAAGCGGGTGCAAAATTGCCACCTTGGCACTGGCATAATTATCCGGCACAGTGTTAGAGCTATGAATTAACAGTAAGTTTCCGTGAGAAATAGAGGGAATCATACTCGGTAGATGTAAATGATTTAAATAGAATTATATATTCAACACCCTTCCAAAAGAAAAAATAATGATATTCGACGGTATAGTCAACATTTCAATTAATTTATTAAAAATCAAAATTGTGTAACAATGTAAACAAGTAACATAACTCATTGGTACATAAATATATAAATAAATCTGCTTTCTTTTAAAAGGACAATTATCATCTTATCACTCTCTTGTCACATAAATGAAAATTACTTAAAATTCCAGGTCTATATTGATCTCAGTTGGAGAAATAAACAGTATTTTCCAAAAAGGATATTAAAAACCGATTTCTATCATAGTAATAAAGAGTGTAAACTGTATAGTCAGATAAGAATAAAAAAAAAAGAATCCTAATGTATTCAACATATCTTTCGAATATCAGTTCTCAGTAGTGTGTACGAGTATTGATCAAAATATTAATTTTCAGTACGATAACCAAAACGACTTGGTGTAAAATTTCCAAAATATGAAAGTTTCATTTTCATGAACATCTGCGCCATTTTATTATACGAGTGTGTCTCGTTACAATTTTTTTTATCAATGAATATTTGATACTTTTTCAGAAACAAAAACACGGAGCAATTAATCATTGTAACACAACAGTCTCTTCTTTCATGAAATTATCAGAAGTTCAAAATTTGTTCTACAATCATGTCGATAGGCATATTCTCCATTTTATTCAATAATGTCCCCCCCCCCCCCCCCCCCCCACACACACACACAAGGCATGCTGAAATGTGTCATTTTCAAAAACAATTTGGAGTATTTAAGAAAAATCATTACCACATTTACAAAATGAAAAAAAAAGTACAATATTGCTCATCTTTCATTTATGTGAAAATATACTCGATATCTTAAACATTGTATTAGAAGGGTATAATATAACTTTTATCAGTGAAACTCATTTCACTTTTGTCGACTGGTTGTGCAAATTGAATAAACTTAATGACCAACTTTAAACAAGTGTTGCATAGAAATACAAACAATACAGATTTTACAGTATCAAGTCCAACAATGGTGACAGGCCAATGGTCACTCATATAAACTTAAATCGGACTTTTTTCTCGTCGTCATCGAACTCCTCTCTGAGTGAGATTTGGGATGGACTATCGGAACCTTGCTCTGAATTTCCTCTGTCTGCGTTTAGAAGGAACTCGTCGTCTCCTGTCACCGATTTGCTTTCCATCTGCTCTGGCTTTAATGAATAGGGAAGTATATATTATGTCTACTATTTAGTTATATATCTACAACTTATAAGAATTTACATTAATTTAGTTAGAATGCGTGACAAATAATCTTACATGATTGATAAATTGGTATTAAAAAATACATACATTGTTTTTTGGATTGTGTGAATTTCAACTCATATAACAATATCCTAAACTTTAGTTAATTATAAATTATGAACATATACAAGATATTATGAACAATTAAACATTAGTTAACCTAAAAGGCAACAACAATAGGGTAAAGTATTCAGGATAATATTTATATAAAGCTCAATTAGGATGGGATACAAACTACACATCCAATACAAACGAAATCCTGTATAGAATGCCTTTTTAAACGTTGTATATATAATTCATGTTCATTATAAAGTTTTGACTCAAACGTTTTTAGGAAAAGTTGTTTGGGTGTTATTAAAGTAGCTTTGTCAAAGTATGATTTAAAATTAGAATAACATGCATGGCAATATTCATTTTGCATGGAAAAGAAATACGTTTGCAATTTGTATTATATATATATGACAAGGAAAATATGAATGTAAAACCACACGAACGACACTGAGTACACTTCAATACAAAACAACAACAAAAACAGAACAAACAAACCAACAACTACACATTAATTTAAGGTAAGGTGCAAGGAAAACATGGCCATTGGGTTGAGTACTGGTATATACATTATTCTTGCATGCAGGTTGGGATCGATATATTGTATTGGAATATACTAGTCGACATCAATTCTTCATGTACTAATCACTGCAAGTGTCACTTAAAATATACATATTCATGTTTTTGAATGCACATACATATCCTTAATAGTGTGTCTGTGTGTGCTATGACTTTAAGATTGCAGTTATTTGTACATGAGGAATCGGCACACGTTTTGTACCTGGGGCTGAACTTCAACTCCTTCGATGTCACTAAATGTTTCTCTTACTAGTCTCATCACATTTAGTGCGTTTACATTTCCTTTACGTAGCTCGTCTTGTAGATCGCCTGTGGTGCAGGAGGCAAAAAATCATATAAAAACTGAGAGAGAGAGAGAGAAAGAGAGAGAGAGAGAGAGAGAGAGATTTGAATCAATATAAAAACATGCACTGTTCAGTTCTCACCACCATATCAAACATTCTGCGTTTTGTCCTAATCTTATCATTAAATCAAAGTGATCTTTGATACTACTATCGTAATTATATGATTAATTTTATTTTTAGTTTTAAAAATATTTACGAGGGTCAATAAAAAAAATACAAAGACTTTTGCCGTAGCTATGTTATTTAACGTCATATTATTACTAAATTTAGTAGACATAATTTAGCAATTGTTTCAAACAATTTGAAATCAAAAATGTTCATGTATTCCCTTATTTCTAAGAATTATTAAGAATCGAATCATGCAAAAATGAGGTCACGGCGCACGGTCAAACTTTGTGTTCTGTCAACGATAAACCATATTATGTTGAAAGCAATAGATATCAGTAACTAAAGACATATAGTCCTCTTTAAAATTGACTGAAAATATTGACGTCGCCGGACGTCACGGCGCAACGAAAAGTATAAAGAGTATGGATTTAACTCGGGAAAAAGCCGATAAAACCTGTGAAAATGCTCAATGGGGAAAAAATAAGTAAAAAATTATTTGCACATTTGTGTTTAACTCTAACACATTTTGTGGGGGTTGTGGTAAATGTAATTTGAACATCAAACATTACGAAAGAGAGTAGAATATCTGTAAATAGTTGATCACAAGAATAAACAACGTCATTTGACATTCAGGGATTTTCTTACTGTAAACGAAGAGACATGCAGTAAAAAATAAGAAAACTTCGAGGAACTAACTCATAATTTTCGAACAAATGTGAACAAATTACATGTCAAGTGATATAGTGCCGATTTAAATTGTATGGTGAAAAGCATAAAAGACTCAGGGGGATATAAAGATTGGATATTTCTATTAACTGTACGTGCGTCATCTTGACGTCATGTTTTCAACGTTACCGTGCGCTGTGGTGACAAAACATGTTGATTTTAAAATCGGGTAACAAAAATACATTTTCATCAAATGGGATGAAACTTCGTACATGAATAAAATAAGTGTTGTTGCATAAATTAATCTGTTAGTTATGACTTTAATGAAAAATATATGATAGACAGGCACATTGTCTTCGTATTTTTTGATTGACCCTCGTATATCACTTATTTTTATTTGCATGAATTATAGATACTTAATTGTAACCAGTATCAATATATAGAAATATATTTCCTTGTAAATGAAATACTACACACATACATATTTTAAAATGTGCTGGACACCAATTTTAAAATTCAAAGAAAGAGCTTACAAAAAGAGGAAAAATATATCTTAAGAATTTTAACATATAATCAAGTTGACAAATAATACTTTAAAAAATCTTTTCGTCAATATCCTATTAAATATTTCCATCTACTATAATAAAAAAAAATCATAATTCTAAGTTATGCTTGACAATTTGTCCCAAAATAAAGCAATGAGGGTTTTAAATTTTAAAGACATAACCTTATTTTATGAAAAAAAAAACCATGCACATTAAAAAAAAAAATAAAACCCATGAGATCAGAGGAATACTAAGAAGGTGATACTTACTCCAGTTTTCATTTTTTTCACCGACTGTTTTGTTTTTGCCAACGGAAGGCACAAAAGCTAATGCCGACTTAGCTGATTTCAACACTATATCCATTACGCCAACGATGTCTTCAGCGCCTGCGCTTTCTTCCTTCACATCAGTAATACTTTTGTTCAGAATGGCGGCAAAAATAGTGAACAAAGTCATGATTACCAGGAGAATGTACATGAAGTAGAACATTCTAGCCACCACTGGGTTCGATTCTACCAAAGCATCGAGGCTGTTCACACCAATGAAGGTATTTGTCAGACTTCCAATGACGCTGAAGAAACTTTTGTATTCTTTGACGCTTGATCCAAATAAGAGGTATCCTGTTCCTACGAAGGTAAAGAACATGATGGAAAACATTATCAAGAATCCGTAGAGATCCCGTCCGACATTAGTGATGACGGAGATGATTTCCGTTATTTTCTTGCTGTAACCCAAAATCCGTAGAAACTGTATGATGGAAACAAAGACAAGTATGGCGAAAATTATAGAAAACGTATTGTCCCATATCACGACATTTGCAAAGTTGATGAACTGTGACCCTGTAACCAGCTGATCATAATAGAGGCCCATTGCTTTTGATGCAGCTTGGATGCGGACTATATAAACACCAATTGCAGCAAATCCTAAAAACGCCATTATTATATCAACATAGTGCCAAGGGTGTTTCAGGTAATCAGGGCAGCCCAAGTTTCGAATACCTCTGATGAACTTTACAAAAGAGTAAATGACGTAAGCAATAAAAATTGAATAACAAGCTATGACGTAAGACCCAACGGCTTCAGCAGACGATACTGGTCGGAATGCTTCCGACTCATACCATATCAAGGCTCGACCAAATTCGGTAAATTCTGTAAGAAACATTACATAGGCAAATAGATTCACGTTTGGGTTGTATAAAGTGAACTCAAGGAATACTGCTCTTGTTTGTCTGTCGATCCACTGTTTGGTCAGAAGGTCATTCGTAATATCCATCGCTTCAGATATTGTTTCTTTTAAGCTTATGATATAACCACCACCGCTGTAGGTATTATATTCTCCTGCCTTTGGAATTCCCCAAATGTCAAGCGCACTTGTGAATTTCCAAGCATTGATCGTTTTATCGTTTGAATTGGCGCAGCTATCGTTGTACGGAGTCCACCCGACACAATATGATTGGTCATCTTCATCTGTGATTGAATATCGGTCATAGCAAGGATAGGGCCATGTCAGACTAGAATATTCGCAATCACCTTGAACAAAAAAGAACAATTGATTCCAATTTGATGAATATAACAGTAACTTAACTTAACGAGAAACTCACAGAAGACTCATTAAAATATTTAAATCTAATTAACCATTAATAAGCAAGTAAGGGAAATTGAAGAGAATACCTCAAAGATAGTGCATCTTACCTGTTCCCATTCGGACCTGCCTTAGCCTTGGAGGGCCTATTCGTATGCTAACATTGTCCGAAAAGTATTGTAAGTCACGAGCGAAAAATATTGTTTGATTGGCGTAGTTTTTCTGCGGAAAATAGGTCGGCAGCAAAGAACCTTTCAACCAACTGAAGAAAGAGTCTGTGTCGGAAACCTAAATAAGAAACAATTTTTTAATCACTTATTTTTATTCTTAAGGAACAAAGATTCAAGCTAAATTTTATTTTACGACTTTGGTCATGAATTATTCTGTTTTTTTTTCTACAATGAAATGACTATAATATTATCTTGTTCAACGACAGAATTCACAGCTAGTATAACAGTTTCTTAGAATTTTACTGTTTTGTTCGTTTATCAATTTAATACTTACACCAGGGAGTGGTTATCGAATGACTTACTTTAGAAAATGAACTATACATGTAATCATCTAAACTCTGTTTGAACCCAAAACCTCGCTGGTCACGCTCCATGTAGCTAATGCTGTAAATGGCCGACACGTATACCGCATACACTAGTAGTGTTATCATTGCGGCTTTTGCTGTTCGTTCCTCTTGCCGCTTCTTCCTCATGACTGCCACTTGCTCATCCGATAGGGGTTTTTGGCCACTTACTATATTGTTGACCAATGCTTAAACATAAAAACGTTTTAATAATATCTGTTTTTAGCATTTAACCCTCTTAATTAATTTTATGAAACATACACGCAAAATAATACTTATCACACATGCATCAAAATTTTGTTTTTGGTCAAACATAAAAAAATAATGTCATAAAAATGAATTAAAAACATACCATTAAATCCTTCTCTGCTCTTTGCCTTGAATTGGGACTTAGAAACTGTTTGAAGTTTTTCAAAATCAACTTTTGGAGGGACTGATTCGTCAGCCATTCTTTTGAATATTAACGCAAACACAGCCGAAATAAGAAGAACCTGATAAATGAAATTTTAACGTTAAATACTAGAAGAATAAACCATGAAAGGAAAACCTTTTGTAGTTGAAATAAAGCATTATAAGATATATGACAGTCATTTTCGTCCTTCAGTACCTTTAGTGGATCCACGCACAAAAGGGATTCAAAAAAGGACAGCATAAACGAGGAGAGCCATTCTTCTGACTTTTCTATTCCCCACTCCATGCTGTACAACAGCAAGAAGAAAGCTGAAGAGAGAACGGACATAAACACAACAAACCACGCAATTCGTCGAACCCAATGAGGCAGTGGGAGATGATTGTTATCAAGTAAATTTTCCAAGTTAATAGCTATCATCTTATTAGTGGAATCATCGTCCTCTGATGTGTTTTCAATTCCATCACTTTTAGTTCCAGATCCCGCATCATCATTCTCTATTTCTGAACTGTTTACCTCATTATCGTTACGGGAGATCGTTGCAATAGGCTTTTTCTTTTTCGGTTTTCTTATCTTAGGTGGTGGTGGACGACATTTTCGAAAGGCAAATGTTATGAAAATAATTGGTGGTGTAGTAATGGATATTCCTATTATGGACACAATGATAGTTGTTACTGATATTCTAATTACACCGACCTGCCAAACCCCGTCTACTTTATCCTCCGAGGAGGACCGGAAAAACATAGCATTGGTAATCATTGTAAGAAAAAGCATGCATAATATACAGGACAGACGTTGGACTCGGGTAAATATGCTTCTTTGGGGTCTAATAAACATGGATAGCCACAAATGTTGTTCACTTATGTTTGACTGCGCATGATCGGAAAAGAGCGTGTTGAAAGATGTTATGTCATCATTGCTTGAGACGGGAAGAATCCTATCAATCATTCCATCTTCTTCTTCAATTGATAGCCATTTGTCACACAAGAAAATGTATCTAAAAATAGGATGTAACTATGTATTAGAAATAATCTTATTTTTGAGATATAAATGTGTATTGATTGTGTCATTATCTAAACAAAACATAATACCTTTCCTGGGTATGTAAATCATCCACGACTACTCTACTCAAATACCAACTCTGACTTCCTTTTGGTCCCGCATTGTCGTGCCATATTCGAAGGTGTGTCAGGTTGCCAAGAGGCTCTGAAGTCCCCATAATGTATTTATTTACACTCGCTGTTCCAAACCCCTATAAAGAAAGGCAATAGTATAATAACTTGCAAGCGATTACAATTTACATGAAAATATGCCCTGGACACCATGACCTTTGTACATTCAGACTTGCATACCTTTCTAATACCATCCGACAGTGTTCTGATCCCGGTGTCAGATTCGTCACCAGAAAGGATAAAATTGACATTTGATAAGGTTCCAGCCCCTTTACGCATGCCAGTTTGTACTGTTAGTAAATAAAAGTTTGCATCGCCAGCATCAGAGTCACTTAGAAAATGTGTCGCCCACTATGAATAAATAATATAAAATATTGTTATAATCAAATTTTAGATACCTCATGTAAATGAAGGTCCATATTACATATATATTTTTTTACCTTTTCCTCGTCTTTTTTATCTTGACGTCTGAGATATAACGCTGTTATTACGTAGACAACAAGAAATGCTATGAGCGTTCCATACACTGCAGCATTTGCGGGATCAAACTTTCCCCACACATTTGCGAAATCTATCGTATTAAGAGGTACTACAAACGTTGAAGAAAAAGTCGTCCCTGGACATCGACATACCGTATTTTCTTTTGTACTGATTCTCAAAACCTTTAAAATAAAATGAAATATTTGATATACATGTATGTTGGTTTAGAGATAGAAAACTGGTAGTAAAAACAGACAGTTACAATGACGCTGACCACTTTATTCATTGTTTATAGGATAGCACAATATATTGGGTACCTCGCAATTATTCGAATTCCAGGTATTTGTAGCTTTGTCATAAGAACGACATCCGGTAGTTGTAATGGCCATGCTAAAGTTGGAGGCGGTTGGAGCGAATACCGCGGTGTCATTGGCTGATTCTTGACTTGTGTCACGCCGTCTTCTTCTGGAGTTACCAGCGGTATCAGACTGAGAGGAAAATTTTGTTACATCCACTACAATCCAAATGTGACAATCAACAATTGATTAATAGTCCAACATCAAAAACGAAATTGAATGATTTACTCTTCTTGACAATAATATTCAATTATACACGTTTTTCGCCTAGTTTTAACCTTACCTTCTCCTAATTTTATTCCCATGTAACATAATCCTTTGTTGCAAACACCGCCATCCAAAAATATCTTGAAACCGTCGTCTGCAGTTGACCAATTGGCTGCTGATACAACAACTTCAAAGTCTTGAGATGTCGGGAAATAGACGCTACTAAAATAAAAGCTATACAGTGTGTCGTTGGGGTTATTGCTGATGTCAAAATTGTCTGGCTTGAAGAAAACTACACCAGCATCTCCGTCATTTTCTACTTCAAACTTGAAGTAAATCATTGGTTCGGGGTATGTTGTCTGGAGTTTTGGTTCATAGACTGTAGGTTCGGGAACAGGTGGATTCTTTATAACTGAATCTACAATTGCATCTTTTCCCATGTCAATGGAAGAGACACCAGTTGTCAATGAAGAGGCGTTCTCGACGTAGTTGTAAGGATTTCTTTTGTACACTATAATCTGAATATATTAAAATACAATTTTATACATTTAGTTCATGTAATGTCACGAAATTGAATATCCATCTCAGTATTTATATATTTTTTTTATCACATAATAATTTAAAACCTTAATCAAGAGCTCCGTTTTGTTGGTTTCGAAGTTATTGACGTGTGTGTCATCTACGTCATCGGGCGTCACCCTCTGAGTGACTATGTCTAGGACGGTAGTTGATATTAGTGATTTTTCAGCCAGCGACAAAGACCTCAATGTTATATCTTGTAGTATTGAGATTACTTCTTGTTGTTTAGAAAGTATTTTGGCTGTCTAATTGGAAGATATGAAAATCAATCAACAAGTATGAGGAACTATTACATGAATTTTCAAATAATAACAGATTAATAAAGAAACCCCGTGAAAAAAAATGATACAAGCATTGATGATATTTCTAGTTTTATCTTGATAAATTGTTGTTTTGTTATAATGCTTTACGAAATACCGGTAGATTTTAGTATAAATCAATTTAAAGAAATTATGGTTACAGGAATGCATTCTCCCACAATCATCTTAAATTAATACTATATATTTTAACAAAACTTGGTGTAATATACAAACAACACAGTGCCACTTATTTTATTTAGATCAATAATTAAGAGGACTGTATGGTCGTGGCCATTTTTAGTCTATACCGTATATACCTTCTTTAGACAAAGAACCTTCTTGATAAAGATAAGGTAATGTTTACATTTTAAAGCTAATATATTAATTAGTACCTTCTTAAGACAAAAAACCTTCTTGATAAAGATAAAATAATGTTTACATTTTAAAGCTAATATATTAATTACTACTTATTAAATGATAATTAAATAATAATAGACAAAAATATCGTACTTTAAAGTTTGAGGGAGATCTGATTAGTAATTTGTTGACCACCTAGTCACCTAAAGGAGCCTCGGTGGTAAACACATTAACCATCAAATCTACCTTAAAGTATTAGAAACGATTTCTTAAGTTAAAAACTTTTATATATTAGCTTTGAAAATGGATGATTTTTTAATATTTTTATATAGAGCTCTTCTTCTTAAGGAGATTAATATAGTTTTAAAATGGCCATGACCATTGAGCCCTCTTAATAACATTAAATTCGAACCGATTTGCGCTCACCAGGTTAACCTGACTTTGTTGAATAGCACGAACGTGCTGGCGGACCAGAAGAACTTGATTGGCCTTTTCTCTATAATGTGTTACATTTGATAAACCCTTATGGGCGTTCATTTTGTTTTCAAATTCTGTTTTTAAATCAAGTTCTGCTTCAATGTCTTCCAAATTGAGATCCACATCCAAATTCTGTAGTTTAGCTGGTAACATTTTGTCCATAACTGTGTTCAGAACCCGTATTGCGACTTTAAAAAAAATCCAATAAATATTAATTATATTTTTCTCATAAAATGGTTGTTTTAAGATGTATACGTTATTAAAAAAAGATAAATAATTGAATGCGTAGTAGGCGATGGAAAATGCCCTCTTTCAGAAAAGATTGTTTTAAGAGGTAGTAATCGTTTATATTTTGTATCGCTATCTATTGTTTAATTTGTGCATACCAGGGATGGGGTAATGGTAATTTGTAATGGTAATTGAGCATAATTAATTACGAAATTTAATGTTATAGAAAGTAAGATGAAAAAAATTGTCTGTTTATTTTACAAATACAATCAATTTTAATTAAATTGTATAAACTAAGTTAGTCATGCTGTCATTACTTTTAATAATTAAGTACAGAACAATAGGTGTGAATATTTGTGTTTTCATACCAGTTATAGTCTGTATTTAAGTAAGACTTCCCTATATTATTCAAATGTGTTCATATAGAAAAAATTAGTGGATGCTAAATGCATAAAAGAGGATTTATAGCTTCGGTGTCACAGGACAGATTTTTAGACCTGCTAAGTGTAGGTAATGGGACATGTTTTAAACATCTAATGAACATCAAATGCAACTTTGAACATATGTTAAAGCTAAATCATGCTTTTAATTAAGTTATAAGGAATCATTCTGTAAGTATTAGAAGGTCATTGAATACGGTCAACGGTGATCAAATCCAATAAAACACGAAGGGCTATATGATAGATTTCATCACCCCGACTGTATTTGAGCACCTCATACTATTCAAAGAATGAATCCTTATTACTTATATATATATAATTTTCAGTAATTGTACGATTAAATATTAAAACAATCATTTTGTAATGTACAGCCCTATACAGTTCATCAATGATTGATGAACTGTATAGGGCTGTACATTACAAAATAGATTCGTAGTGTTATTACAGACAAAGACTGGTGAATGTAAATATCAAATTTTCATGACAAATTTGAGTGTGCTCTCTCTGCTTTAATTCAATGAATGCATTTTCTCAATTGTAATTTAATTTATTACATATGCAAAGTAATTGTAATTTAATTCATTACATATGAAAATCCTTGTAATGGTAATGGTAATAAAATAGAATGGTTTAAGTAAGTAATTTTAATTTATTAAACTATTTCCAATTTAATTGACCCCATTCCTCGTGCATACACATACTCATTCAATGATATTCATATTTAATCCTCAATGTTTAATTTTGGTGAGTCTCCAATAAATAAAATCAGTATAAACGATAAAACTTTGATTGTAGAGAAACAATATAAATATAAAAAATGTTTTTCAAATGATAACAGCATTATAAATGTTTATAATCAGTAAACAATTAAAGTGTATTGATCAAACCTTCACTTATATCTCTGATAATGTCGTTGTATTGAATCGGAATAAACGTTACACCATCATCAAGGTCGTCCGTGACAAAATTAACGGCTCCTTCAAAACAATGCGTCATGTTGAAAATGAATGTTGTCAAGTCCTCCTGTGAATGTAAATTACGCTAAAGATTATTATGAATTATCCCAGCGAATACTTATCATTATGATCTTAATATATGATTGTGTGTTAAACAACCGATATTTTGCTAAAACAACACAACAAGTACTAGTCCTTACATATTACTCTACTAATTCTTTCTTTAAACACCATTTTGTGTACATGTTTTGTATTTATATGATTTACTAACTTTAATGCTAATAAAGCTAAAAAGAAATCTGTAACTGCGAATATTGGTGATTCCAAGGTATATTTCATAAAATAGTCATGCAATAATAAAACTGGGAATAGATAAGAATTGATTTTTCGGATCTTGAAAAACAATGAGGCTTTAGTCGTAGTTTATAGTATTCATGATATATAGACACTTCCTATGCACTTTAAGATTCAGAACGTACCAACATATCTATGGGTATGTACTGTGTTCGCAGAATGAGAGATTCCAAGGTACTAAATATATGTTGGATATCGCTGATACTGAACTTCTTCGGATTATCTGTACAGTCAAGTGTGATGTCCGACTTGAAAAATCCCATGATCTCTTTAATTTTCTGATGAAAAAAGCAATAATTAAGAAACGTATGATCATTTTATCTGAGTTGACAATTTTATTTCTAAAAACTTGTTAGCGTTTTTTATTTCGTGTTCTTTAAATTATTGCAAAATAACAATACATATCTTAATAATTGTTGGTACACATTGTACCTGAATATAAAGCGCTTCAACGGGGTCGATAACCGGATTCATTGTGATCTCGTCGGCTACACGTTTGCTCGATAAAACCTCTTCTTCAGTAGGTATCGTTATTGTCTACAAATACTCGTAGTATGAAAATACTCTTACAATCAAGTTATTCAAAAGACACAACATTACTCGAATATAAGGCAAGGGGCACAATTATAAGCAGCACATGTTCCTTTCTTTTCCCAATGTCAGTTTACATTGATTACTTTAACAAACTCAAGAACTATGATGGCGTTTACATTTGTAACGTTGTCAAACAACGATGCTGCAGCCCCCAAGACTCCAACAGCTGCCATTTTGTTACCACCAGCAACAGCCTGGAAATATGACGCCATAACGTTATCGAAGAATCCTCCCACAGAGTTGACACTGATTTGAGCTGGTTTTGTTGGTGGAATAATCTGTCGAATAAAATTAGTTTGGAAGTAAAGTACATGTAAATGACATTAGTCTTGAATAACTTAATTTGTATATTTGACTCTAAATAATTTATTTTACGATTTCACTCACTTGTGTTGTAGTTTCGAAAAGAGAGAAATCCCCTTGCTCGTCAAAGATTTTGACCTGAACTGTCACATTGTAGTCAGTAAAGTTATCGCCAGCTTGAACTGGGACTTCTTTAATTGTACTTTCGCCTTTTAAATAATCACAATGTGAAACCCTTTTTATACTGCAGTTTAACAGTAATAAGAAATTTGTATCGTATTATGTCAACATCGTTTTCATAAAATATTAATAATAATTTTCGGTGGCTTGCTGAGTACAATTGAATATAATGCAGAAATCCGTGATATCACTTCAATCAATAGACTATTGTCAGTATTTAGTCGTTTAAAGTGTGAACAAATGAAAGTAGAAGTTAAATGATATGACAAATAGAAAGAGGAAAGTAAGTAGGATTAAAAGTAACATACCGCCACGGTATAGATAATTCGTCATTGTTTGTACTCCAAAGGACGTATTTCTGGTAAGTTTAGTTTCATACAGATATTGAAACACTACTCCGTTACTCCGGTCCCTTTCTGGATCTCTATTTTCATACAATCCCTCATCCAACCAATTATAACAATTCACACTTAGTCGGTTGATTGTGTCTGGAATTTACGTTTTGTTTAAGTTAAACATAGTGATAGGTATATACTACATAGATGTAATTTCATTTAAAACATTATTTTCTTATAGATATGCATATAGATTAAGCAAATAAAAATTGATTTTTCAACTGTAAACATAAAATTTTAACACCCCCTCTCCGAAATGACATCTTAAAAAGGCGAGATTCGAGATGTCTCAATCCACCCGCATATATCAATATCAATATTTTGGCAACCTTGTATACACTGTTGGACTACTAGTATATGAGATTCGTCGTGAATGTATTTTTCTTACATGCATGAGCCGTTACCTCTTCTTAAATGATATTGATTTGAATGAGCTATTTTACATTGCGTAAATAATACATATAAAGGCTAAGCTTGGATCATTTTGTCCACAAATTACTTCTTTAGACAGAAACAATCCTTCCAAATAGTGTTACATTTGTGCTACGGGAATGGAGTAAATGTTAATAAGGAAGTATGGAATACATCCATATCATGACGTACTTTCTTTCGAATGAAGCCTTAACAAGACGTATAAATTTATGTTTTTCCTTTTACTATTTTCATATGTGGCAGCGTAGCACAATAGGTGAACATGACAGCTACTGATCTGCAGGTTCAAAACCATCTATAAAAATATAACTCTTTCATAGTTGACTTAATAAATGAGAAGAATTTTAAAAATGCAATTAACGGTTAAATAAAGTACAATTACAGGAGGCGTTTGCACAGGCAAAATGTAAATAGTTAAATACATTTAAAGCTATGCTCTCTCTCTCTCTCTCTCTCTCTCTCTCTCTCTCTCTCTCTCTCTCTCTCTCTCATGGCAATAAATATCATTCAACTCCTTCATAACAGTATTTGGAAGCATTAACACATAGTAGTACTCATGCCACGGAACATGATTTCGTTAACTTTGATACATTTTAGTACACAAATAATTTCAAATCTCGAATACGCAATATGAATTTTGTCACAGAAACATAACACAGAAGTTTAATATAGAGTGCATTATTTATAATTATGATCTTCATCACGTCTAGAGTGGCCATTACCTGTGGTGGTATTCACAGTACAGTTTCCATTGTATGGTGGAAAGTTTGTTTTAAATGTTGTGTATACGTAATTGGGGGATGAAGAGCTGTCATTGAAAGTGCCTTCCATTGCAATAAGGTATTTCTTTCCACCATCCAGTTGACCACCATCAATTATAACACTCTCTTTTAAAGTGCCTTGTGTGAGAGAAATATACATTTTACAAAATAAATCACTTTACTTCTTTATTAGTGCAGAACTATTTTTCAAACTTTTGCTCTTGCATTATTCTTTTGCTTTAAATGAACACATTTCTTTACATAAACAAATCGATTAACGAATTACCTGTAATTCCAGTCATATTGGTGAAATTAGCAACCTCCGTGAATATATCGGACGATGCTTCTTTTTCAACCCACAGTTTCCATTTTGACCTCAACTTTCTCAGGCCTGAACTTTCACAGTTCGAACAGACTCCTCTCAGTGCGTGAGGAGATGCAACAGCTACTTTTGATAGGCAATTTTTTGAGCATCTGTAATCAATTTCATTTAGATTTTAATTAAATAAGCGTCATCTACTTATCGGTCTGTCATAATTTTGAAACACGACCAGGCTTTTACATAATTTTACTTTTTAAAATATTTTATAATACATCTTATGCTCAAATACTGTGACAATAAAGTACTTGCAACCTCACTGATATCTCAAGATGTCCCATAACCATATTAATTAAGCAGAACAATAATTCTTAGCTATTATTTTACAACTAATGTTTTATAATGTGTTTTCTTCTTCAATTCACCTTAGTGAGAGAACTGGGATAGAGCCGGAGTCGACAACTAAAATCTGTGTAAAGCTGTCTGTTGGTTGGTCAACACCGCTTGTTTTTTTAACTATAACCGTTGCTTCAAACATTTCACCAGGATTAAGACCGGTAATTTCGTATCTACTTCCCCTGTTTGACTGTGAATTTCCATTGTTACAGTGGTCGCCCATATTGCTCCTTGCGTTCATGTCGATTGTATTATCAACAAAAGGAAACGCCTGTGTTATCCTTAAAACATTTCGAAATAAAACATGAAATAGTTTAGTATTTTAAACGATTAATTCTGACATGATTTAGTAAAAAGAAAATATTGCTTAAATGAAAGAAAAATGAAGAAAATCATACTTTTTACAAGTCCACGAAAATTCGATGTTTCCTTTTCCACCTTTCCCATCATGAGAGAAAGTAGCATCAAAATGATACGATGATGTGCCCGATGATACTGTTTTTGTGCTACCACCAGAAATATATGAAAATGGCACTGGGTCCTTAAAAGTCATGTAGGTATACTCGTGAAAGTATGTAGAGCTTAGCGTTACGTTTAGTTCTATTTTGTAATACCCTGCATCAAATGACCCGTTCGTTATTAAAAAAGTTCCCGTGTTTGTTCCTAAAGGATTTGTATAATCTACAACCTCAAAATCGGCACCAACTAGATTTGTTTTTCGGATGGTCCAGTTGTACTTGATATCATTTTCAAGGCAATGAACGTTAATCCTACTATATATATAAACATCTGTTGCAGTGGATACGGGTAAAGACTCATTTGGCATTGAATACTTTCGCTCAAACAGCCCAACTTTTGAGTAACATTCATTCCCTACGTAAATCGGTTTGGTAATCGTTACATGCGAAATGTTGTTTGAACATGTGATAGACACTGTAAGGTTTCCTAGTGAAATATACGTATTGTTATATTGCATTGGGGTATCTGCCGTGATGTTAAAATTTTGTTTGTATTGAAATCTATCCACCAGGTCACCAGTGAGGAGACTACAATGAGTGAATGGCCTCTTTGGTATTCCAAACCGAGGGTCCTCTGTTTTATTTATAATTTCAACAAAGAATTTCACTTCCCCTGGGGGAGATACAACTCTCCAATTACTAGGATCAGCAACAAGATCTATTTCACCTGTAATGTTATAATCTGCAATAATCGGATTGTCTAGATACACAATTTCTGTAACAGAACCATTGGAACCCATGACTTTCGGTAGATAAAATCCGTATTCATAAAATCGTAGACTCACATTTGTTGTTCTATATGCATGGAGGGGTTCATTAGAGTCCGTAATTACCTGCAAGTTATAGATATTTTGGTTATCCTCTAAAACGTCAACCTGAAACTCGTATGTTGCATTTCCTAACATTTTCGTAGCAGTAAGTGTAAATGTTTCTTTTCTCAAATCAATGCTGTGCTTGTCGCAGAACAAAATCATAGTGCCAAGAGTAATATTATGTACACGGGTTGACGACGTGTTATAGTTGTGATCTAGGATTGTAAAGGTCATCGTATAGTTACCACGCTTTTTGAACTCATGTATGTATTCAAATTCGGTCTGAATGAACCGGTTTTCGCTCGTTCCGTCACCAAAGACCCAGACCGTTTCAATATTCGGAGGCAGACGAGAACATGCAAATAAAGTGAAATTGAAAGTGACGTTCACAGGGTCGTGTTTTGGTTTAAATGGAAAATGTATTCCATCAGACGGAATTGAAGGCACAAGTGACATGTTCATGTTCACAGGGTTCATAAATGTATAATTGAAGTCATCGGCTGTGAAAGAGCGAACCTGTATTACTGAGAACCCTTGGTAACTACTGACTGAATTGTGACAAGTAAAAGTAACGTTTTTGTCCCCATCCCTTTTGAATGTGTAGTTTCTTTTTACGGGATGATTATATCCAAATCGAGAAATAGTGTAATTTATCACTAGATCATCTTCATCATTGTCAAAAGTACAAACCACATTGGATGGATCAGGCAGATTTTCAAGAAGACTCATTGTAATATTCTGCTTCCCGTCAGGTCTGGGAATCATTTCAATATTCGGTGACATTCCTATCTTCCCCTCATGTAAAGGATGTTCAATTAGAACATCAATCCAGTTGATAGAAGAGTGAACTGGATTCCATGCCTTCACTGACACATTGTAATATTTCTTTGGTTGGGAATACGACTTGTTCCAGGAAGTAAAGTTATAGTGGTGATACAGATCACTTTCTTTATTTGTTATGAATGTCCCATCATCATAAGAAACATTGTACATAAAATTAGAGTTTGGGGTTGAAGTAAACGAAAACTCGGCTTCATGGTTTACTCTTGTAGGAGATACTTGTGCTAATTTAACGTCCAATTTGTCCCAAATACCAATAACTGTTGTCAAATTCTTGCTGTTGATGTGCGACTTGAGGATTGCAGTAATTGTGTATACCCCTTGATAATCATAGTGGTGACTAAATGGCACTCCAGCTGCAAGCTTATCATCATTTGCGTCCAAAGATATATTTGTTGAGTCACCATCTCCGAAATCAATTTCAATATATACCATTCCTTGGGGCTGGTTTGCAGAATTTTCTATCCGTAATACGATTGTTGCGTTTTCAATTGTTTGGACGGTCGTATTTGATTGCAAGACAAATCCATTTATTTGATAGTAGAGGTAGGCAATGAAGCTTTTACTAAATGCAGAAACGCGATTTTTCCCAACAACAGTGACATTGATGTCTCCTTTTTCTTTAAACGTGTGGTTGAAAAGAAGTGACCGAGTAGAATTACAAGGATGTAAAAACTGGATCGTGTCTGTCGGACCCAGAAACCAATCAGTTTCCATGTTTGATCCATTAATTATGCTTACATTGAATGCAAGGGGGGATCCTACCTCTGTGTATAGGTCGTAGTCAACCTTTAAAAAATGAAACGTTGATATTAAGCGGTAATGATAAACAAATATTGCTTTATTTGTTATAAAGATATTAGACATTGACTTTTCCGAAATACTAATTTATCGTATGACATTTACCATTATATCTTCAATTGCTTGTTCATAGATGATGGTCATAACTAAAGAATGCTCTTCAGTTTCATTCTGAGCCAGCATTAAGAACTTGATGGGGTACAAATCGTAAATAAGATTCCCCATCAGCGACGAATCCATACTAAACACAAGATGACCATCTTGTTGATTAATGTTGGCTGTCCTGGTATCGATGCTTAAGTTGCCGATGGTAGCATTGAAGAGTATATCGGGAACTATTGTATTGTTCAGTGTAGAAAAGTTAAAATGGACGTTGATAACTGACTTTGAAATCAGCAAAATTGGCATTGACTGATTTCCATCAAAAGTAAAATTTGTTATCTGGTCTGCAAATAAGTATGGAAGATGTTAGTTGGAAACATGATATGCACAATCTTCATTTGAGAACTACAAATAATACATTTTCTTTACTCATATACAAACCTTGTGTCACATGAATCATATATGAATGAAAACTGCTGTAAACTGGATTCCACGCGTAAAGAGTGACATTATAGTCATTTGGATAATCGTAAGATTTGTTCCAGCTCTCGAAATCATATGGTCGGAATAAATCGCTGTAGTTGTTTTGACGGATCTCTCCATCGCCATACGTTAAGATGTATAAAAAGTTAGAATTTGGCCTGTTTTGAAATTCAAACGTAATGTTTTCATAAACCTTTTTTTCCACTTCCGAAGACACATTCACTGTCAACTTGTCCCACACATATACAGTGGATGAAAAAACTTCAGATCCAAGCGGAGATGTTAAGTTAGAAGTAATTGTATAGTTTCCTTGGATAGGATATTGTTTAGTTGTGTTATATCCCGATTTCAAGGTGCCAGCTCCAGTTGTTAAACTTGTATTAATTACTGTATTATCTCCGATATCTAAATTGAGATTCACATTGCCTTGCGGTTGTTTAGCAGTACTGTTAACAATAATTGCCACATCTACTGTATCTGTTGTTTCATAAAATTCTCCAACTTTGAGGAAAATCCCATTTATTCTATAATAACTGTGAAACAAGAATGAAAACGTTTGGTTGGAAACAAGATTTGTGACACTTACAGAAGCGTCTATATCCCCAGTGTCAAACAAGGTGAAGTTGTGGCTAAATGATCTAGTATCGTTATTTGAATACATATACACCACTGAGTTATTCGTGTAAATCCATTTTACTTCAAAATTTGATCCACTATTGAGTGTTGCTTCAAACACGACAGTTTTTTCAAAATCCACATTCTTTTCGAAAAATACCTAAATTAAGAAAGAAATTAAATGGTAGTTAATTGAAGAATAAGGTGTAACAAAATAAATCAAAACGAATTAATACATACCTGTAAGCCAGTTATTTTCTCCTCGTAGTATAATTGAACTACTAATCCCTTGACCTCGGTTCTATTTTGAGCAAAAAGTGTCATATTCATAGAATGATTTCCAAAAGGAATATCTTGTAATAGCTGATGGAGTGGAAGGTGAATTGTCTTTATTTTAGCCTCTGTCTGGTTTATGAGAATTACACTGGAGTTGATTAATGTATCTTCAATCATCAACTCAAATTCTACTTCTTTCACAGTATTGTTGCGAGTTTCGAAATAAAGCAAAATTTCTTTGGATTCCCCGTAAAAGTATGGAATAATCTGGCTATTTTCTTTGTCGATGGTGTAATTTAAAATCTGGTCTGAAAGTGGATGAGTTAACATCCATTAACCATACGTTTCAAACAGTCAGTAAAGTGGATTGGTGGTCAACAAATTAATCACTAGATTTACCTTAATTCATTGAAAATGATTTGTTAGCTCTAAACTATTATTGAGTAAAGAAAAATTCATATATTTTAACTTAGATTTAAATGTTTTTCTTTATCTATATACAGAGCTTTTTTAAGGAGATTTTTAAAGTCTTAAAATGGCCACGACCATCCAGTCCTATCAAAATACTGTAAACCAACTTTTATTAGCGTGCGAGAAATATTCACGAGGTTTGCGAGAGCCTCGCCGTCGCAAATATTTCTGGCTGCGAACCACTCTTTGTCGTATGGGTGCAATAATAACACGGGTGTGGATAAAGCTTTGATCGCGAAAAATTGTCGCAGCGAAACGATTGTTCTCTGGCAAATCGCGAAATAATGTTATCGCGAATAAAAGTTGGCTTACAGTTATGTGTAGTTTGTGATCAAAAGTTAATATGCATTCAATGTTAATATGTTTTTCAATGTATTCTTACCTTGCGTAATTTTGATAAGATAAGAAAAGTAACTTGCATGGACCGGATTCCAAGCTCTCATAGACACGTTGTATAGTCCAGGCTCGTTGTATGATTTATTCCAGCTTTGAAAGTCGTAATTCCGATAGAGATCAGTTTCATTATTTTGAATGTCTGTTCCATCCCCGTATGATACATGATACAAAAAATTCGACCGTGGCGTTGATCCAAAGCTAAACGGAATATCAACGTCTACTTTCCCCTCAGTAACAGATGAGAGATTTACATTCAGTTTATCCCATACTTGGATATAAAAAGTCTGGAATAAAGTATCGCCGTACGACTTCAGAAAAAGCTGTATTGAATAATTTCCTTGAGTTTCAAAATAATGGGCAAAGTTTAAATTTGGTATCAGATACGTATCGTTAATGGACAGAAGACAATGGGTAATGTTTCCATTTCCAAAATCGATGCTGGCATTTACCTGTCCTTGAGGTTGAAGTGCATCATCTGTAACCATTAAATTTATGTCAACTTCCTCGAGTGTTTCATATGACGATTTAGTAGTATTGATAATAATCCCATTGATTCTGTTAAACACAATGACATTGAATGACTGCGTTGCAGTGTCAATGGTATTTGAGGCAACAACCGTGACATTTACGTTTCCATATTCGGTAATCGTATGGTTAAAACTAAACAATTGTGTGCCGTTTCCAGTAAAGTTGCAGTTAATCACAATGGAACCAAACACCCATGTAAAATGCAAATTTGATCCAGAAGCAACTGTAACATTGAAGTTTGTAGGTTTTCCATATTCGACGAATTTATTGTATTCAACCTTAAAAAAACCCCACATATATAACATGAAAGGATACTGCATGTATGAAACTGTGAACTAGTATATAATAATTTCAGCATAGAATTTGAAAATAAAAATAAATTTTATATACCTCAAACTGACTGATATTTTCCTCAAAATTGACTTCAACTGTAACCTCTTTAACGCTCATTTCGCTAGTTAGTCTGAATATGATTTGGTGAATTCCATACCCAGAAATCATTGTTGGAGAAAGGGAGAACTGATACGTTTTGTTTTGAGTGTTGTTTTGCACACCCTGAGTATCAAGAGCGGTGTTGTTATCTAGTATTGCTTCAAAGGTTGCAAGGTCGGCGACATAATCAAAGTTGATCACTGTGTCTTGTCCAGTCAACAACGAGACAGTAGAATCCTGACCATTGGATAGTTTCAGCATGAACACCCCTAAGAAAGTCATTTAACCTTTTTTTTTTATATCAATTTAATATAAAACCGTTTCATTTTAAACTATTTAATTTTATTAACTTTAAGATGTCGTGCATACATATCTAAACGTTAAAATTTTAAATGTCTTCGCTACATTTAAACATTATATTAAAATACCGTTTGTAGAGCAGTGAACACCAGCAACTGTACAGGTTTGGACATTAATTTGAGGATTGCAATCTTCTATGTCCCACTCTTCTCCCCCGCAGTTGATTGAGATATACGTTTCTTTACTAACGTCAAAGGGTGAATTCGGGTAAGGAGTAGCGTCAGTTCTGTGAGTATAACAATTTAGCAAATACAGTACTGTGCTAAACAAATATTTTACATCACTCTCAAAATTAATCATACACTTTGTTAGGATGTTTGAAAATGTGTGTTGTAATCTTGTACTCAGTGTAACCAGATTAAGCGATTTACTTCATGCACTTAATTAATTTACTTACCTGGCATATCCTGCCATAAAACAGACAATATTGGCTTCTGTAATATCCCAATTTGTATCGCATATTGACATCCATTGTCCGGCATAGAACACCTCCACCGATCCCTCGAAATGTACAGCGCCACCAACGAGACGCACTGGCGTGTAGTCTGTAAAAATATGAGTATGTCAAAGATTCAAATGTTTACTATTACAGACAATGTTTATGTAAATTCTATGATATTAACAATAGTCAATATTATCACGAAATGTTGGTTTAAATATTTTATTACCTGTAACATTAACTGTATATGCATTCGAGCTGCTATAAAACGGATTCCATGCTTGCACAGAAACGTCAAAAAGACCCGGTGTCGAAAAAGATTTCATTAAAGATGAAATATCAAATGGTCTATACAAATCAGATTCCATATTCTGCATCATAGCGCCATCTCCATAGGTCACGAGGTATCGAAAATTTGAGTTTGGAGGATTGGAAAATATAAACTCAATTATTTCATTTACTTTCGATTTTACAGAGGAGTTGAGCACTACACTCAATCTATCCCATATGTAAACGTTGTATGATAGGTTTAAAGTTTCCAGTTGGGATTGAAGAGTTAAAACAACGGTGTAGTTCCCTTGAATGGAGTATGGATGGTTGACATCCATGAGGAGTCGAAGCTGTTCTAGTTGTTGTTCATTGAGGTCAAGGATTCCCATGGAATAGTTACCATCACCCCAGTCGACAGTGAAGTTGATGAATCCTTGAGGTTTCATTGCGTTTGATTCGGTGAAAAGATTCATCGTCACAATTTCACTTGTATTGTAAACACTACTTATATTTGTTGTTGATATTCCATTTATTGGATAATATTTGTAAATGATGAAGGATTTCGACATCTGCGATATGTCGTTAGAAACAATGATTGTAATGGAGATATTGCCTGTAAGATTGAAATTATAACTCCATTCAAACACCAATGCATTGCTGTCTTCATTGCAGACTACAGTACTTTGATTATTAATCACAGCTGTGGTTGTGTGATTAGAGCCACCGGTCAATGAAATGTTGAAAATCGTCAAGTTCCCATAAAACGAATAGGTACTATAGTCTATCTGAAAGTAAACGTTTGAGTAAAATACAGTAAGTGTCAATCTAAATTAAATTTTTTATAAATTGGTATGACAATTTCTTTCGTTAGTTTAAATGAGCAGTGCAATCATACGTATTTTATTTACTATTTGTCACTTCTATTTCTATTGATATATTAATGCTTATGTTGTATATACATAGTCAGTGGGATTTTATCGTGTGTATAATATTTAAAAAGAAAACAAGTTTAACACTATCGAGTTTTGTCTCTAGCTTCACTATTGAATCTAATTAAATAATAGGCTTATCCTACATGTGTACATAAATCTAGTTAAAAAGGGTAAATGTGGATGAATTTTAAGTATTTTCACGGCATTTTGGATGATAACAGTCATTAAACTGGAAATCAATACGATTTCAGTCCAATGTCTTCGTATGAATTGACACATAATGTCACTGAAAATTTTTTAATGCTGTAAATAACATTGCTAAATTCGACCGCTCTACCTAGACATATAATTTTTAAAAATGTTAATTTTCCTGCCATGAAAGTAATGCCTCCTTTTAAATATCAATCTATCACGTGACATTGACAGCTCATTTTAACTAATATAACGTCTTTTTACCGTAAGTTTTTTTTTTCATGCCAGTGTTATCCGTTTTAAACTGGACAAGAATAAGGGTATCGTGCATAACAAATTTATTACACTTATATGAGTATATTATAAATCAACATATGTTAAGAATATACATAATCTTGAAGGATTATGTAATTAAGCAAACGAAAACAACCACCTGATTTCCAGCGGGCATGCGTAATGAGGTTGGTTGTGCTTTTTCTTCATCATTATCCATGAAGAGGCATCGAATTCATAATTTTAGATTATGCTAATTTCTTTGTTATAAGAATAGTTTTTTTTATACTTTGTGGAAAGTAATATTACATACCACTCAAGATTTTTATCAATTTACCTAATTCTATTTTTACAGCAAAATAATTCATGTTTTTATTGCGTGTAAAGCTTTAAGTGTTAATTAAGCTGTTCTTTTAGTGATTTTTGTATAATTTTATTAAAGGACAATCTGTTTATATGGAAAATTGTTTGTCTACTAAAACAATCTTACAATAGGAGTACCACAGAGATCTATGTTGAATCCTTTACTTTTCACTTTTCACTTCGTTTGCTTATGATTATCCAAAACTCCGAACCATTTGAAAGTAAAAATACACAGGATGTTCACATAAATTCATCTATAGAAGCTATAGCCAAAAGCCATTTTAAACAAAATACAATGCCGTAAAAAATTGGTCCGTATCAATTACCTTCAAACCTTTGATCTCGTGTATGGATGCAGAGCTAGATTCATCACTAACGTCCGTTGTCTCGAGAGTTGTAACAAATGCCTCTGATGTAAGTACAGCTTGTTCCTTTGTTGTGTCGTTTGCCAGAGTAGTTGTCATAACTTCATCAACAGCACTTGTTGTATTGAAAGTTGGTGCTGCTGTTGTTGTTGACGATATTGTCGTTGTTGATGTTTGTGTTGTAATTGCTGTTGTATCAATTGCCTCTGTTGTAGTCGCATCTGATGTAATGTCATTTGTCGCTTCAGTTTGTGAAGGCGCTGTTGTAGTCTCTTCATTTGCAGGTGTGGTTGAGGTTGATATAACTTCTATATTAAAATTGTAAACATCATTTCATTATGTGTCAAATTAGTTAAGCATAATAAAGTATATTTATTTGAGAAATCAGTATGTGGAACATAGATCGATTATATGTGCATCGTTTCTGCCTATTTACCTGCTGTGCTAGATTCATCACTAGCATCCGTTGTCTCGTAGGTTGTTGTAACTGTTGCCTCTGTTGTAGTTACAGCTTGTTCCGTTGTTGTGTCGTTTACCAGAGTAGTTGTCATAACTTCATCAACAGCACTTGTTGTATCGAAAGTTGTTGTTGTTGATGATATTGTTGTTGTTGACGATGTTGTCGTTGTTGATGGCTGTGTTGTAATTGTTGTTGTTGTAACTGTTGCCTCTGTTGTAGTTACAGCTTGTTCCGTTGTTGTGTCGTTTACCAGAGTAGTTGTCATAATTTCATCAACAGCACTTGTTGTATCGAAAGTTGTTGTTGTTGATGATATTGTTGTTGTTGACGATGTTGTCGTTGTTGATGGCTGTGTTGTAATTGTTGTTGTTGTATCAACTGCCTCTGTTGTAGTCACATCTGAATCTGATGTGGTGTCATTCGTCGTCTCAGTTCGCCAAAGCGCTGTTGTAGTCTCTTCATTTGCATGTGTGGTTGAGGTAGATATTACTTCTATATTAAATTTTTAAACATCATTTCATTATGTGTCAAAAGCATTATAAAGTATATTTGTTTAAGAAATCAATATGTGGAACATAGATTGTCCGTTATATGCCCTTCGTTTCTGTCTAGTTACCGAACATTTAGTTCATTCTAGGTTTAGTTTTGTCAATTTGAACGAATAGGCATAAGTGCAATTACGGTAATTTACCTTCTAATTTAATTCAGTTAGACTTATTTTGTCCTGTCCTGGTGTTTATGATCTTTCATTAAATATGAATAATAAATAAATAAATAAATAAATATATATATATATATATATATTTGCATTGTTTCTGTTTCGCAGCATGATTGTTTCTACCAGTGGCGTAGCGCCCTTTACGCAAAAACGCAAATGAATACACAGAATTTTGCAAAGCATGGGTCTTAAGACTTCCCGGGTGCTTCGCCCCGTTCACTCCCTGTCGATTTTGAATACACTAAAAAAAATTGTAGCTACGCCACTGTCTAATTATCAAGAATCACAAAAATACCAATATTTACTATATAAAAAGAGTAGAACAAGAGAATAGAAACAAAAGTGTATACCCATTCTCTCTTCTGTCCGTTCGTCACACAGCGCGACATAAAAAATGTCGTATCTTATGGTGGTATGCCAACATGAAGGATATTCATAAGGTTGATATGCAAAAATTTATATATGGCGTCATACATCTTATATGTTACCAAATAAGAATCAATTATAGAACATTCCGCACTTATCTATGCCGGTGTTGTATAGCAGCTTTTCCCCCATAGTAGCTTTTCCCCCCGGAAAACCTACTATATAGTAGCCTTTCCCCCCAGGGGGAAAAGCTACTATATAGTAGCTTTTCCCCCATAGTAGGGTTTCTCCCTCACGTTTTTGGTTCATATTTTATAAAAAATATTTATGGAAACCCAGTAAGGATTAAAATCAATGTTTCTACACATCCAGGTTGCATATATCTGCATTCATCTGTAAAGGTTAATTTTCGTTTTGCCGATTTATTATTTTTTATAGACAATGCTGAAAATTAAACATGTGTGTAATGGAATTATACAGAGAACTTAATTTAGGTAATTATAACTGAAAAAGTACTTGGTTTTACAAGATATACACTTATATGCATAATTCTGTGTTCTGAATTTGTAAGTGAAAAATGTTTTGAGAATATTTTAATAAATCTATCAGTCCGTCTGTCTGTTTGTGCAAATTTTGTCCAGGCTAAACCTCTGTTTTAGAGAAATTTTGTTTCCGATGTTTCAAAGCCGATGTTTAAAACCCTATTATAATGAATATGGTGCATATTCTTTAGGGTCCCATATCTCATAAACTAGAGATGACCACATCACCATATTTTCACAGTGGCAGTGGTTTACCACTTGTAGGTGACTCTGAAAATTTCAGCCCTCAGGGTAGGGGCCCTCGATGTTTCAGGGCCCGATGTTTAAAACTCCATTATAATGATTGAATAGTGTTCTATAAGTGGGGGCCCGAATCTCAAATTCTAGAGATGACCACTTAACCATATTTTTATATTGGTAGTGGTATACCACTAGTAGATGACCCTGAAAAATTTAGCCCCCATGGTAGGGGTCCTTGATGTTTCCGAGCCCGATGTTTGAAATCCAATTATAATGAATAGTGTATTTTTAGGACCCCATCTCTCAAAAACTAGAGATGACCACATCACCATATTTTTAGGGATATTTAAAAGTAAAAACATCATTTAAAAATACACACTCACTCATATACTAGATGAATAAATCAATAAATTTTTATTCATAAAAGTAGCAACCGAAAAACAAAAATAAATAACCAACAATTCATCTAGTTATTTAGTATATCATTAGTCATCTTATGAATTGATTAAATGTTTTGAAGAATAATGAATTTACCCGCGTACCTTTTTTAGAATTATTGTTCGTAAAATTAAAAAGAAAAGCAGAATTAAACGTAATTTTCAACCATTTTGATAAAGAAATATATGAGTGAGTGTGTATTTTTAAATGATGTTTTTACTTTTAAATATCCCTAAAAATATGGTGATGTGGTCATCTCTAGTTTTTGAGAGATGGGGTCCTAAAAATACACTATTCATTATAATTGGATTTCAAACATCGGGCTCGGAAACATCAAGGACCCCTACCATGGGGGCTAAATTTTTCAGGGTCATCTACTAGTGGTATACCACTACCAATATAAAAATATGGTTAAGTGGTCATCTCTAGAATTTATTTTACTTGCCAATTGATTAGAAGATCAAGCTTATATTTAAAAAAAAATAAGTCAGCTCATCACAAAAAATGTGTTAGTTTTTTTTATTTCTAATTACCCTTGTTTCATTGTTCGAAGAAATAATATGGTACACAAGTAAATCTTTATTGCAAAAATATGAAATTAATAGTATGGTGAGATTTTTAGGTAAGTGAATCGTATATCTTGTTTTATATGGCATCGTTTTCAAAATTGTATATTTATAAATCACGTTGCAAAATAAAAAGTGGAAAAATTAGCACGCAGTGAATGATAATATATACATAAGGTTAGTTCAAGCTCCATTTCACATTTTCCAAAGTAACCAGCAAAGATACTGACTTTGTTCTGGTTGTGAAGCCATTTCATTTAAAAAAAAAATGTATACATCATTAAACCTCGCGTTTCGTAAAAAATGTGCTTAATTAAAAAACATGAATATGAATATGCGTGACTTTAAAACAAAATTGTTAATACTAACTTTACACATGCCTTTAATACATAATAAATTATAACACCCCTTACACATGAATTAGAACCCCATCAATCGAAGTAAAACATTTCAGTTTCTCATCATATCATTGCACCCTGTCTCTCGTTTGATATCTAGATGTAGAAATATATGATTATATTTGATTGAGTCCATGAGAAAAGGGTGCTTATGATATTTTTTGCTTATTTTGAGATTTTTACAGAATTGAATAAAACACATCTCAGAGTTTTCAAATCTGAAATTTTATGGCTTAAAAACCAGTTCTAAGTTGAGGTTTTCTCCGTTTTTAATAAAGCTATTTCAACAGGATAAAAATGTGACGTCGTGTTATGAACATGCAACATCAAAACAATTTCAATGTAAACGTGACCGTGACTTTGAAACGTAATAAATGTAAACTACAGCACTCTGTAATTTGTTTTAATTATGGACTTCTTTGTAGTTCGATATGTGGTTATAAGGACCCATGTCAAGTGATGTTGACCGAGACGATATAGACTGAGCTGGCGAAGCTGATATCACTTTTCTGTGTCTTCGGGCGAAATCACTCGACATTGGCCCTAATAGCCTCATATTATTGTACAATGATGTCCATAATAGATAAATTATATAATCATCCGATTAAACAGTCATATTTAAAATAACTAGTAAATGTAGTACATTAGAGAGGTTAAGCATTTAAACATGTACGTGTCCGAATACGTGTAACATGGAGAATCCCCTAAATTAATGCATAATTCTACAAGTTGTACAAAACGTTTAGAATCAAAAAGTACACGGAGGTAAAAACTTGTAGCATTTTTAAATAAAAATATAGACTTGGTGTATATCAGACGTTGTATTAAGTGAAGCAGAGAATAAATTAAGAATTACTGTGTTTTTGGTTTCATCGAAGTCATAGAATTATTTCACAAACAGTGAGAGTATGCTGAACATGTTGAAAATGTTGAATCTTATTGTTTTACACGTACGCGTACACGTACACGTACAGTTTATTAACCGATCAAGGTCAGTTGACGGTAAGGACCCAATGTTCAGGGACAGAATATTGATTTAATGTTTGCAATATTTTCATTTAATAGTTTATAGGTGAAAAATGGCCCTCGAGTATTTTTATATGGCACTAGAAAAAGTACAAAGTCCTCTATGATTGATATAATGTAACTTGATAGAAAGAGGTGATATAAGGAAGCAAACATTTAAACTAATTCTAATTTGGTATACATAATAGACATACTGGTACAGTACCAGTATCGGTAAGGTCTTGATTACTGGTGTATTATTCGTTGTTATCATGATACATTTTGGCAGGTTTTGAGTGATCATAAGTAATGATCACATTTTGTGTTATAATATTTTCGTTGAGATCAACGCAAAATGTTATATTGCAAAATGTTATAAATATGTATCGGGGGATGTATTCTTATTTCTTGGAGTCTAAAGCACGTACATTTACAATAAGAAATTGTTAGATCTATGATTGTCGTCATTCTTTTCCGGTTCCGGTTCATTCTTTTCCGGTTCGTCTTGGTTGATGTAATTATATTAAATGTTATTAAAAATCAAGTCATGATGACACGATGAACCTGTGATATCCATCTAACTGAATGATAACTGGAATGTCAGACAATGTTAGGAATAACTGAAGAGCACAGTTTTGTTTGATTGCACGCACAAATTGCCTGTAAACATCTATATAAAATATCAATCAAAAAATGTACCAGTCCATGAAAAAAAATATCCCAAATAAACCACAATCGATGAACGATGATGATTTCAACGAAAGAAGTCGTTTAAAATATTAATTTCATAATGAAAAAAAGATCCAGAGAATTGCAATGATTTTTTCTGAATTTCTTCTTTTGTACCTTTCTGTGAAAATCATCAAAATTGGCACAGGAGATTGCAATTAAGAAATCCCTGAACTTTAAGTAAAACGCAATGCTCTCTGTATAAAATATTCATTTCATAATGTACCATTCCGTGTAAATCAATCTAAATTGGTGCAGGGAATTGCAGTAAAAGAGTTCTCTGAATTTTAAGTAAAACACAATATGATTTTCTGTATAAAATATTCATTTATAATCTCCCATTCTATGTTAATCAATCAAAATTGATGCAGGGAATTGCAATGAAAGAATTCCCTAAACTAAACTTTAAGTAAAGCAAAAAAATGAATGTGTTTTCTTTATAAAATATTAATTTTGAATGTAACAGCCCGTGTAAATCAATCAAAATAATCATAAATGATGCAGATGACCGTAATGAAAATATTCTCGGAATTTTAAGTAAAAAAACAATATTTCCTGTATATTGAAAGACTGCATGCGATTTATATGAATTAAAACGATTTCCAGAAGTTGACCATTTTACATGTTTTCTTTCGATTTTGTGATTCCCTATATGATAATGAAAGCTTGATATTTAAGCAAAATAAAATCAGTGTTGACTGCTGCATTTTAATACAGCATAGACTTTAAGGTTTGAACAAAGTCAAATTCAATAAGGTCAGTTTTAAACGTACAAAATATCATTGGCAACTAATGAATACGTATTTGCCGAGGAAAGTAAATGTATGATTGAAAATTGCACCAATAACGATACATTTTCATATATTTGAAATATTTCAATTACATACATTTTTATATCTAAGATTTCTAGAAATTATTCTCCTTTACCAAAATGAATTTGTACATGTTATAATGAAGCACAACATAATCATAGAAGGTCTTTCAACTTCGAGCTCATTGCTAGGCCTAGAAGTTAATATGTTCTCACTGAATATGGGCAAAATGATCAGAGTTTCCATAGCAGGAGTTAAACTAAGCTTTAAAAAATAGCAATCTGCGGAAATTTGCCCACACAAAACTAAATATAGTACTGTTGTAGTTACGTAGATTAATACTTTCTAGTCAGTATATTTTGGTGTAGTTCAAAACTTCAGGAATTTACACTATTTGGATTTTCTGACTACTGAACCCTTTATATATATATAAACCTTCAAACTAATTAACCGACGAACTTTTGAACCTTACGATTACTGGACCATCAGAATAATTAACCTTAAGACTATAGCTACTGGACCGTGATCGTTTTGATGACCAAAAATACGCAAAATTTCGAAGCTCAGATTTCATACACCGTGTATACACACTGCCAAAATAGAGGGATTGTTGTACTTAACTTCAGAATGAAAGCAAATTTTAAACATTTCATTGTATTTCTAAACATACGGCATTTGAATCAACACTTAGATTGTCTTCAAAATTCTCTTTTATTTTCATACAGAGGGAAATATGAGTGAAGAATGTATGCTTTTAAGCTTGTTCAACCAGATATTTTTCAATTCCCTTGTATTGTTCAGTTATCCATCAAATAATGATTTAAAAATAAGTGACTGTATTGAGTGTGCAACATACCTCTAAGTTTATACTTGGTACATTGTTGAAAACAATAACATCAAAAGTCATTGCTAAAGATTGATAAAATTTGTTAGGTCCAGAATTTCACTTTTTGAAATCAAGCAATATCAGATAATCTGAATATTTTACCTTTTGCTGTTCATGAATATCGATATGATGTAACAGAAAGAAACACGTACATGTATACACGTACACCAAAATTAATAACAAAGTATTTCCACAACTATTCTTCAAACTATAGCCAATATTTGAGCATATTTCGATAAATCTAACATAAAATGAGAGAAAAAACAAAATGAAGTTGTCAGTACATGTATATCTTAAAGAGTTAACCTAAAATAAAGACCCAAAACAACGTGCTGAATTAATAAAAATCAGGTAAAAAATACTACACGTTATGAAAATAACACGCTTTAAGTATTCCACTTTTCGGACGACGTTATGAAATAACGTCAAATGTTTGTGACGTGATTTCTCTGTTTTGTAAAAAATGCCATAAGACCCTTTTTCTCATGGGCACAATCATTTAAAATCGTCAATTCTAACGGTATTTAATTAAAATTAATAGCCTTTTGGACGAAGGGAGTAATACATTTCCACTTCTTATTCCCTACCTCTACAAAATGAAGTCAAGATTTGTCAGTTAGTTTCCTGGAAGGAGCTTATACATAGATGATAATACATGGGAAAATTAAAGTTCCAAACCTGCGTATTTTCACTTAAATGTATTCTCACGTGTTCTGTGAAAAATGTCAATGCCATAACGTCGAAGTCAAAACTGTAGATAAGCATCGACTAGATGAAAAAGATTCGAGGTATTCCGAAATCCGCGTAAAAGGTGTTCCAAAAAGGTATAACAAAAGGTGAAATAAATGGTGATAACACAGGAATGTTATGAAGGCCATGCCTTTGTTCATATCAGGGGTGAAAAAACCACGTATTTTATTCTATGTATAAATAAATGCCATAATTATCCTTTATTATGAGAAATTGATATAATATCAGTTATTGCAAATTATTGCCACGAATGGTCCACCATAAACATGACCGGAATGTAAAAAAGGGGGGAAATCTACTATATAGTAGGTTTTCCGTGGGGGTAATCTGGCTATAAAAAGGGGGAAAACCCACTATATAGTCAGCTTTCCGTGGGGGAAAAACTGCTATATAGGCATTTTTCCGGGGGGAAAGATGGCTAGGGGGAAAAGGCACTATATAACACCGGCATGCGCCCATGTGATGTTTAAACATATTTTCGTCAATTTTTAAAACTTATTTAGTTAATGTGCTGCTGATTTTCGCGACTTGCAAGAAAAACTTTGGGTTTTTTTTTATCAGAAAGGAGAGTCCTCTTTATTTTACATATTAACGTAAGCAATTTATTTCAACAAAATAAATTCCATGTCAGTATGATTAAGTTGTATATCAACATTAATACTGATATAGCAACATGGATAAAAAGCATATTGTTCAGTCACTTATTATCAATAACATGATAAAGCTGCACAGTGAAAGTCACATGCATGTTGAAAAAAACTATCCAGGATTATATAGCGAATTAACTAATTGTATAACTATTAGGAGATAAATGATCCACTTAAAGAATCGATTGATTTTCACTTTAGGTTTGGCTATAAACCTTTTCACTTCGCTAATATTTCATCAAGAGTGAAATTACTTAACTCATAATTTGACACGTATTCATGAAATATACATTATTTAACATACTTAGATTTCTTTCTGAGCCTCACAATGTTTGTTTTAAAATTATATTGTTACGCTTGCTGTACTCAACTGGTTTTCAAAAGATTGGAACATAACCCACTTTTTCATCCAGCAGTCGCTAAATATTCTATTAAGTGATGTTTTAATCGACGTTAAGAATTTCTCTCTAAGTTCACAGCGACGTCACATTTCGATTGACAGCTTAGAGAACCGTAAACAAAAGAGAAATGATATCTGATTGACGCAGAACTTTTGATCAGCCAATGAAAAAGTGGGTTATGTTTTAAGTAAGTTAGATCTTATTAAGTAAACTTTACGCTTCGCTCCCTCCGCCCCCTTCTTAATCGCGACAATTTTACTTAATATGATCTAACATCTAACTATTACATAGAGCACTATTTAGAACCAATGGATTTTAAGTGATTTATTTACTCTGGAAAGTGTTGTGAAACAAAATTAATCAGACAGTTATAACTTGTGATAGAGAAAATGTAATTGAATGATAAATCCTAAACTAAAATATCAATAAACATAACACAATGAATAAAGTTCATACTTTCACTGATATTTCGTCGCACATGTTGTGAATCATGATTCATTTTGTAATATCATAAATTATGTAAAGTAGTCCAGTTATACTAGATTTTTGGAGATATACAAGGGTTAATCCAAAAGTAATGTCTCACTATGCACTTCTAATGGCCGCTGTATTGTATTAAATCATACATCAAAATTTTCGTAACCAAACTTTAAAATTCGAATTAAATATTTGATTAAATTTCGTTAAATAATTTAAAAGATATTAATATATACGTGACATCGCCGCGTCATGAATTTACGTCCTTTTGAAGGTTTTTATTTCAGAATAAATTTCATGCTTCAAAATTTGAAAAAGCTCCAAAGAACACAATATTTTAGAACAGATATAACATAGAATTTTTCTTTCTGTTTTGAAAAATTAGGGAACTTTACCGTCCATTTCTAATAACTACGCGATTTCTTTTGTCTCTAGGTCAAGTAATAATGGCCGGACATGCGAATTGTCACACGATGAATTGTTTGCTTCGATAGATAGAAATCACTCCGAAATGTAATTGAACTCATATATCAACCTAAAGGTTAGAGTAAGTGAACAGGGTACCCTTAATGTGGTTGCAATATTTTATAAAAGCATATGTCATAATAATAAACAAGTTAGACAGTCAGAAGACATACGCTCTGGAGGAAAATTAAAGCTAGGTTCTTTTGTCATCAGCTGTGAGGTATAGAATAGGCTATTTTTCATATGCTATAACCAGGCACTATAACCAGGATGTGCGCATGCGTGAACCAACTTTCTATCGGGATCGGTAAATGTTTTGGAGGAAATTCGAAAGCTATTTGGAGGAACTTCGAACTGATATATGTGCAATTTAAAATTTACAGGAAAATGCGATTTTAACATTAAATGTTCATTAAAAGTGATAAAAATGTTATGTACATTAGATTTTACACCCAAAAGTTAAATGAATAATTCAGAGAACAAAAAAAAGCAATTTTATAGGAAAACAACAGGCATTTAATTAGCATCGGAGGGGGGTGGAGTGGGGCAGGGACAGGGGGACGGGACTGCCCCCCCCCAGTGCACGTTTTCTGGCAGCAAACATTTTCTTGAATTTACTTATAAAAAAGTGAATTAACATAGAGGTCCCCCCCCCCAATGTTTTTGGGTACCATGTAAAAATTGAAATGAAAGGGAGGAAATAAACTGTGAAATTGAAGCTAAAGGTACATTTAGCCCCCCTACCCCCATGGATTAGGATTTTCAATTTTTTAAAAAGAATTTCTGGGTTGTTTTTTTTTGTTTCGTTTTGTTTTTTGCAGGTCAAGATTGGATTTTATGTAATCCAATATTACCTAGTGCATTGTGCCATTTGCCAGGTTATACAAACACTTTAGTCCATAATAAATTTTAAAAAATCCAAGTCTAGGAGAGGGAGAGAGGAAAAATCTATTTTGATTTTCTTTTTCTCAAAAGCTATTTTGGGGGATAATATTAAGGGTAAACATGTCACTGACCCCTTGTAGATCTATCAATCACCCATCACTAGAGTCTGTGTGCCCATCCCCTGGGTCTGTACAACCATAACCAGAGCCAGTATACCCATCACCAGGGTCCCAATACCTATCACCAGGGTCAGAGTTCGTATCACCAGGGTCTGTTTGGCCATCACCAGGGTCTGTACACTCATAACCAGGGTCAGTATACCTATCACAAAGGTCTCTATACCTATCACCAGGGTCAGAGTACGTATCACCAGAGTCATCCGGGTCTGTACACCCATAACCAGGGCCAGTATACCCATCACCAGGGTCTCAATACCTATCACCAGGGTCAGATTCGTATCATAAGGGTCTGTATGACCATCACCAGGGTCTGTACACCCATAACCAGGGCCAGTATACCCATCACCAGGGTCTCAATACCTATCACCAGGGTCAGAGTTCGTATCACCAGGGTCTGTATGGCCATCACCAGGGTCTGTACACCCATAACCAGGGCCAGAATACCCATCACCAGGGTCTCAATACCTATCACCAGGGTCAGAGTTCGTATCACCAGGGTCTGTATGGCCATCACCAGGGTCTGACAACCATAACCAGGGTCAGAATACCCATCACCAGGGTCTCAATACCTATCACCAGGGTCAGAGTTCGTATCACCAGGGTCTGTTTGGCCATCACCAGGGTCTGTACACTCATAACCAGGGTCAGTATACCTATCACAAAGGTCTCTATACCTATCACCAGGGTCAGAGTACGTATCACCAGAGTCATCCGGGTCTGTACACCCATAACCAGGGCCAGTATACCCATCACCAGGGTCTCAATACCTAACAGCAGGGTCAGATTTGTATCATAAGGGTCTGTATGACCATCACCAGGGTCTGTACACCCATAACCAGGGCCAGTATACCCATCACCAGGGTCTCAATACCTATCACCAGGGTCAGAGTTCGTATCACCAGGGTCTGTATGGCCATCACCAGGGTCTGTACACCCATAACCAGGGCCAGAATACCCATCACCAGGGTCTCAATACCTATCACCAGGGTCAGAGTACGTATCACCAGGGTCTGTATGACTATCACCAGGATCTGTACACCCATAACCAGGGCCAGTATACCCATCACTAGGGTCTCAATACCTATCGCCAGGGTCAGATTCGTATCATAAGGGTCTGTATGACCATCACCAGGGTCTGTACACCCATAACCAGGGCCAGTATACCCATCACCAGGGTCTCAATACCTATCACCAGGGTCAGAGTTCGTATCACCAGGGTCTGTATGACCATCACCAGGGTCTGTACACCCATAACCAGGGTCAGTATACCTATCACAAAGGTCTCTATACCTATCACCAGGGTCAGAGTACGTATCACCAGAGTCACCCGGGTCTGTACACCCATAACCAGGGCCAGTATACCCATCACCAGGGTCTCAATACCTATCACCAGGGTCAGATTCGTATCATAAGGGTCTGTATGACCATCACCAGGGTCTGTACACCCATAACCAGGGCCAGTATACCCATCACCAGGGTCTCAATACCTATCACCAGGGTCAGAGTTCGTATCACCAGGGTCTGTATGGCCATCACCAGGGTCTGTACATCCATAACCAGGGCCAGAATACCCATCACCAGGGTCTCAATACCTATCACCAGGGTCAGAGTTCGTATCACCAGGGTCTGTATGGCCATCACCAGGGTCTGACAACCATAACCAGGGTCAGAATACCCATCACCAGGGTCTCAATACCTATCACCAGGGTCAGAGTTCGTATCACCAGGGTCTGTATGACTATCACCAGGATCTGTACACCCATAACCAGGGCCAGTTTGCCCATCACCAGGGTCTTAATACCTATCGCCAGGGTCAGATTCGTATCATAAGGGTCTGTATGACCATCACGAGGGTCTGTACACCCATAACCAGGGCAAGTATACCCATCACCAGGGTCTCAATATCTATCACCAGGGTCAGAGTTCGTATCACCAGGGTCTGTATGGCCATCACCAGGGTCTGACAACCATAACCAGGGTCAGAATACCCATCACCAGGGTCTCAATACCTATCACCAGGGTCAGAGTTCGTATCACCAGGGTCTGTATGACTATCACCAGGATCTGTACACCCATAACCAGGGCCAGTTTACCCATCACCAGGGTCTCAATACCTATCGCCAGGGTCAGATTCGTATCATAAGGGTCTGTATGACCATCACGAGGGTCTGTACACCCATAACCAGGGCAAGTATACCCATCACCAGGGTCTCAATACCTATCACCAGGGTCAGATGTCGTATCACCAGGGCCTGTATGACTATCACCAGGATCTGTACACCCCTAACCAGGACCAGTTTACCCATCACCAGGGTCTCAATACCTATCACCAGGGTCAGAGTACGTATCACTAGAGTCTGTGTCCTCATCACCAGGGTCTGTATACATATAACCAGGGTCAGCGTTTGTATCACAACGGTCTGTAAATCCATCACCAGTACATATCACCAAGCTCTCTGTACCCATATCCAGGGTCTTAATACGTATCACCAGGGTCTGTAAATCTATTAACAGGGTCATTATACCTATCATTAGTGTCTGTGTGTACGTAAAACCAAGGTATGTGCATATTACCAGGGTCAGTACACACATAACCAGGGTCAGTAAACGTATCACTAGGGTCTGTAAACCTATCACCAGGGTCATTACACCCATCACTATAGTTTGTTTGCCAATCACAATGGTCCCAACACCAATAACCAGGGTCAGTATACCCGTCCAGGGTCTCAGTACCTGTGTGGGGTCTGTGTGCCTAACATTAGGGTCAGTATACCCATTACCAGGGTCAGAGTACGTATCACCAGAACTGTAAACCTATCACCGTGGTCAGTATACATATTACTAGGGTCAGTGTTTGTATCACCAGGGTCTGTGTGTCCATCACCATGATCTGTATACCCATAACCAGAGTCAGTGTACCCACAACTACAGTCAGTATACCCATCATCAAGGTCTTAGTACCTATCACCAGGGACGATGGGTCACAAACCCTTGTGATACGGACAAGAACTCTGTCGATAGGTATACTGACCCTGGTGATAGAAAATGTGATAGATGTACCGGTGACACAGACTCTTATGATAGGTATACTGACCTTAAGAATGGGCACACAGACCCTCGTGATGTGTACACTGTCCCTGGTGATAGTTATTGAGACCCTGGTAATGGGTATACTGGCCCTGGTTATGGGTGTACAGACCCTGGTGATGGACATACAGACCCTCGTGATACGAACTCTGGCCCTGTTGATAGGTATATACTGGCCCTGGTTATGGGCATACATACTATGGTGATGGGCACACAGACTCTAGTGATGAATATACTGCCCCTTGTGATAGATTTGCAGACTCTTGTGATACGTATTTAGACCTCAGTGATGGGCACACAGAGCTATGTGATAGATATACTGATCCTGATGATGGGCATAGTGATATGTATTCTGACCCGGACGTTAGGTAAACTGATTCTGGTGATAAGTAATAGGTAATAAGTGTAAAGATCATGATGAAAGTCTACTAACCAAGGTATATGATGTACAAACCCTGTTGATAAGTGCACTGACTGTTGTGATAGGTATACTGACCCTGATGATGGGCACATAGATCCTAGTGATGCGTACACTCCCTGGTGATAGTTATTAAGAACCTGGAGATGGGTAAAATGACCCTGGTTAAGGATATATAGACCATGGTAAAGTGCACACAGACCCTAGTACTACGAACACGGACACTAGTGATAGGTATGATGACCAAAGTCATAGGTTTACCGTTCTGGTGATACGTATTCTGACCCTAGTGATGGGCACACAGACCTTGGTAATATGTACACTGACACTGGTATTAGGTACTGAGACCCTGGTGATGAGTATACTGGCCCTGGTTATGGGCAAACAGACACCTGTGATGGGCACACAGACACTTATAATGGGTATTATGACACTGCTGACAGATTTACAGACCCTGGTGATGGATACACAGAGTTTCAGAATATGTACTCTGACCTTGGTAATAGATTTACTGACCCTGGTGATGGGTATACTGGCCCTGGCTATTGGTGTACAGACCTTTGTGAAAGGCACACAAATTCTAGTGATGGGTATAGTGACCCTTGTGATAGGATTACAGACCCTAGTGATACGTTTACTGATTCTGGTTATGGGTATACAGACTCTGGTGATATGCACACAGAGTCTGGTGATACGTACTCTGACCCTGGTGACAGGTATTGAGACCCTAGGGGTGGGTATACTGGCCCTGGTTATGGGTGTACAGACCCAGATGATGGCCATACAGACCCTGGTGATACGAACTCTGACCCTGGTGATAGGTATTGAGACCCTGGTGATGGGTATACTGGCCCTGGTTATGGGTATACAGACCATGGTGATGGCCATACAGACCCTGGTGATACGAACTCTGACCCTGGTGATAGGTATTTAAACCCTGGTGATGGGTATACTGGCCCTGGTTATGGGTGTACAGACCCTGGTGATGGTCATACAGACCCTTATGATACGAATCTGACCCTGGCGATAGGTATTGAGACCCTGGTGATGGGTAAACTGGCCCTGGTTATGGGTGTACAGATCCTGGTGATAGTCATACAGACCCTTGTGATACGAACTCTGACCCTGGTGATAGGTATTGAGACCCTGGTGATGGGTATTCTGACCCTGGTTATGGTTGTCAGACCCTGGTGATGGCCATACAGACCCTGGTGATACGAACTCTGACCCTGGTGATAGGTATTGAGACCCTGGTGATGGGTATACTGGCCTTGGTTATGGGTGTATAAACCTTGGTGGTGGTCATACAGACCCTGGTGATACGAACTCTGACCCTGGTGATAGGTATTGAGACCCTGGTGATGGGTGTATTAGCCCTGTTTATGGGTGTACAGACCCTGGTGATGGTCATACAGACCCTGGTGATACGAACTCTGACCCTGGTGATAGGTATTGAGACCCTGGTGATGGGTATACTGGCCCTGGTTATGGGTGTACAGACCCTGGTGATGGTCATACAGACCCTTATGATACGAATCTGACCCTGGCGATAGGTATTGAGACCCTGGTGATGGGTAAACTGGCCCTGGTTATGAGTGTACAGATCCTGGTGATAGTCATACAGACCCTGGTGATACAAACTCTGACCCTGGTGAGAGGTATTGAGACCCTGGTGATGGGTATTCTGACCCTGGTTATGGTTGTCAGACCCTGGTGATGGCCATACAGACCCTGGTGATACGAACTCTGACCCTGGTGATAGGTATTGAGACCCTGGTGATGGGTATACTGGCCATGGTTATGGGTGTACAGACCCTGGTGATGGTCATACAGACCCTTATGATACGAATCTGACCCTGCTGTTAGGTATTGAGACCCTGGTGATGGGTATACTGGCCCTGGTTATGGGTGTACAGACCCGGGTGACTCTGGTGATACGTACTCTGACCCTGGTGATAGGTATAGAGACCTTTGTGATAGGTATACTGACCCTGGTTATGAGTGTACAGATCCTGGTGATGGCCAAACAGACCCTGGTGATACGAACTCTGACCCTGGTGATAGGTATTGAGACCCTGGTGATGGGTATTCTGACCCTGGTTATGGTTGTAAGACCCTGGTGATGGCCATACAGACCCTGGTGATACGAACTCTGACCCTGGTGATAGGTATTGAGACCCTGGTGATGGGTATTCTGGCCCTGGTTATGGGTGTACAGACCCCGGTGATGGCCATACAGACCCTGGTGATACGAACTCTGACCCTGGTGATAGGTATTGAGACCCTGGTGATGGGTATACTGGCCCTGGTTATGGGTGTACAGACCCTGGTGATGGCCAAACAGACCCTGGTGATACGAACTCTGACCCTGGTGATAGGTATTGGGACCCTGGTGATGTGTATACTGGCCCTGGGTATGGGTGTACAGACCCTGGTGATGGTCATACAGACCCTGGTGATACGACCTCTGACCCTGGTGATGGGTATACTGGCCCTGGTTATGGGTGTACAGACCCTGGTGATGGTCATACAGACCCTTATGATACGAATCTGACCCTGGCGATAGGTATTGAGACCCTGGTGATGGGTAAACTGGCCCTGGTTATGGGTGTACAGATCCTGATAATAGTCATACAGACCCTGGTGATACGAACTCTGACCCTGGTGATAGGTATTGAGACCCTGGTGATGGGTATTCTGACCCTGGTTATGGTTGTCAGACCCTGGTGATGGCCATACAGACCCTGGTGATACGAACTCTGACCCTGGTGATAGGTATTGAGACCCTGATGATGGGTATTCTGGCCCTGGTTATGGGTGTACAGACCCTGGTGATGGCCATACAGATCCTGGTGATACGAACTCTGACCCTGGTAATAGGTATTGAGACCCTGGTGATGGGTATTCTGACCCTGGTTATGGTTGTCAGACCCTGGTGATGGCCATACAGACCCTGGTGATACGAACTCTGACCCTGGTGATAGGTATTGAGACCCTGATGATGGGTATTCTGGCCCTGGTTATGGGTGTACAGACCCTGGTGATGGCCATACAGATCCTGGTGATACGAACTCTGACCCTGGTGATAGGTATTGAGACCCTGGTGATGGGTATACTGGCCCTGGTTATGGGTGTACAGACCCTGGTGAAGGTCATACAGACCCTTATGATACGAATCTGACCCTGCTGTTAGGTATTGAGACCCTGGTGATGGGTATACTGGCCCTGGTTATGGGTGTACAGACCCGGGTGACTCTGGTGATACGTACTCTGACCCTGGTGATAGGTATAGAGACCTTTGTGATAGGTATACTGACCCTGGTTATGAGTGTACAGACCCTGGTGATGGCCAAACAGACCCTGGTGATACGAACTCTGACCCTGGTGATAGGTATTAAGACCCAGGTGATGGTCATACAGACCCTGGTGATACGAACATTGACCCTGGTGATAGGTATTGAGACCCTGGTGATGGGTATACTGGCCCTGGTTATGGGTGTACAGACCCTGGTGATGGTCATACAGACCCTTATGATACTAATCTGACCTGGCGATAGGTATTGAGACCCTGGTGATGGGTAAACTGGCCCTGGTTATGGGTGTACAGATCCTGGTGATAGTCATACAGACCCTGGTGATACGAACTCTGACCCTGGTGATAGGTATTGAGACCCTGGTGATGGGTATTCTGACCCTGGTTATGGTTGTCAGACCCTGGTGATGGCCATACAGACCCTGGTGATACGAACTCTGACCCTGGTGATAGGTATTGAGACCCTGGTGATGGGTATTCTGGCCCTGGTTATGGGTGTACAGACCCTGGTGATGGCCATACAGACCCTGGTGATACGAACTCTGACCCTGGTGATAGGTTTTGAGACCCTGGTGATGGGTATTCTGACCCTGGTTATGGTTGTCAGACCCTGGTGATGGCCATACAGACCCTGGTGATACGAACTCTGACCCTGGTGATAGGTATTGAGACCCTGATGATGGGTATTCTGGCCCTGGTTATGGGTGTACAGACCCTGGTGATGGCCATACAGACCCTGGTGATACGAACTCTGACCCTGGTGATAGGTATTGAGACCCTGGTGATGGGTATACTGGCCCTGGTTATGGGTGTACAGACCCTGGTGAAGGTCATACAGACCCTTATGATACGAATCTGACCCTGCTGTTAGGTATTGAGACCCTGGTGATGGGTATACTGGCCCTGGTTATGGGTGTACAGACCCGGGTGACTCTGGTGATACGTACTCTGACCCTGGTGATAGGTATAGAGACCTTTGTGATAGGTATACTGACCCTGGTTATGAGTGTACAGACCCTGGTGATGGCCAAACAGACCCTGGTGATACGAACTCTGACCCTGGTGATAGGTATTGGGACCCTGGTGATGGGTATACTGGCTCTGGTTATGGTTGTACAGACCCAGGGGATGGGCACACAGACTCTAGTGATGGGTGATTGATAGATCTACAAGGGGTCAGTGACATGTTTACCCTTAATATTATCCCCCAAAATAGCTTTTGAGAAAAAGAAAATCAAAATAGATTTTTCCTCTCTCCCTCTCCTAGACTTGGATTTTTTAAAATTTATTATGGACTAAAGTGTTTGTATAACCTGGCAAATGGCACAATGAACTAGGTAATATTGGATTACATAAAATCCAATCTTGACCTGCAAAAAACAAAAAAAAAAAAAAAAAAAACAACCCAGAAATTCTTTTTAAAAAATTGAAAATCCTAATCCGTGGGGGTAGGGGGGCTAAATGTACCTTTAACTTCAATTTCACAGTTTATTTCCTCCCTTTCATTTCAATTTTTACATGGTACCCAAAAACATTGGGGGGGGACCTCTATGTTAATTCACTTTTTTATAAGTAAATTCAAGAAAATGTTTGCTGCCAGAAAACGTGCACTGGGGGGGGGGGGGGCAGTCCCGTCCCCCTGTCCCTGCCCCACTCCACCCCCCTCCGATGCTAATTAAATGCCTGTTGTTTTCCTATAAAATTGCTTTTTTTTGTTCTCTGAATTATTCATTTAACTTTTGGGTGTAAAATCTAATGTACATAACATTTTTATCACTTTTAATGAACATTTAATGTTAAAATCGCATTTTCCTGTAATTTTTAAATTGCACATATATCGGTTCGAAGTTCCTCCAAATAGCTTTCGAATTTCCTCCCAAACATTTACCGATCCCGATAGAAAGTTGGTTCACGCATGCGCATATCCTGGTTATAGTGCCTGGTTATAGCATATGAAAAATAGCCTATTCTATACCTCCAGCTGTATTATAAAGCTACATCCATGACATTTTGAAGAACCAGTGATAAAACTGATCGCACATTAAATAATCCAGTATACTACTCCATCTATCACAAAAAGAGTAATTAATTACTTCATGAAAAAAAGAAGAAGAATGTGAATAGAGCATCGTGGCCAATCTTTTAGAAAGGACTAAATTATGAAGTTCTACCAAGGGTCCAGAAATGACGTCGCTAACGCGCGGCGACTATCCTTACCTCACGCTTTATGAAATATATTATCGTTTGAAATAATCATCATAATGCATTTAAATTTTCAGAACTAAATTGAAATAGGTAGATATCTCAAAGTACGAAATGTCACTTTACGCCGATTTTTCACGATTTTATCTCATTGACATTACTTTTGGATCAACCCTCGTATTATAAAAATTACCATTACTTACTAGTATTGCATTTTAACAATATTTATTTAAATATTATGTTGGATAGAGTGTTAGGATCCACTACATGATGCCAATTTTATATATCCTATAGGAAAGGCGCACGTATGCGATCAGAATGCACGTGCACGGTACGGCACCTCTTTGTTAGCACGATATTTTGCGTATGTTGGCGAATCTTGCATAACAAAATTCATGCATTTCTCCCTTCGGTATCCAAATACATGTAATATCCGTGGAATGTGGACATTTTGATCAGAAATCAAGCAAGCAAGCAAGCAAGCAACCAAGCAACCAACCAACCGAGACTTTCCTTGTGAGTATGTAGAGCTAATTGCAAGTCAGGAATCCGAAACCCGCTGGGACTCGGAATTTTTTCCTTTATAGGAAATTTTATAAATGTTTGCATGATGGTGAGGCATATACTAACATCTATTCCCAAGAGAAAACTCATGTTTCGCGAGGACGTAGCCCGAGGGAAATACTAGCATAACTTTTGAGGGAAATTAATCTTCATACAGTAAAACACGGTTATTGCGAACACGCTTACAATGAATTGACGTTTACAGCGAAGTGATTTTCAGTCCCCGTGACTTTATTACATGTTGTAAACCTGACGGATATAACGAATTACACTATATATATATATATATATATATATATATATATATATATATATATATATATATATATATATATAATACGTCAGATTGTAATAGTGTTCCCCCAGACTTATAAAGCAAAATTGTAGTGAATGTTTCCTTTTCTCTGTCAATTTCTATTTCTTAGTGTTCGAATGAAATTCTGTGTATTATAATGTACATTAGCTTTGGAATGTGAGAATGATAAAAATATTTTCAAACGTTTAAATTTCAATCATTTGTTTGGGGCGTATTGTTAATCTTGGGTCTTTTGGACCCTTGTATGTAAACTTTCATTGGGGGAAGGGTTATCATATCTATTCCCAAGGAGATTCTACATTTAATGTGTCCTGTCACGTGACGGTCTAGACCAATCAGATGACGTATTGTACAGAATTAATATAATGAAGTATAATAATGTAAGGTATTCATTGGAACGATAAATTTAACGATATATACATATGTATATATTATGATTTGAATACGGTGTTCTTCCATACAGATTGACATCGAAAGGTGGATCATATCACAGTTTCAGACGGTGAGAAATTATATAATAAGCGAAGAATTTTTTTCAACTTAAGTCGGGTTAGGAAATTTCTTTTATTTTGTTGTGAATACATTTAAAATTGTCCGATCATATAAATAGTTGACATTTACAGGAACACGAATATTTTTATCTATAAATAGGAGTTTGTTAACGTATTTTTACAGAACAGTTAGTTAAAGATTAAAAAATTCAATAAAATGCGAAAAAGGACTTGCAATAAAATAGAAAACAAAAGTTGCAAGGAATATGATTAACATGTGACTGATTACAGACATCAAATACATAAGATATAAAGAATATGCTATCACGTGTTATCAAAGATTTTATAGACTTTATATATTACTTGTATAAATGTTTGGTAAACAATATGAATATTGGATATTTAAATCGAACATACCGATTGTTTAACATATTGTAATGATGTATAACATATGCTATATAACTTATACAAATAACATTGTCATCATTTGAATCTGCGTCATGGGTATTTTTAAATTATCACTCACTTCATTTAAAATCTAATACTCTTTGTTTAGTACAATTATCTATGAAGCTTTTATTTTTTTTTATTAAAAACATAACGAATTTGAATTTGAAACAAATTATTTGGAACTTTTACAATCATTGTTAACAAATATGGAATAACCTTTTTATAATAATAAAATACCATTTTATACAAATACAAGTTTAATAAAATGCAAAAGTGATTTGTAATAAATCTATCGCAATCTGGTTTGAACAGGGGGTGTAAAGATTTGACAGAAAAAACCTCTCTCAATCCCGTAAAGATCCCGAAATCTTGTATTCCAGAGTTTTTAAAGCCCACATTTTCTCGTTAACAAATGTATAAAGTATAAAGGTAATTATAAACATCTAAAAAAAAAATTGAATAATTTTCCCGTTGTTTTACAAGTGAGAAAAATATTATTCTTTAGAAATTGAAACTGCCGATGCACGCCATTTAGCATGACCACCCCCAAAACACATCCAGAACGCCGATTAGAGATTTAGCAATTTTTTTGTATCAGTGCACGTGGTACAACAATCAAAGTATGTAAAAAACATAAATGGTTGTCCTTTCAAAAAAAAGTCATGCTTTGAATGAAAATATCCTTTAAAACTTATTCTAAAACGCATAAAAATTAATAAAAGAAGTTTAACTACTATCTTACCTGATACAGAGACAATTGCTATAAGCAAAGCGAGATGTATTTCCCTCATGTTTGAGAACTTTTCAGAAACATTTATCCACCCAGAGACACATCCTTTAACTTGTTAACAACTTTTTCTAGAAGTAATTTTTTATTCGGTGTTTAAAAAAGCTTATCGATTTTTCTGCGTATTTCAGCACGATACATCCATGCAGCCCAGTCTAGTGTTTGTTAATTTACCAGAACCTAGCGGTTAGTATCAAAACCCAAACCCGTGTTGTCAATAACTCTCATTTATTATACATAAAAGGAAATGTAAACCTTTGTTTAAAACGCCTATCATTTTTAAAGGTTTAATAAATTCCCAACAACATAATAAGCAGTAGCATCACGTCATGGAGCTATCTGTACAAATTTGATATGAATTCAGACTCCCTGCCAAGAAATGGCTATCGATTATTGGTTAAATGATATAGTTTATCAAAATTTAATAATGGCACAATCTATGGTCTTGAAATATTATAGCATGGCATGTGATAGAAATAAGATAGACATACAGAATTCGTTTATCACAGTTTAATAGAGGCTAACTTATATCTAAGGACAGAACTTCCTCTTGATTTATAAATTGTTAATTTCGTTGTATTTTATGATATCTTTTAGTGCCATGTATATCTAACCTTTGAATTATATAAATTGATTGCTTTTAAAGAACATACTGAAAATTGTTTCTTTCAATATCTAATCAATTTTATACACATTTAGGTTGAAAATGATTTTTAAAAATGTCTTTTAAGAGGGCTTAATGGTCGTGGCCATTTTTAGACTGTATTGATCTCCTTTGATAGAAGAGCTCTATATAAGTGTTTGGTAGATCTGATGGTTTATTTGTTGACCATCCAGCCTTCTTAAGAATTTTGGCATATATCTATACAGAAAACAAAAACATTATAACATAAGCTTCATCAATTCAGCTATACTGTGGACATTGTCAAAAAAAAAAAGTGAATCTTAAACTTTGTTAATTCAATGAAAGTTTTCGGTGTTTTCTAAACCATCCAATGTTAACGATATTGTATTATCTCGCACTTAGTCCTTCATATATTACAAAAATAACAGTTTATTATGTCAATTTTGTAATGATTACATTATAAATTTTGAAATCACACAAGTTTTAGGATCTCGTATAAGAGCGTAGATGATTTACTTAGGTACAGCCAAATCATCCTGAATATAACTTATCAAATCCTCTAGGGTAATTTTAACATACATGTTGTGTTGTATAATATAATTAATCTTACTGTGTGCCAATTATGGTCACCATATAGGTCGTTAACATTTATGTATACGGCATACCGGTATTGTTAAAATGTCTGGGGAAAATAATTTGTTCGCATTTTAATAAGATATTCATGATAAGTCCATTAGCATCACTCTAGTGAACATCCAAGGTATTTATTTCATAGAACAACAACTAGTTAGGTTGTGTAATTTTATTTATTTTGTCTTATATTCTTAACTGACTTTTTGTTTGATTTGTTACTTTTGTGTTCTACTTAAAAAAATCATAGTTGTCATATTGTAACTATTGTATTTATACCCACCCAGCAAATTCAAATTTGACAATATGACAACAAACACACAATGTCAGGTTTAAATTTAGAGACCATGTGATAAGTTAGAAATCATTCAGTTATGTTTTATTCACTGATGCAACAAATGTGTGCATTAATTCATTTTAAAGAAGATAAATGGTCAACAAATTAACCATCAGATCTGCCTAAATTTTTTAGATATGATTTGTTTAGCTCTAAACTATTTTTTAGTAAAGAAAAAATCCAGATATTTTATATTTTGAATTTGGGTATTTTCCTGTATTTTTATACATGTATAGAGTTTTTCTTCTAAAGGAGACCTATACAGTCTAAAAATGACCCCGATCATCGAGCCCTGTTCAATGCATAAACATAACAATCATCTTAAGATCGATGTAAATGATTCTTAAGACGCGACAAAGTGATAAATTATGTACCCTTATACAGTAGTTAATAACTTCTATTTCAGAGTAGCTTATGAGTACAAAGGATTTTCTAGATTAGGTGATCAGGATTTAAGTGATAGTTATTAATCTAAGCTTTTGTTTAACCATCTGTAGATAATTCTACACATTTTAAGAGAGTAAATAAATTGCAACAATTTGATCTCTATTCCCCGAGATGTCTTTGATTGGGATTTTGCATTCAGTTTAAAGCAGTTTATATAAATATCAATAATTAAACTTGAGTAAAACTTGTTTAATATGGTATTTTTAGCTCAATGGGGAAAGAATAGAGGATAAGAACTTGATGAGCGTAACAATGAAGGTTCCTGTACACTATATTGATAAAATAAAAGACTCGGTCTATTTAATTCATAGATGTAATAGGTTTGCTTAAAATCATATGAACAAAAGCACTACCGCGTGAAACACTAAAATTTTAACAGAAAATTACGGTAAAATATAAACATTTGTTATATCAAGTCTGTTCATTTATTGCCTGAATATTTTAATAAAAAAAATAATACAAAGTCTTAACAAAGTAAAACTTTTTACTTCTTTATAATGTAAAAGGGTTTGCTATGCAGTGTTATTGGGTTGTGTTTGTCTTAAAAGCACAAAAGAAATCTTGACCGATCATCGGTTAGTTTTTGTTGTTGGACGTAATGAAACGCATCTCCAACCACTATTGAAATAATTTATTTCAATATTGGTTATACTGAAATGCATCCCTAACCACTATTGAAATCATTTATTTCAATAGTAGTTGTAATGAAACGCATCCCCAACCACTATTGAAATAATTTATTTAAATAGTGGTTGTAATGAAATGCATCCCCAACTACTATTGAAATAATTTATTTCAATAGTGGTTATAATGAAATGAATACCAAATATTATTACCCTATATAGAAAAAATATGCAAGCATATAATACTTGTATTTGGAATTGTTTTTTAGATAAAGTATTTCTTGCATTCGAAAAAAGTATGCAAAAATAATATACAACTTCTATTTTTTCCACATGCATTTCCATGTATTATTCATAATAAAAATTAATTTCCAACTACTACTCAAAAAATAATTCCAATAGTAGTTATAAAGTTATTTTTATAATGAAATATACCCCAACCACTATTGAAAGAATAATGCCAATAGTGGTGTATTTCAAAAGCAGTTGCAAAGTGAGTCTTGTAATGAAATTCATCTCCAACCAGTGACGAAATAAATATTTCAATGGTTGTTGTATTTCAATAGTTGTTGCAAAGTTATTCTTCAAATGAAATACATCCCCAACCACTATTGAAATAATTTATTTGAATAGTGATTTTATTTCAATAGTGGTTGCAACATATCTATGATCTTTTTTCGTCAAAAATATCAGTAAACCAAATCATCAAGCGTTGAATGTTTATCTGTCACAATAAAATCATTCATTAGTATAATTTTTCATTTTCTCTTAGCCCGTGGTGAGCGTCAATTTCACTTTTAGTACGATTGTAACTACCTTCACTGAATCTCAATTCACGTGGACCTTAAACCGCCAGTCCGTGCAGTATCTGTTTGGACACGAGAGTCTAGAGCGAAGGACGTATTCAATACTTCTCTTGTATTCGTGAAAATATGTATCCAGTTTGAATTTAGCCCAGTATTCCACACATTTCTGAATCTGCAGTTGCGTGGTACTGTTTTTCCGAGGTGAGGTTTATATTTCTAAATTTTATCGTTATATGTATTTTCATTTGTATGTCCTAAAACAACCAGCCCATTCTCATCAGTTTTATTCATATGTGCTATGTTTCATTTAATTTCTTTATTTAGAAACACGTGTTTGAGTGTTATTAAAGTATGGTGTACTATTTTGGTCATCACTGTTTGTCCTGTGAGTAGTCAGATGCAACATTGCATTCACGTATAATTTACGAATATTATTACAGTACACGTTTTTGTAGTTTGTCTTATTAACATCTAAGACTGTGCATGTTTAATAGTAATTAAGCATAAAGGTTTAAATACATTTATTGAAGTGGAATTCCACCTTTTTTTCAATCAACACGCTAAATATTTGACATCTTTAATAAGTTATCGGCAGTTTCCGCTTTTTATCACTACTCTGCATCTCCATCGGGTCTGGTTATTAGTCATACCATATATGACTTCATCCAAGATTTCCAGAAACAATTCACCCTCCCTCCACACCCAAATTTAAACTCGCATCAATTTTGTTATCCACGTAAATTGGGGCCATTTGTGCTTAAACTATTACTTGTGAATGTTATATATATGTCGTACTGGTTTTTCTGAGCTTCTGCTTTTCGATTTCATTTCAGGAACTCCTGCTTCCCGACAAACCGTCATGGCTGCTATTCAAGGACGTCTGCTGCCTTTCAAAGCTGTTTGCTGATTGCGGAATTTGGCTTACCAGTAGTGCTCATTGCAGATTATTTATATGAACAGTTAATTCTGAATTAAATAACTACAACAAATATTAAAATTGCCAATGTCGATCTGAGCGGCTAAGGAAGATCTATCGTAACCTATTGTTCGACTGTGTAACTGGATTTAAGAGAATAATTATATGTTCGAAGTTTCAGTACGCCTTGGTACGCCTTGAATATTTTTGAGGCATTTCGTTTCAAAATTAGTACGCAACTTTTTCTCTGCAGAGTGTAGATAGCAAGGTATATATTGGTGCAAGTACTTTCAACGTTTAAAGACTGTCGGGTACTTTAACTTGAAAATTTCCGTTTTGCTAACGGTCCAAAAGAAACACGTTTGGTAATGCATTCATTTTCCATGTATATCAATCAATTCCAAAGACGCAACATGTTAATTTCATGGCGACATATAGAGCTTAATCACCCGTTTTTCACTAGCACCTACTAAGCTAACAGCAGAGTAACCTATAGCTGCAGGTCTGTAGCTCCCGGTCTGAAAAAATTCGGATGGACGACATGCCTTCCATAGTAAAAACATTGCGCTAGTTTTGGACTGATAAACCTTATTTTCGAACACATTCTATACAAATATTTGATTCCAAAAGATTCCTCGGATATTCTACTACAGATATCTCATCACTTTACTTGCCTCTGATATTCTTTTAAACTCCATCACCAACACCGTAAAGTGAAGTGGTGCAGTTTGTTTACATTTAAAAATGGCGACTCTCGAGCTCGACGTGAATTTAACATACTTCACTATTTCCGAGGTCGGTAGTGTGTTTAAGAGAAAGTTCCAGGCATGTGAAGTACCGATATCAGCAGTAAATTGAATAAAGAATTTAATGGTACTAATATTTTCCACAGAATGTGTTCGGAAATAGGGTTAATCAGTCCAAAACTAGCACAATTTTTTGTGCGCCGTAAATTGCAGTTTTTTACTTTATGGGAGGCACTGTAGCTCTCATGTCCATTCGAATTTTTTCAGACCGGAAGCTACAGGCCTGCAGCTATGTATCCTATCGAGTAATTCAGCAAAATGTGAATGGAGGATATCTTGGAACAGAGTATAGACAGTTTAATTTAAAAAGGATGATATCCCTAAACAAATGTGAGCGATCCCTTTTTGTACACTGAATTGTACAAAATGTCGCATGATTTTGTTAATTTTAAAACAAGAGTGAATAAATATGACGTATCCTGATTAGTGTTAATAGCTTGGATCGTTTTTTTTATTGTATTGATTGACGCATTATTAATAACTTTTTTTTACACCATTAACAGTTTGTCCTGGTTTGTGGCCATGTCTTTTCAATGAATGTAAAAGAGTGGTGGACTTTGGTACAATAGACGACATGTATATGAAGGAATAAAGCAGATTGGACATAGTTATGCGATAAATGGCTTAAGGAAGGACGGAAGTTTACATAAAAACGTCATACCTCGGGTAGTCCCTTCCAAATATAGCACTGATATGCATATTGAGAAGGCGTCGATTTTGAATTTGATCAACGTACAAGTTTTTAAAATGATGGAAGTGAATGATATATACGGTCAAATATAACTTTTATAACACAAAGTGTATATATAAACATATTTATAAATGCATTCATTTTGAAATATTGACTCAACACACGGTGCAGGGAAATCTCATTTACACAGAAGTGTAAAATTCCGTCCTCCCTTTCGACATGTATCGCATATCAAAGTTAGTAGATGCAGATTAAGGAGTGATTTTTATTAATGACAGGTGTAATGCGCCGTTTTCGTTGAATCAGTTCTGAGCTTAGATGTTAATCGAAGGACCGATCGGAATACAAAGAGGATCGCAAAATAATTTTACCGACGAGTGTCAAGCAAGCATTCCAGCTGATGTGACAGTTTTAAATAAATCTAAGATGGCGGCGATTTGTACAAGGGCCAATAAAAAAAATACGAAGACTTTTGCCGTAGCATATTTACTTAACGTCATATCATCACTTGGCAGACATAATTCAGCAATAAATTCCATTAATTTGAGCTCAAAAAATTAAATATATCCCTTTTTATCTAAGTTTAATTAAAAAATTAAAACTTCAAAAATGAGGCCACGGCGCACGATCAAATATTGTGTTATGCAAACAATAAACCAAAAAAAAAGTTTGGCCTAAAACAAAAAATATTTAAACATCAAATTGAGTTTTGTCATGGTATTCAATGTCCCAAATCATGGTAGGATGTATTGTTTACTTGAACAGAAATCGTTTATTAAAGACAAGTAGTCCTCGCCATAATGGACTTAAAAAGATGACGTCGCCGGGCGTCACGAAGTAGCGAAAAATGATGAAAGTATGAGCTCAACTATAAAAAAACCCCACAGATCCAAGCTGTGAGAATGCACATTGATGCAAACAATATGTCAAAAGTTATTTGCGCATTTGTGTTTTAATGTTTATAATTTTTCAGGTGGTTGAAACTGAATTTGACATCACAGAAGCCCAAAAGAAATTAGATTATCAGTAAATAAAATTGTCAGATAGTTAATAGCGTCATCTTACGTTCAAGGTTTTCCTCTATTGTGAACGAAGAAATACACAGTACATTTACAAAAATAAAAACATCAGAGAAATGACTTCTCATTCTCGATCAATTCTGAGTAAATAAGATACCAAGTCTTATAGAGTCGTTTTAAAATACAGTAGGAAAGATACAAGATATAAACTCTGAAATAAAGATGAGGTAATTTAATAAACTGTACATACTTAGTCATGACGTCATGTTTACCCGTAACCGTGCTCCGTGATGACAAAACATGCAGCTTTTAAAATCAGGTAACAAAAATACCTTTTCAACAAATGTAATGAAACTTCACATATCAATGAAATAAATGTTTGTGCATAATTTAATGTGTTAGATGTGACTTTCATGAAAACTATATGACAGCCAGCGATATTGTCTTCGTATTTTTTTTATTGACCCTCGTACTTTGTGTATTATTAGGTAGAGGGTATATCTATGTTTTATTATGAGAAAAATACATAACGTCAGATGCCTTTGGTTTAGAATGATTAGCTTGACCATTTCTAATGTTTGACTAAAATTGGAATGTGAGAAGTCAGGATGCAGGTGAAATACATACAATGCCATGCCAATAATTTTAAAATGATTGAGATCATTACGTAATGTTTTTTTCTTCATTTTGAGATCACAGCTAAAGCTGCCTAGGGTAAAAGTTTACGTGATGTCATTTTTCACGTCTGCAAAAATCTATATTTGACAGAAACATTTGATTTTAAACAGTATGGACCGAAGATCGAAAGAACTGTCACCGGTAAAAAACCAATTGATTGTAGAATTTAAAGTAATCGGCGAAATCTTAAGAATTTTGATATTTGGTATTTTATTATGACCTTTGATATTGTCATTTTCTCGTAATAGTGTTAATTTTGTGTCAAAATTTCACAGGAGAGGGCGTTTTAAGTGTACAGAATTACAGAACTTGTGCCCGATCCTATTGTATATACCACATTAACAATAAAATATGTTCAAACCAAGAACTTTGAAAATCCCTGAATCCACACGCGGATTCTTAAAGTGTTGAATTGGCAGACAATGTAAAATGAGCTCCTCGTTCAGACTATCCAAGAAAAAGTCTCAAAACGTGAAGTAAGGTTACTTCGCATTGTTAAAATAAACCGAAGAAAAGTTTTAAAGAACATAACAATCGATTTTAATGCTGGACAAAACGAAGAAAGTTTTAGTGAACGTACTGTCAAACGGATTTTACATAAGATTTGTAGAAAAGTTGTGTGGAAACGAAAGGTTGTTAAAGAAATTAATAGAAATAATGTTTAGCATGGTGTTTACTCCTTGTAACGTGGTTGAGCCAGGCGATCTCCAAATAACACTCAAAACAGTTTCAATTAATGAATTTATTTACAAGAAAATAAATCAATAGAAAATATTTAGAAATTCTCACTAACTTTCACCCTCACTCACACACTCACTCTCGTTAAAAAAAAAACTAATTGCTTAAATCTAAACCCCAAAAATTAAATTCCCTTCTTGACAATTACTAGCTATATATATATATATATATATATATATATATATATATATATATATATATATATATATATATATATAGACAGCTAAATGATCTTACTATTAATGTTCAGTTTTCAAACACACTTATACAGTAACGTTTATATTATCTCTGTTGCCAAATGTTCACAAGAAAACTTCTTGTCCACTAGTCCTATCACTATAGGTTCCACTTAGCTCAACCATCGACATCTAGATACGGACGCCTGCGCTGATGGTTCAATAATGACATTCACAAGTCCACCCTCATCACTATTTCTGGTGCTGTAGTCCTAGAACTGATTGTGGTGTGGCGTGGTAGTGAAAATCTAGAAATCTATCATATTGAGTGATGAATCTCAGATGGTTATAGGCCAAAATAACCGTGTATATGTCGAGATTCAGCCAAGAATCATATCGTCCGGAGTGCATGTACGCCATATCAAAACCCAAAGTGTCTGTTATGATATTTGGGGGGGGGGGGGGGGGGGGGGGGGGGGGAGGGGGGTATCAGCTGGTATGGTCCAGGGACTTTATGCAAGGTACAAGGTAACGAAGTATATAGATATCTGTGGCTTGTTATTGCCCGACATTTCCCTGCAAACAACTACGTTTTTTAAGATCATAACGCACCAGTAGATAGCCCCCACCCCGCTAAAATAAATAAAATGAAAGTACGTTCTACAAAGGCTTAACCTTTGTTTACAAAACAAAGAATTTTGAACATATATTTCGCTTGTAACTTTAATTTATGATTTTTAGAATACTGTATACATTTAACTCGATTTGAAATATAAAGATTTAACGTCCTGGAGATCTATTTACAATAAATCCTACGTCTATGATTAATATAATCCTTAAATTTTCTACAAAAGTACGTTTACGTTTAAGGGGCATTCACAAAAGCTGTCGTAAGATAATGACGTTGTTGTACGTCTATTACAACCATAAGTGAGTCTTAGTTCTTAGTTACAGACAAAACTCATGCGCAGTAGGCATTGTGGAGAAATTACGTCATGCAGGATTTTCGTGCATTTACATTGGCCGAATTTTTGAGTCCCTTTGAGTTTTTCCCCTTCATTGCGTCTATTTCTATTTTATGGGTGTTTACAATTTACAATTATCGCGAGAAAGTTTAATGTTGACAGCAATTGCAATTGAATACGGTCAATTGATAAATATAGGTTTCCACACCAACATATGTTATGTAAATACAGAAAACCAAAATATGTATTTCGTGCGATCAATCTGAAAATTAGTAGTTTTAAAAGATAATAATATACATATTTGTACATTGTTTTACACAAACACAATCAAGTTAAGGTAACTCCATACTCGTAAAATTCTCTAATGAAAGTAAAAAAAAAAAAGAAATTAAATAAAACATTCAAGTCGCCACACTTTTTTAGAAGTCAGATAAACATAAACCGAAACACATTTTAGCATCAGAATTCTTTTTTTGTTTAAAAGTAAAAATCTAAGAAGGCAGAGACTTGTTTATCTACTTTAATTTTATCGTCAACTGTGTCAGAATCCTAAAATTACAAACATATGTTCAAACTAATTGTTGGTACATGTATAAGATATATCATTTAGACATATATTAAGTGAGAGCACAATTAAAAAAAAAATATTTCATCTTAGGATAAATAGAATGAACAAAAAAAAAAAAAAATAGAAATGAAGGAAAAGATTAAGCTTCTAAAATATCTTGCACTTAACAATATTTTAATTAGTTCCGTGTTGTAATATTCACATAAGATATATAAAACTATCCAGCGCAAAATCTAAAGAATTCAAAATTTTGCAAACAAGTATAACATCACTGAAGACTGGATCTACTTTAAATGTAATATTGATGTCATTAAATTTTTATTCAATAAAATGCAAGAGGTCCGAAGTAAAATAGCAAAAAAGCACTAGAAAACTTCATGAACTTTATTTCAATGCAGTGTTAAGAAACAACACGAAACAACAAATGATTAATTTTTAATGATTTATACTTTTTTCTCATAGGCTTACACGTATCGTTTAAGTAAACGTCAGCTCCTACTTTCCTCCAGCAGCTAACCCTGTAATTAAAAAATAATAGATTTGGTGCATTCAAATTCAAATATACAATGTACATCTCTTTGTTTACAAAATGCAAGTATTTGAATTATTTAAATTGAAAGTGAACATTTTTTTTATTTACTTGGATTATTCTGTCTGTGAATTCTATACGGGTCATTCATAAACTGGTTTGATCCGAATTTGTTATTTCCTTGTTCTTCAGAACAGATAGAAAACGACTTCAATGATGGAGATATATTAATGCTGATACTTACAAAGTCGGCAATCACATGATGAAATAGATATAGGGAGTCTGTAGGTGACACAAGGCATGAAAATCCCCGGGCGAACGGAACACTGAGGATTATCCAAGGTCTAAAATACATTAGTTTTGTATTGAGATAGGTACAGAACTCAATTGTATTTATTTTCAGACGAACAAAAGCAGCATATCCAAGAAAACATCTGATAGCAATTAATTCTTGATTAAGACCATTATCATACACTTGACAAAACAAAACTGAGTCTTCACCCTGATAAATAGAATAATTTTATAATTTCGAAATAAATCAAGAGGCCCATGGGCCACATCGCTCACATGAGTAACAATGGCTTTATACGGACGTTCAAAAGATAATGCGTCATATGGTCCTTCGGTAGATTAACAAAAAATAATATCCGAACTTTACACTTATTTTTGCATATACTTAATCTTTGACATATGTTCAGTAGGGGTACACTCTTAACTTCCAATTCCCTTTCATTTTAGACCCCCCCCCCCCTTTATAAAGCTATCAAAATTTATGCGAGAATGTTGGTAAATTTTCTCCCTCAACTGCTAACTAGTTATTATATTTTTATTTAAATCTACCTATATGTGAAAGAAGTAAGTTGTACCTCAATGCGATCAATACCTCAAATTAAAAACATACAAAAATTTAATTGGTCTTCCCCACTTTGTTATATATCTGGCGTGAACTCGTGTGATGTTTTAAAACCTTGCTCTCTTGATCGATAAATACAATCGACTGAAAAATGTTGTCACGTGATATGTTAAAGAGCTATTCAATGTGTTCAATTTTCAGAGCGATATGACAGGCATATCGCTCTGTTATACTAAGGCCCAACCATATTTTTGTGATCGACTTTGGCCGATCACAGTTGTGTCCATATGAGGCATCCGGCAAATTTAACTACTTGCACACGCATTGCGCCTTGCACTACTTTATTTACTATGCAGTGACAGCTTCATGTAAATCTTTATTTACATGTAAATTACTAAAAAAAAAAAACCAGTATTCTAATGTGTTTGCCTTGATAATAAAACATCTTACATGAGGATAAAAATCCTGTTTTTCTTTACATGCGTAAGAAAATTAACCGGAAATACATTTCGCTTACTAAGAGTAAAGTTTATTCATGCCTTGCTATTTTGGAAATCGACAAAACGGTGGAATAAATCCAATTTATCATGTTTATTGCATGTACCGTAATGCTTACGCATTACAATTTAGAGAGCTGTCCAATGATGTATAATTGCAAATATTGCCGATCATTCCTTTAAAAGAATTACTTGTTCATCTTTATCAAAAAACACCAAATAGCTACAAAGATGATTTTCCGCTGCAGTATTTTCTAAAAGCTGAATAGCACTCATAAATAAGTCACTGCCACACAGGTATATAAACCCTTTGATTCCCTTACACCCGATTACAAACCTAGAACTCTTTGCCGACGTGTAGTATCCCTTTCGTGGTCTTTGAATTTTATGCTTTTGTTTCTTATTTTATGTGCATATTATGTAAATAATGCATTGACCTGTTTATTTGATGTTAGTATTTTCCTGGCTTGAACAAAATGCGTAAAATTTGATAAATTCATCGCGACCGAGTAACATGGCGAGGTAAGATGTACGTCCACACAGGTGTGACAGGTGGGACATCTACAGTGAATTACTTTAAACTATTAAGAGGTCTGCGGCTTATATAGGGGTTGCATGGAGAGCGGTGACAAAAGAGAAATACGGCAGACAATGCCTATTTACGAGCGTTGTTCAGCTTTAAGTACGATAAATTAATGCATTTATCCTCATAAAGTGTCAGAACTATGGAAATTGTTTAAAAGACGTCGTTTTTATTTACTCGTTTGAGAATTATCGAAATTGGTGTAGATTTCATATAATTCATCGTATAAGAGGGGCCCCATGAAAGTAGTTATAGCACATCCTTTTAATTTTTCTGTACAAGTATCTAAATAAATGTTGAGTAAAACATTTCTAAAGATCAACAAACTTTCAGTCAATCGTAGAATTATAATCAAGATACGGAGCTATCAATACTGCGAGGTTTGAGTTATGATTTTTGTTTACGCGAGTTTATTACATTTAAAGTAAGATTTTTAAAACTTCAGCATTTTAAATGTAAACGAACAAATGCATAACCTCATCTCTGTGTACAAACATAGAATTGTGAGCAAAGCTCTGTATCTTGCTTATAACTCGACGCTTGACACTCAATTAGGTTAGTAAATAAACAAGAAAAAAGCTGTCAATGTGACAGCAAACCGGGTTTTCTTTTATGTGAACAGTATCCATAATACATTTGTCAACCCTGAATTGATGAACACTACCTATTCAGAGAAATTGGGTACTCTATATGCAATATATTTGCCGAAAAATAACTAAGTTCAACAGATGGCATTTCTTTCATAAATAATCTTAAATAAAAATCCTAGCAATATGTACACCTCTGATATTTGTACAATTGATCTGCAAAAGAACAACTTCCTATCTTAAAAACTGTAGAAGGAGTTATCCACACAATAGGATTACCCTATGTGCATTATTTTGCCGAAAAATAACTAAGTTCAACAGCTGGTATTTTTGTCATAAATTATCAGAAATCAAAATCCTAGCAATATGCACACCTCTGATATATGTACGATTGATCTGCAAAAGAACAACTTCCTATCTTAAAAACTGTAGAAGAAGTTATCCGTACAATAGGAGTACCCTATATGCAATATTATGCCGAAAATGACTAAGTTTAACACCTAATATTTTTTTCATAAATTATTAGAAATCAAAATCCTAGCAGTATTCACACCTCTGATATATGTACAATTGCTCTGCAAAACAACAACTTCCTATCTTGAAAACTGTAGGAGGAAGTTATCCGTACAATAGGGGTACCCTTTTGGCAGCCGCCCACCCACCCGCCATTTTCACCATTTCAATAACCGGATTTTTCCTTTGGAAAACCCGGTTAAAAATTGTAAACAATTAAAACAGGGGAAAATGCACTAAGACAAAGAAAGAGCACAATTTATTTTTCAAAATGAATCATATATATACCTACAAATTTCCATCAGCAAATATAATCTCTGTTTAGACTGAATAGACTCGAGAAAATGCTAAGCATCTAAAAAGACATTGCATTAATCAACCATTACGAGATCATACCGAATTACCAATAGCAGCTGAACAGAATGAATTGTATTTTAGTATGTTGTAAAGCATCAGATTTTGCTCATACGTAGGTAAACAATCAGCTGCCTGATTTACCGAAGCCTATCTTTGATTGGATACGTAAAAATTTCAAAAGTTCCCAAAGTTAAAAATCGTAATTAATGAAAATGAACCGAAAATCAAAACATGCTAAAACCACCGTCACAACTGGAAATTTCAACGCATCGTGATTAAAATATTTAACCTCAACTTATTTTTAAAAAATCGGCACCGATATATCTTGCATGTTTCAAAGATTTGTGAACTGTTGCACAACAAACAAACTGATCTTTGTCAGGTTGACCCTTTTATCATGCGTCTAATATTTTTTGCAATTTATATTTTCCTTCCTTTTTTTCCTTCAGCTGGTCAACGTATTTTGTCAAAATCTATATATATGTGTGTGTGTGTGTGTGTGTGTGTGTGTGTGTGTGTGTGTGTGTGTGTGTGTGTGTGTGTGTGTGTGTGTGTGTGTGTGTGTGTGTGTGTGTGAGGGTGTGTGTGTGTGTGTGAATGGAGAAAAAAATTGTACTTTATTGTTTTCCTGTTTAACTTAACCCCCCCCCCCAAAAAAAAAAAAACAGTGCCGTTGGCCTTCTCCATTATTATTATACAAAATCATCAATAATGTGTCAATTATTAAAATATAAAGCGATCAAAGCTATCCACACTAATCAAGATGTTTCACCTTATTTAAACTCTCATTTGAAAAATATAAAAATGATGGTAGATTTTTCTATAATTCGACGGATAAAAAGGGGCCGGTTACATAGGTTAAGGAATATCATCCTTCGAAAACCTCGTAACCGATTTGTCTTTTAATCAACACCGATTGAATTCAGATATCCTTGACAAAACCTCAAAACAAGAATTAGGTATTTTTCTGTGCGTGCTTAAAATAAATCGCAACTTTTTGCGATTAATGATAGTCTTAAGTGACAGTTTCAAAACTACATGTAAAAAACGGTCAAAACGACAATTGAGCAAACAGCCAGAACCGTTCGAATGTTGGTGTCTGGATTGTTCCTAAGATAGGATGTAACTCACTTTGAATATGCTGTTCATTTCGTGCTCAATATTGTTTCAAATATTAAGCAATCCGAAGAAAACTTATTTTTAACATATATTTCTCTTCAATAAGTGTATTGTCAAATTCGATCGGCAACCTAAAACAATCCAAAAGCTCTGGGCGAAATTCAACCAAACCGGAAGTGTTCGTGATATTTAGCAAAGGCCAAATTCTCAGTTTGCAACCAGAGGTCAAGATCGCTTCATCGTTCTTATCCTCTTGAGAGTTGAGTGGAAATCAGTCACCCAAACGGCAAGACAAACAAGTTGTTTATTTAAGGAATGAATTCAATATCTATTAGTTTTATAGGATATAAAATGGTTTGGGGCAGTTTACGCTTTATGAACCATTTTATATCGTATAAAACTAATAAATATTGAATTCATTCCTTATAATTTAATTTGTTGCTATTAATTGTAGATAAAAACAGTCATTTGACCTTTAAAATGACATCAAATTGTACAAAATTCAAACGTAACGTCAGGCAGATTGATACGTTTTTGACGTTAGTCTTACTATGACGTAGGCAACATTCTTTATACGATATAAAATAATTTTTTTAGCCAATCAGAAAGCGCGCAACAACCAAACTTAGATTATTCATACAGAAAAAAAATATCATATTGAGTGAAAACTTAGAACTTTGTGGTTCTGGGTATATAGAATTTCAAATAATTTCAAATATTTAGGAAATCAAAATCTACATACACAGTAACTTCTGGGACAGCTGAATGGCATACGAGGCCAAGATGGAACACCAAAACGATTGCGGTTTATTCTTCTTGCGGGCAAGGAATTTATCTCTACAAATTCAAAGATTATATCATAATTTGAAATAATTCATTTTGCATATTTATAATTAAGAATATCATAATCATAGTTATCAATAATTCTAGATATCTTTTTAATAAAAAATTATCCAAAAATTATAATGAATTAATATAAAAAAAAAACCTAACAAAGGATTATCTCTAATTTGGTTTTATTTTGTTTATTTTAAGGTAAGATATTAATTATAATGCAATATCGTTGGCGTTCACCATTTTATTGACTTGCTGTAGGCTATAGGTTACAATCATTTATTTTGCATTTTGTTTCTGTACTGAAAATTTTGAGAAACAGACCGTGGATTTAATTGAAAATAAAAATTCATACTCACGTGCATGTATTCCAACTACAGCCAACAAAAAAAGTAAGAGAAAAACTCCTCGAGAGATCATGTTTCGAAGGTAGATTTCAAATGTTTTGTTTGTAATAAGAACCCGGCCTTAGGTTTCCTTTATCAATTTTTATAGGGTTTATATAGCAAACTAAAATGATTATTATTTATGATATGAAATTTATTATATTATTGATTGGCTAGCATAAATTAGGATAATAATTCCATCTTAATCGATCACCTTGACACTATTTTTGATTCATTAAATGTAAAATTCAAAATACAAAAATATAATAAATTTATACCCGTCTTATAAACAGAATATTTACGATTAAAAACAAAAAGAGTGATTAAAAGTGCTCCAAACTTTTATTAGTTTAGGATGTTTTTGGAAATTTTGATTCATTTCGATCGAAATTATAAAATGTGTTAAGAATCCTACTTGGTAATATTAAAGTAAACACAATTGCTTTGGAACCAAATTGAAAGCACATGTCAAATGATGAACATTCTCTTAACAGTTTAATTGTACAATTAGGGGAAAATAAATATTCAGCAGTAAAATGTGCGTAATGTAAAATTATAACAAAATAGTTTCAACATTTACGGACACTGAACCAGTAATCGACTAAAACTCATGGCGTATCTTCATAAGGGTTGCCCTGTGATGTAAAGTTTTATGAATATATTTTGTAAGTCATTTTTTCTTCATTTTTTAGAAATAGTTACGATGGTTTAATTAATCGGGAAAACTACTACATTGCCTTTTTATTATACATAACTAAACAAAACCATCGTTTAACAAATCAAACATAAAATTTGATATAAAATATGGACCAAGCAGCTTAAACCGAATCTCTTCATAATTGGGAAATCATCGAAAGATTTAACGAAAGATCCAATGATTTTTATGCACGTTTCGAAATATCCTAAGACAAATAAAAAACCCAAACTCTATTAGATAAGGTTTTATTTCATGTTTTTTTTTATCCTAAAAGTTCGCATAAACAAGTATTATTTATTTGATATACATGTATTATGTTAATTTTTAGTTCATTACAAAATTCGACGTGTGATATGATAAAATGATGGATTAGATTTCATTGAATATTTTCCATAAAAAGGTCGTACGTAAATTAGTTAATAGTAAACAAATCACTCATGGCTTTCTAAAAATGTTGATATACATGTATTTCATATTCTATAGCTGTGTGTGTATATATATATATATATATATATATATATATATATATATATATATATATATATACACACACACACACACAAACATACTAGACTTTGACCCGTGCGTGCACGGGTTGACATTGCATATCGGACATTTACGAAATAGGTACATCGACACATTCATTTGTAAGGTAATTTTGAAATAAACAATGAATGTGAATATAATTCTGGTATTTTTCTTTTTCTTTTGTATTGTTTTGTTTTTTTTTTTTAATTGAAAAATTGAACAAAGCTATAAGCCTATAATAATGGTATTAATTTCACTACATTCTCCTTATTTAGAATAATCTAACTGTGTCTCGTGACAGGCCCTCACCACACTTAGAATGCCTCCCATATACCCGTAATCTGGTAATGTAGCAGAAAATTGCAGAATCGCTCCGAAACGATTTTGGAGACAATTAATGAAGTTGGATTGAAAATAACAGTCAAATTATTCGTAGCAAACCTTTTTGAGACTGTAAATACCTTTCATCTAAAAATTTAATCCATATAATGAAGAATTGGAAGAATTCAACACTTTTTTTACACACCATGTTGACATTCGGAACTCTCGGGATTTTTCAAGACTAATTGTTACCATTTTTGGTGTGAAGCATCTCTATGGTAAGAGGAATCAAAATGATGTCCATTAAGCCTTCCACAAAACTTGTGAAATTCATGGCCCTTGGGTCAGAGGTTCAGGACCTAGGGTGGGGCTAATATGGCCATGTAGTAAAAGTGTATTAAATCTTAGAAAATCTTCTTCTCTACTCCCATATACATTTGAGAAAAACTAAATGCATGGTTATGATGTTAATGAAGCCCTACATGTATATCTTAATTGAGAAATGCATGTTTCCTGGGCCAGGGGTCAGGCCCTAGGGCGGGGCCAATGTGGCCACATAGTGATATTGTATTGATTTAATATTTTCTTCAGTATATCACAGTTGTGGGAGATAAATTAATGCATTGTTATTATGTTCATAAAGTCCTGGTGTTAAATGGTGAGATTCATGGTCCCCAGGCCATTGGGCAGAAGTTGAGGCGGGGGGGGGGGGGGGGGTTGAACATTTATTTAACATGTATTTTTATGTAGGGTAATTGCCGTTTGTCATCCATTAACAATTTAAAATTTATCTTGAAAACTACATAGTCAATTTTAACTTGGCAATATTAAATTGATATGTGTTCTTTTTTAGGAAATCTACTTTACTTTCAAAAATCTTCTCTACTCCCACACATCTGTTACAAAAACTGAATTTAAATTATGTAGACAAGGAAGCCCTCTACCAAAATTGTAAATGTCATGTCTCCCTGGGAAGGGGTTTTGACTCAAGGGTGGGACCAAAATAGTCAATAGTGTTAAATTAATCCATGTTTTGTAATGGGTGTGGGTGGGCTGTATATTATGTTAAAAGTTTTAATTATTTTATTCAGCTCTTAATTTTAAGGAAAGAAATGAGTACATGTGAGAATGAATGAAGCTGTCTATCAAAATCAAAGATATCATGAAAGCCTTTGGCAAGAGTTTGGGTAGAGGGTATCACATTTAATGGAGTTTTCTTCCCTTACTTGTTCATATTTGATAATTAATCATTGTAAAAAAAAAATGTAATTAAGAAGTTAAAATATTAAAAGAGTTTAACAAGTCTTTATATTTATTTAAAACAAAACAACCAAAACAGTTTTTTAAGGTTTTAAATAAACAGTAGACTTGTTACCAGTGAAGTAAAAATTGACTAGCCAAATATACTGAAGTGTGGTATATGTACAATAATTTTTGAATAAATGCCATCTGGTGTCATTGAATGAATGGTTGATAACTGAACAGGTAAAACATGGGAATTGATATAACAATATAACTTATCAGTAGGTTTTTGTTTTTCGATAAATGTCCTGAGAAGTAGAGTGTCTGTCTGGTCCCTGGGGATGGGAAGGGGGGGGTGTGATTATTGTTTTTAATAAAACATGTATAACCAGCCATCTTTAGTTTATCTATGAAAACATATAATCATAAAAGCTATCTGGAAAGATAACAAATATGGGACAATTATTTGCTATCAATGTCCTTGTTGTAAGATTCCAGGTAGGAAGGTGGTGGTCATTACCATATTTTTACATATTTCATTTTACTCCAGACTGAAGCTTAATTTAATGCATGTATGAGAATCCACAAAAGGTCTGTGTATAGGCTATGGTACTCAGGTGACCGTTAAGGCTTGTTGGCATCTTGTCTCTTTTTGATTTAATTGAGGTTATGATATAAGATCTATGACAAAAGTATAAATACCTAAATCTGAAAAATTCCAATCTTCTGCCGTGAAATCCCATTTTCTGATTTAGTGTCTTGACAGATTGATACTCGATGATTTGCATAAAAAATAAGCCAATCAACAGACACATTCCTAAATTTTAAAACATATTTGGCCAAATTTTAGCGTGAATTTTGTTTACTTAAAAACCCGAGATAAATAGGACTTCAATTTTTAGAGAAATGTGTACCTTCATAATAGAAAACAATGTGTCGTGATTAACAGTACCAAATCGGACCTGAAATATGTGCAAGCAGGTGCTCCGCAAGGAAGCATTTTAGGTCCACTTCTTTTCCTTGTTTACATAAACGACCTGTTGGTCGATATCGAATGAAATATCTAAAGGGGCATGGTCACGAATTTGGTCAAAATTTGTTTTTCTGTTTTTAGTGTTTACAATGCTTCAGTAAGGCATTTCTAATAGTCAACCAAAATTTGAGCGTCAGTCGTCGAGTTATCAGTGATACAGAGCTCACAACTCTTTAATACATAACCAAGTTCAGGTCATGTTTTTGTTTAATTTTGAATTTTCCATGTTTAGACCTAAAATGATTGTGACAAATGCTAGGAACTGTTTATTTAAGTTCAAAACTAATCAACACAAAGAAAAATCAGTTTAAAAAAGAACTTTTTTCGGTATATTGAACCAATGTAAACAAAAAAATGACACGATCTGTGTTTACATAAAAAAGAATTGTGAGCTCTGTGTCTTGCTTTTAACTCAAAAACTAACACACAAATTGTGGTTGATCATTAGAAATGCCTTCCTAAAGCATTGTAAACAATAACAATCGAGAAAAAAAAATCAAATTTGACCAAAATCGTGATCATGTCCCTTTAAATGTCTGTTGACAATACCTCAATTTATTTAACTGTTGAAAACCCGTTTAACTCTGTAGCTCTAACACAGATCTTGAAAAAATTAGTGACTGGTCTAAAAATGGCTTGTTTTCTTTAACCCATCCAAAACTGAACGTATGACCATTTCTAATAAATTAAGAAGCCTTTTTATCCCTTGCATATATTTGATGATGTCCACCTCAAAGAAGTTGAATCTCACTAACACTTTGGTGTAATTTTTAGTAGTAACCTATTGTGGAACCTACTGATAAACAAAATGCTATTAAAAGCTCACGCACGATTGGGGTAAACGCGCAAAGTTAAATTCATATTAGATAAATGTTTACAAAAAATATTCTTCTGTTTAATTAGAACAGCCTTATAATATGCTGATTTGATATCGGATAATATGCTGGAATATCTTAGTCAAAAAATAGAAAACATTCTAGAAAAAAATAGAAGCGGCACGAATTGTGACAGGGCGAGGGAGTGGGGGTAATAGAATGGCTTCCAAGCTTCTTCATTATAGAGACATAGGCTGGGTGTTACAGTACCATCAAAGCGTAGGGAAAGACAATCGACATCATCAATTCTTTTTAATGTTTCACGACAAAACTCCTGAATTTCTATCTATTTTTTTTTCAAAATCAAACTCCTATAAATGTAACACATGATACAAGAAGTAATTATTCCATAGGAGAAATATAGGCACGAATAAAACTATATTATGGGTCAATATTTACATTTTCCAGTGTTTTTGTCTGTGATAACACTACGTATCGATTTTGTACTATACAGTCCAATAAATTCAAATGACGTATTGTTGGGGCGCAAGCGGGGTTTGCATACTTAATATTCAAATTTTAATCGTACAAGTGCAGAAAATTATGTAAATATAAGTAATAAGGAATCATTCTTTGAATATTATGAGGTGATAATTTCCGTCTATCATAAAGCCCTTCGGGCTTTATGGGATTTGATCATACCCCCGACCAAAATTATCACCTCATAATACTCAAAGAATGATTCCTTATTCCTTAATTATTCCTTAAGTACTATAAGTCTCTAAAATACATTACCTAATTAAAGATAAAACAACTCTTCTTTAAGGTGGTATAGGACACCTGTCGATATTGATGTGGATAGAAGTACATTATAATCAAGATACTTCCATCGTTTTAGAATTTTCAAGTTTTACAATATTTGACCAAAGAAATTTTTGAAAAGGAATAAAATATAAAAAGTCCAGCGGGATTCGAATTCATGACTCCTCACAGATTTGTAGCTATCACTCAAACCCAATCGGTAAACTATTATATAAAGTAATACCTGATTTTATTATTTATTTCAATTGGAAGTACGTCACAATATCGAGGTGTCCCATCAACCTTAAGTAATTTTTAAAAAATATCGAAATTACTATTACTTTGGATCCAGAATAGGAAACACTTCCAGATCCAACTAATGTCAACTTATTACTCTTTGTAGCCTCCAATATTAGCAAAAATGATTATAAATATATTTTTTATATAATAACTGTTACCCTTTTGGGCACTGTTTGTTACATCGATTCATCACAATGTGTTAAGGACTATGCACGTTATGATACTTTATTTGTATATAGTAATATATTTCTATTATCCCCTCGCGCAACTTGTTAAGAAGAAATAGCATCGCTATTAAAGTAATGCGTGTATGCGCGCGCGCGTGTGTCCTAACAACTTAAGGCAAAATTGCAGAAGATAATTATCAAACTTCGTACAGTCTTTGACAACGTAAAAGGATAAACCCTTTTATTGTTCAAGCTAGTTGGTTAAATGTTTATAAAAATATCGTTAAATAACAACATTTAAACAAGAATTTTATATACGACTTGACAATGCCGATTTCCGGCCTCGGGTAGCTCAATTCAGATCAACAACTTGATATTTTTTGTATTTAGACTTTGTACAAGACGTAAAAAACAAACGTGTTATAGTAATGGAAAGTTAGAAGGCTGCAAACAAGCAGCTGAGTTTCGGGCACACCCCCCCCCCCCCCCTTCATATGCATAGGCATTTCATAGTTCACCCCAGAGCTTGGGGATAGGAATAAAGGATATATTATGAATTCATAGTGATCTAAGAATATGAATACTTACTTGTGGTTAATTTTAGTCAGCAGTCAATCGTTATAGATAGTTATGAAATAACAAGCGGCCTACAGGCTTTGACGGTCACTTGCGTAGCCCTTACTAAGATTGACCTGTCAGAGGGTCTCATTTTTGCATTATAAGCTTCATTTGATGTATGAAAACATTTATTTATAAGGGGGGGGGGGGGGGGTGGGAGGGAGCAAGAGTCGGAAGAAGTTTGAATTATTTATATCCTAGCTTCAGGTGCCAAAAACTTTTTTATAAAAAGAGACCTGAAGGCCTTTAATGGCGAGTCGTTTATAAAATCCAGTTTATTTATAATGCACACAATTAGTAGGTTACCGGAGTGATTAGAGTTACCTAAAAATAAATTACATGTTCACTGGGGCCTGAAACCCCGACATAGGGGTCATGAATTTCATAATTTGGTGTAGTGCAGTTTATCCCCCCCTGCTGTGGATAGAGAAAAAATATTCTAAGATTTAATACATTTTCACTATATGGCCATATTGACCGCCCACTATGGCCAGAACCTCTGCCCCAAGGACCATGAATTTAGAAATTTAGGTAGGAAGCTTTATGGATATCATAATCATGCATTTAGTTTTTCTCAAATGTATACGGGAGTGAAGTAGAAGATTTTCTAAGATTAAATACGTTTTCACTATATTTCCACTATATTTCCAACACATGGTAGTAGAGAAAAAGATTTTCTACTCTCTACTAATTTTTTTCACTACATATGTCTATGTTCATATTGGTCCCACCTTGGGCCTGGACCCCTGACCCAGGGCCATGAATTTCGTAGATGGCTTCAAGGACATCAAAAGCATGCATTTATTTATTTTTTCAACATGGGTTGGAGTAGAAAATATTTTTGAAAATGTGGTCCTTTTTCGCATATTTGGCCCACCAATGAGGCATTTGAGGTAGTATGGACATTTCACTATTTTATAATCGTCTTATCCTAGAGATGCTTCAAACCAAAAATTGTAACAATTGGCCTTGTAATTTTCAAGAAGTTAAAGATATAAACTTGTTAACGGACGACAGACGTCGCACGACGCCGGGTGAAGACCAATAGCAATAGGTAACCTGAGTCACTCAGGTGACCTTAAAAAGGGGAGGAAGGTAATTGATTCATGTTTGTAATCTAACTGTTCCCATTTTCAATATGATTAATCATCAACTCGTGATAAATGTGTTTGCTTAATATTAATACTTGTCATCGTAACAAATTATTGACATAGATATTTAAAAATGGTGTTTGTGATTTAAAATGCATAGTTTATATTAAGTTAGTTTTTCTTTACTTAAGGAAAACAGTAGTGATGAAGAACACGTTACCTGAGATGAATACTTCAATAGTCATCCTTAAAACAAACTTGAAACTTCTGGGGGTTTCATTTTATTTTTTTAGTAATCTTTTTTGTTTTAATTTTTGTATAAAAATATTTCCATTTGATTATTAATCAATAATTGCCTCTATTGTATTTTAAAAAATAATAGGAAAACAAAGACATATTAAAGTTTCGAACAATCAAAGGCTTATTTGTAAGTAAAGATAACTCGACACACCGATTTATTTTAAATTGATATATCAGGTATCTTTTTATAATATAAGTTTACTATTTAAGGATTCTACAATGTGCAAATTCTTCTCGTTTGAAAAAAAATACAGACATTGCTTGTCATGTATATCAATGTGTTGATTTCAATTTCTTTTTATTTGCAGAAATGAACACCCTAAGTTAGGAGAGCAAATATTATCCAACGATAGTAGTGGAATGCATAAAATAATTATACACTTATCAACATTACTTGATTCACAATAACAAATATTTGAAATAACATTTCTTTTTTCCGCCGGACTCCCCAGTCTGGCTAATCTATTATACATATTGTATCATCGAATGATTTACCAAGTTTTGGACGCCTTTACTGGTTTGGACTGGCGCGGCCCATATGAAAGGTATAACAAAAACTAGTGATAGCATCCGACTAGCCGCGTTCCAACCTTCAATTTGCAGTACCAGGAAATGAATAGCTCCTTCAAATTCTCTTGTGAATCTAGCAAGTCTCTTTGGACGAAACGTGGCGACTGACAATATTTCCCCAGTGCCATTTTGTAGGTCCTCAGTGATATTAATATCGTTAGCACCATTTCCATGTGTATTTTAAGATTTGTATGCCTAAGATATCTTAACCTGGCGAGTTCCCGTCTGTTATACTACAGATTTTGTCTTCAGTAAGAATAGGAAAATCGTTGGCAGCATCATAAGCATCGATCGCTTTCCAGAGAGATATTTTGTCCTATCCCTTATTTTTACCAGTTCATCGTTCATTCCCACTTCGTGACAGGTAAAGTAAAGAATAGCCTGTAAAGGCGTATGAGTAATTATATGAGTATAGTTTTGGTGAACGCTCTACAAAAGTCCAAAATAGGGTGAATATTAAAAGCTAGTATTTTGCACATTGCACTGAATTTAATATGATAGAAAAACAATAAATGACATTTATTTAGTCACTGTCCTGTCTGTTAATATAAATTCTGAAATTGACATCTAAAAAGTATAAAATAAACATTGTTATTACTCGTATGATATTATTTTGTAAATGAAACCTATTAGATAGCCTTTTCCCACTAATCTCAAAGCTCAAACATTTAGCAAAAGTTCTCTGATACACGTACATGTGTATTGATATAAAATGTATAACAATACAACAACTTTGAATTTGGGCCAAGTCTTGAATATAGGACTTAACACAGTAAAACACGGTTATAACGAAGCGCCAGGGACGGGCGATTTTGCTTCGTTATAAGCGTAATTCGTTATATTCGTCAATTTTACAACATGTAACATAGTCACGGGGACTGAAAATCACTTCGCTGTAGGCGTCAATTCATTATAAGCGTGTTCGCTATAACCGTGTTTTACTGCACTTCCTTTTAAACCACTGCACAATTTCAAGAAACTTTGTTGGTAAGAAGAAAACAATATCGAGATGTGCCTAATTACTGGTAATTTCTATTTCCTTTATCTTGCAGGGTAGCTTGTCCCTTATAAACTTCAAAAATTGACTAATAATAAGTATAATACTGGAACAATTTCTTCCTGCAAGTCCTCTTAAAATTAATGTCCCTTTATTTAAGTATTTAATACATAACTTTCCATTCATATTTTTTTAGCACTGTCAAGAAATGTTTTGACGTTGGGTATGTTAGCTTCCTCACTCTTTCATTTTCTTAAGCAGTATATACGGCTCAACTTGGCATATAATTAAGGCTGATCCTCGCTTTTTTCGTAATATTTAGCAATGCTTATCACACACAGCATATATTTGGACAGTAGTTCATAAACAATTAATTGTCCTGCTGTGGTTCTCAATTGCGGACAACAATACCAGTCCTTCTCATTATGGCAAGCATGATTCCCACCCAATGCTAAATCTGATAATGGAATTTTATAGAATTATTTGTAATATGAAAACAATCAGATTTCTTATGAAACAAGAGAGCAATTTCTTATAAGCATGAAAACCTCTAATGTATCTATAAGTCAAAACAAATTGTGCATACTTATATTCACCAATTAAATATGACGTAAATTCAAGAATAGATTTTAGATTGAAAAACCCATCAATTGACAAATATTTCTTTGTTCAATTCAAACTGCAATGATTCATAACACACTAAAGAATTACATATGTCTAGCGTATACGTTAAGGTGAATTAATTAAAAATAATAAACATTAGAAATAGACGGATTTCCCAGTTTGTATCTCGATCACCTGTCATTATAAATCATTGTCATATAAATACATTAATATTCCTAAATTAGATGAAGGTTAGAACTATTCCATAAGTAGTCGAAAGTTCATTTAACTATAAAATTCCCAATATTTGAGTGATTTCAAGAAAAAAAATAGTCGAAAGTTTATTAACAACTATCAAAATCCCAATATTCAAATTCAGGGGAAAACCTCCCTGAACATATAAATAAAGGACCAAATGTTACTTTTATTCAGTTTGATTCTGGCAACGGAAGCTGATAAAATTATAACTATGAAATTTTATATATTTGTGATGCTGGCTTCTCTCCTGTTCCTTGGGTTCTCCCCATCATTCTCCCAAGCTAGTAAGTACAATCATGTATATTGAGTTCGACACTGTGTTTGTTTCAAAGTATTTTGATGCAGACTTATTATAATGTTGATAGCTTTGCAATAATTATATCAAAGTGCAAAAACATATTTAGAAGCAAATATATCAATGTAAAATATTATTCTACGACAATTTCACGAACAATAGCTTTCGATGACTAAAAAGATGGATTCTATGAAAAGTTCCATACAGAGTAAAGTCTTTTTTTCAATTATTTAGAGGCATGCAGAAGTGTCAAAGCAGGATATCTTTTTTGTAAAATTCTTCAAAATATAGCTCAGATGACTTTTTATGCATCTTACTTTCATTTTCTGTTTTTAGAACTGAGGTATTTATGTCCGAAGGAATTTTGTGTAAGTTTTTAAAAAGTATTTTTAATGTAAAATATGTTACATATGAAATGAATCCAAGAAACTTGTTAATTTTAATTCATATTTTTAATGTCTATTTATTTATGTTTGTATTTGTATATGTATTAAAAATTTCTTTCTTCTTTAATTTTGTCATAAATGATGTGAAAATATACTATTTTATTTTTCAAAAAATGGTGCTGGAAAATACTTTATATTGTTAGCTGGTGTTAATGAAATCATGCGTGTAAGAACAAATTAATGTATGTTTCCTTTTACGACCAAAATAGTGTAACAATAAATAGATTAGACAAACATCAAACAATTCGCTGCACAAGTTTTACTACAAGCGTTTTATCTTGTTTCAGGCTGACAATCCAGAGTGTAGCATTGCCCCCAAGAAGTTTTTACCGTGTACATCGTCTACAACGCCAAATATTTACTCTTGTGATTGTTACCCCCTATCAAGAGGTGATTTAAACATTTCATGAATTTTTCTAAAATAAAATTAAATTTTTTCACTGTCGGATATTTCACATTATTGTTCAAATAAATAAACAGAGATTGTTAGACACAATATTATATTTGATATATGTGTTGAGACATTTTATATGAAAAATTCTTATTTCTTTGTAGATACTGGTCGATAAAGACAATTATGGTACAAAACTATTAATGTCAAAATAAAGCCATTTTTTCATCAACTGTTTGTTTTAATTTGTTTTATCATTGGAAAGGAACAAAGAAATCTAATGGGTCGTTTAACAATCAATCGAAAAGGAAAACTTTGAAACAGGATAAGTAAACTGAATATAACTTCTGTTTTAGCGAACTTTTCTTATTGCATTTGAAATACAGCTAGGTATTTGAATGGCGTGTTATTTAATGCTCTTGCAGTGAAGACCACAAGCGTTTTGAAAATATTACGTTTTACAGGCAAGGTGGATACATGGATATTTTAATATTTAGTACAATTATAACGTGTCTGGATTTGATACCTCGTGATGAATATTATTTTCCCTATCAATTAATGTTATGTTGATCAGTACTTGATCAGTACTTTAGTTACAAACCTTTGAAAGTGTTCAAACTTGAAATTGGGCCATAAAAGGTTTTTTAAGGCGCGTCCCTACTCAGCAATGTTTTGATTAAAGTAATATTTCCTCTTGAAATTAGTAGTATGATATTGTCAGTAATTTAAAACCAGACCAAAACAGAAAACCATGTCTTAACTGCTTTTTCCTGTCAAAAATCTGTACAAAATGTGAACCCTCTTTTTCAGTTAACCTACGTTTTTGCTGTTCTTAACACAATGCTCCCGCAAAACAAGTTTTATATCTATATTATATAATCAAATACTATGTAAGAAACACGTAATATGTAATTATATTTATAAAGGGGCAAGAATGACCATTTGTTTGAAAATGATATTTAAAAAAACAAATCAAAATTACTTGAATTATTTTGACATATTTCTGGTATTTTCATGGTTAACTAGGCTATATTCTCTATAGAATTTTAGATTTATAACTGGTGCGTGTGATAAACCGAAGATAAATTGAAGAAAAAAAATATATAGGGTTTAACTCGCTTATTTTTTTTCAACAATGTTCACAACCTGTTTTATCCTCATTTTGCTCAACCAACTTCACTTTGGGAAGTCATCAATGGAAACACGTAAGTAGTGTCCGACATAAAAATGCATCCGTTTGAAACAGTTTATTTTAAAAGGTCATGCTTCAGAGTTTTCTCTCTATTTTTTTTACTAATTCTACACAAAAAGAACATTGCATAACATTAACTAATATTCTCGATACTTTATATCAGAGTTGTTTTATTCTAAATCTACATGTCATTTCTTATGACTCTATCAGTTATAGGGAAAAAATATTTTGTTATTAATATCAAAGAAATAACCTTTTGCAAGTGCCATGATTAAAATAAAAAATTGACATTTAAACTTATTGTACCTTCTAGTTTAACTATCTTTTTTATTTACTAATTTTCATTACTATTTTTATTATTTACTAATTCTCATCAGTAAAGAAGAAGTATATTTCATATACTTCTTCTTTACTGATCAGAATTAGTAATTTCTGATTTCAAACATGTTCAGGAGAACAATTCATCGAAAGTTTGATTAAGAAAATAATTGTTAGATTTTGTCTTAAAATGTGGACAACATTTACAGATCTCTTATAACAAACACCCTTCAGATACAAAAAACCTAGTTCACTTACCAATGAATTTGATTATTTTGACTACAATTAATATTTGTAACACTCGGTTTTCCAGGGCGAAGTTAAGAAGAGTCTTTTTTGTCACTTTATGATACATTATTCATTAATATTGATGAACATGTGCCCTATTAATTGGTCGGTAGGTGAAATGTTTATCATGACAGAATTAACAGATGTTTTTGTTTTCAGTAAGGCATGTCACCAGCGTGATTTATGTATATGCGACTAATTGTCTATCATAAAAATCGATAACACTCGTGATAGCAACATAATAAATAATACTCTGTGATATTGCTCTGTGATCTGATGCTTACTGTAGTCGACGAGGAATTGAGGAAAACAAGTTTTGTTGGTACATTAAAGGGGTTATAAGCCAGACGTGGGCATGCTGAAATACTGCATGCTTTCAGATGATCAACCAGATATATCGATTATAAAAAATATCAGGAAACTGAGCAGGCTGTAGGAGGGTTGGGTTGTTTTTAATTTTAAGGCTTTAGTCACCCTTGAAACATGAGGTGGAGGATTGTCGAGGTGGAGAAATGTCATTCAGAAACATTAATGGCTTATATGTGAAATATTTGGCTAAGATAGGACACATTATTATTCTTATCTAATACATTGTATGTTGCTGTATTTTACACTACCGACACCAGACACCATCACTTTCAATTACTTGCCAGTATGACGCTTTAGATGACCGACGCATTATATCGTTTCGTTCTCCAGATTAAAAAAACCCCAAAACAACTATATATATATATATATATATATATATATATATAGTGCCATTTCATCAAATGAAATATGGTAATAACGAACAGTGTTTAAAAAAATCAAAAATCCGAAGGAAAACTACAAAACAGGAGCAAAGCAAACGTGTACGGACCTCTAAAAAATTAGAGCTAGGATCATGTGCCATGGAAGAGTGAGCATCCTCTGCTGACCGATCACACCCACCGTGTGCTCTTTGTCGTAATCGGGAAAACGGAAAAATCTGTAGACGATTTGGTAATTAACAATGGCCTAACAATACGTATGGAAAACGTCAGTCAGCATTCAACGTAGCGGAAGATTGTATATGCTGACAAGGTTGTTCTATCGACCATAGAACTTACGAAATGATGACTTCGATTGAGACTGTTGATAATCTTGTTTTATCAACTTGTTTGTCAGTAGCATGCCTCGTTTTTAGAAATTGTTCACACGTAGAACATTCCCTTGCGTATCGAATCAACTGAGAGACAAAAACTCCATATGCAGGTGATGAAGTTATATTGCTACATAAGTAGGGAATGTTGATGATAGAAAAATTGAAGTCATCACGTTTATCATAAAGTTTTGTTGTTAGGTTACCATTAATGTCTTTTTCTATAATAGAATATCTAAATATGAAATAAATCAGACGCAGACGCTGTGGTATCTTTTATTTCAAGTTCACTGGTATATCTCGAATCGACGTAAGAATGGAAGCAACATTTTTTAATTGATATTACGTCGTTGATATATTTAAATGTCGAGTTGAAGGCCACAGCGAGTAATTTTTTTTTTTGTTGGCGTACAATTCTTTAAATAAATTCTGCTTCATATGAATATAGAAATAGGTTCTGCTAACAATGGAGCGCAATTGGTACCCATGGAAATTCAAACATATTGTTGGAAGACCTGATTTACAAAAACTACATAGATCTTGTCGACCAGAAACGCAAGCTTCTTTTTTATATCCTCTTCTGATTACTTAACAATCCGAATTGTTTATAACAAAATGAATCATGAGATCCATTTTTATTGAAAAAGCAGCTATCAATGATGTCAAAAATTCTGAACTTTAATTTATCACGGTGAATGGTTGTATAAAGTGTACAAAATCCGTAAGTTTCGATGCTATTGATTTTGGTAAAATTTTGTGATTTCAAATTTTTTTTAAAAAGTTCCTTGGAATTTTTAAGTAATCACATCTGATTTACACAGCTTCTTGAATATACTGTTGCAAAGTACTCTTTAAGTTTCTCCTTTACTGCTGTAACTATTTTAGTAAGGAGTAGAGAAAGAGGCTTGGTGGAACATTTACTGGAACCCTCTAAGTATCTTTGTTTGTAAGGATTTTTATGAAATTTAGGTATCCAATTTAAGTAAGATAATTCAAATTTATTTTGGTTGTTGGGGATATTGAAAATGTTCTTACTCTAATTTTCAGCTACATACTGTCCATGTAAATATTCCTTACATGTCGACTGGTTTCCTTAAATCATTCAATTTAGAGTCCGAAAATTTCGATCGGTCATCTTCGTTCTGATCGGAGGCAATTTGTAATGGAATCGCTCTCACATTGTTACTGGATGTTTTCAATAATTTAGATATTTTTATTTGTTTAAGACCACTGATAAATAGCTCCAAAATAATTGTTCTTGTCCATTTGTTCTTTTCCTTTGTTTGGTATCCATTAAAAACTAATGGCGGGCAAACGCAGAAGCAGACGCTTGTACCTCTAAAATTTTGCATTTTTGTTTCAATGTCTTTGTAAACTATCATTTTTAATAAGTGCTTCATGTGACTATTTGTTATTCTTTAGATTTTATCCATAGCTTTTAAAAATACATATACTAAAGAATAACAAATTTAATTTTCAGAAATATTTTTCAATTATAAGATTATAATATTGACCAGACCCTCTTTGGCATGAAGTTATTACTAATTATATTACGCATCAATTGAGACCAAATTTTAATCTCTAATACCCTGTTTGCAATTACAATCTTTCCCATTTCATTGAAAAACTACAAACACATTCATATAAAATAATTAAAAATGATATGTGATGAAAACGAACAGTGTTCAAAATCAAAAGTCCGAAGGAAAAATACAAAAAATGAGCAGAGCAAACACGGACCTCTAAAAAATAGAGGTAGGATCAGGTGCAATGGAGGAGCAGGGAGTAAGTGTTCTTTGTTGTAATCGGGAAAAACGGAAAAATCCGTAGACAATTAGGTGATAAATTATGGTCAAACAATAAGTATGAAAAATGTCTGTCAGCATGCGACCCAGTGGAAGCCAATATCGGTCTCTGTTTAGTGATAATGAAATCCTATATGAAAAAAATCTTTATAATCCATCAAATAAAATTATGGTGTGTCGAGGAACGTTAAGGATTGATGCTTGAATGTCAATTTTTACATTCGTTTTATTCTGTTTGTGAACCCTATATCGGAACCATGTACAAATATTTCTAAATTTTCGCCAATTTGATTCTATTACGATTTTGAAAATGATTGTCTTATATTTCTTCTTTGTAATACACGTCTCTTTAAAAATATTTTATCCATAGTTTTGAAATAACTACAAAAGATGGTTTTTTTTAATTTTCATATATATATTTTTTTGGGCAAATAATACGTCTTATCGATATTACTGGATATGATTTATTAGATATTAATAGCATGCATTTATTGACACCAAATTTCAAACTCTTCAGTGCGTTACTTACAACCAAAACATCTTCCACTTTTTCATAAAAGAGACAAAAATTGTATAAAAAATTTAAGGGCATATATCCTTCTTTGAACAACGAAGACATGCTTCAGATGTGATTAACGATCCAAAAATAATATTTTTGTCTAGCATTCCACCTTAAAAAAATATTTTTTTGTTTAATTTGACAAGTCGTTACGATTAATAAAATAACACTCTACGTTTAAAATCAGATATGTCAAATTACGTGACCTCTAAAGATGATTAATATTTCCCAATAATCGCTCATTCACCTGTTGTAATAAATTAATGTTTTTAAAATATTTACATATTTCAAAATTAGGCTAAAGTTCAACTATCAAAATCCCAAATTATATGTGAATTCAATTAAATATTCCCCTTGAGGAATAAATAATCCCCTAGAGGTATAAATTAAAGGGCAAACTTTACTTTATTCAGTTAAATTCCGGCAAGAAAAGCAATTATGCAATTGTTTGCATTTGTGGCTCTGGCTTTTTCCATGCTTTTTGGTTTCTCCCAAGCTCGTAGATAAATGTAGCTTAAAATATACTTTGTATCTTTAAATTAATTTGTATAATTCATATATATGTTGGGTACATATTGAGATGATTTCATCAAAAACTCTACATAATTGCCATTCAGTTTAACCAAATATATTAATTAGGTAAAACAACCTATGGTTTACTTTTTGTTTACATATACATGTACATGACGCAAGTGCTTTTTATCATTGTAATACTTTTTTGTTCATTTTATTTATTTAATTTTTTTTTTTTTGGGGGGGGGGGGATGATTTGCAACAAAACAATTGTCATAACCCAACATTTCTATCCATGAAAGGAGATTGATTGTACAGGAGTTAATGGGGAATATAATTATACTGCAATGACACCTCCCCCTTCCAAAAAAAAAAAGCTTTATTACTAAAATTCAATCCAAATGATGACCATGATACAAATCAAAATTTGACAAATAATCGGGACATGTATATATTTGACTCTCATTCCAGAAATGATTTTGGTTTGGTTTGGGGCCTAATGTCCATTCACATGTTTACCCCTGGATGACCCTAACAAGTGTTCTATTGCTTTGGAGGCCTTACATTCATGGAGAGGTGGGCCTTCAACCATAATATTTCTCGGAGTTTGCAGATTTTCCTGACTTAATTTTGATCTTAGCCTTGCCTTCATTAAATTCATGCTTGAAAAAACTCACATTTTGCAGAACTACAACTTACCCGTAACATTAAATCTATGACTTTCTGCAAATGTGTTAACTTTGGGAAAGCTGTTTCAGACACTAGCAAATATGCCTCATAGATAGGCATAGATTTATAATGTGCAATACATACTTTCAAATAAAGATATTCATTTAAACTTGAGTCCGGAGTTTCATCAAATGTTGGTTCAAAGAATTTCAAAATGTTTTCAAGACTATCTCTTCCATAAAGAGCTAGCGATGTTCTGTCTGATGGCCAGAGTTTGAAGTTAAACACAGTGTTAAAATCCCTCAGTGGACTTTCTCTAAACATGCCAAATCTTAAAAAATTGAATATAAATCAAAAATATTTTTGTGTCAAATTCATAAACTATCAAAAATTATTTGTACTTCTATACAATAGTCATTTATTTAATTACAACAATTCACTTTTAAACAGACTGTATATGTAGAACAATAACAAATATTTGGTGAATATTACAGTGCCAATACCTTTGATCGAATGACTTTATCACAACATCTAATATCTTTCTTGTTTCACTGTCCATGTAGTCAACAGGATTGCAGGGACCATGAAGTTTAAGATCTCAAAACATTTTCTTCTCTGAATTATACTGACATAAACTATCTTATGTTGTTTCCAGGAGGAAATTTCAATGAGGTCAACCTCAAGATGACTGCTTCAACTTTGAGAAGCAATTCCAACACAAGTAAATCTTCTGTTTGGTAGAACTGCACAGAAAAAGTAAAATTAAGCAGAGATTTCAGAAAATAAAAATGATTCTAAAATTTTAAATCAATCAATTAAAGTCATTTAAATGAATTAGTTTACTGTTAGTATCCAGTTAACCTTGGACAGATCTGTAATGACATTTAAGACATCAATAAGTAGAAATATGATTTTCAAAACTGGGGCAGATGTCATAAAGGTATTTCTTTGCTGTGCCTGCATACAAGTCTGTCCTTCTTGCAACTTCATCTAAATGTGTTGTGACAACAAGCATATTTGTTTGTATGGCTCTTGGGGCTTTCCCTTGACTTGCAATCCATCTCACCTAAAGAGACAACACATCAATCCATGTCATTTACATAACATGAAAAACTTTACAATCAGTACACATTTCTGTAACAAAATATATATTTCATTTTATAACTTACATCTATAACATCTGGAATATGTGCAAGATCAGCATCCAGAATTTCTGCTATGGCTTTTATTTCTCTGTGTCTCTTTGGTGATTCATGATAATACTTATAGATTCCTTTTAAAGTGTTTTCCAATTTCTGAAGACTTTGAACATCCTTGACTGAATCTACCACTGCCACTTGAAGTTTGTGTGCAATACACCACATTCCCAGAAGGTGATTGTATTCCTTCACAAGTTTTCCCATAACTCAATTTTTTTCTTACCTTGCATAATATATATTTGCACCATCAAAGTTTGCACAAACTATTGTTGGACCTGGTTCATCAGCTTTCAAATTCTCCTCTTTAAGATTCCTCGACCCTCAGCCTCAAAACATTTTTTTCCATCATGAAAATGTTATTTGTTCTTTAAACTTTATAAATTAAATGAAATAAAAAGAAATGTATTGATGGTGTCCATGAATTTTACAAAGTTATTGCAAATTTTCCTTCGATGGATATAATTGTTGAGATCAAATTAAAAACAAATATGTTATACCGGTGCATCGGGGGTTCGAACCCCTTTAACTATACATGTATGTAGTAGATCTCCATGGAAGCAAAACATTTTGTTGAACAACTGGTTGTAATATCAACACTAAAAGACTAATTGAATTTGTTTATATAAAAGGCAGATTTATGGTTCGAATAAAAAAAATTGTGGATAATTTAGAGTTATCGAACATAGTTGAGGATCGGATATCGTTAAGGCAACTAGATAGAAGACTCTGCAAATTCCATCTAACACGCTATCTGCATGACCATGTTCCAAATTTACAAAGCCACAAAATATTTTTACAGGATTCCGATTTTTAGGAGACACATATCGTACAAGGACATTCTCATGTTTGAGTTTACATGTACTACAGTCAGTGCTACCATCAGAGAGAACAGACACAAAATTTGCTCCTTATAAATCATCAGCAACAGATTCAGTCATAGCATCAGCAATAGATTTTATAAAGTCTTTACATCTATTTGTATTCAAGTAATTTTTCGAAAGATCAATGCCAAGTTTTTGAATCAATTTACAATCAATTTCAAAATCACTGTGTGGTTTACCATGTTTTGCAATTTTATATGATATATTGAAAAGAGCATCAAGCCTTTTCATTTGGTTTCCATCTAGCTTCAGCAATGCTGTCATTACAGGTGATACTCTTACATTGACATTGTCACTTACATGTCACATGTGCTTTTTTATATCCTTAGTCACGGGAGTTCTGTTTTTCTGGCCATAGAAACGTGTGCATATCACATGAACTTCGCTAGTGTGATGGGGCGCGCAGCCCCTCGTGAATTATGCACTCGCCCATAGTGTATCTCAACATAACCAATGCAATTGTATTGGGTAACTACTACTAACACACCATGTCAGAGGAGCGAAATGGAAAATTTACAATGGGTAACGCAGTGACAATAGTGGTAGACTTGTGTCCAGGTGACCCGGGTTCGAGCCCCTAATGACGAATTTATTTTCACCCTTTTTGTGAATAGATCACAAACAGAAATGGTTTAATGGAGTTTAATAAAGTTATAAGAAATGATAGAGAAAAGCCTCTTTAAAGTCTACTGTTGTTTTAGTCATATTAATTGAAAAAAGTTGAAATCTTTAAAAAAGATTCATTTAAATTTAGTAATTAAAATGACATTAAACCCATTTCAAAATAATAATATCTAAATTGCTCTTACAATTCTTCGTCTGATGACACCTTAATCAAATTCGCCGAATATATTTTATTTTAGTTAAAAAATATATTTAAATATTTCTTAAGACATGATATCTAAATCCTTTAAAAGAATATGAAATCTTAATCGAATTTCTTAAATTAAATCATTTTTTTTATTTTAGATTTGTAAGAAGAATTTAAAGACCAAAAATATTGCTTTTCGAAGCCACAATTTTAGTTTACAATTTTTTTTCCAATCGTAGAACATCAAAGTGTTTATCCTGTCCGGACTAGAGTCGAAAATAATTAATTCTCCATTCAGCCCGTCTGGGAGAGGTACGAAGTTTCTGGTACAGTCTGGTGCAGTGAAAGGAGAGTGTTGTAAGCCTTTCCTCATTCAAAAAACCCAAAATGGAGAAGCTGAATGGAAAAAAAATGCTACAAAATAATCAAGGCAACATTTCATCAAACATATGGCTTCGAACTAAAGGCAGATGCTACGGTGTGTGTATGTAGCCATTTTAACAATTCTTACAAACGTTAAATTTGTATTCCGCCTTGGTGTGTGTGTAGCGATTTTTACATTTCTTACAAAAGTTAAATTTGTATCTTCAAGTAATACAATTCTTGCAAGCGCAATCAGTATTTTATCTCAAACTAGTTAAATATATTTCGACGTTCAAACACAATGCACATATAGAATGTACAATATATAAATTATTTATCTATTTATCTTGCAGATAATGAAAACAAATATTGAGCTTTCATTGGAGGAGGAAACCCTAGAGGATGGGTTCTGTAACCCACCCACCCTCACGTATTACCTTGCGGATGCTTTTGCGATTTAAAACGGGACAAGGTTTTCTCACCCTGTGTCCCGTTGCAAATACCACCTTTAATTTGCTTTTTAAGTAATATTTTTTAATGTAAAACTTTATGCATCCACAGGTCGGGAAGACGTCTACAACGACCTACGGGACGTTAAGGAGAGAGATCAAACTGTCATATGAAGGAAGGACCTGTTTGCTCTCACTTTGGGGAGAGAAAAGCCATTTCTCTCCGGAACGATGTACTTTATGCCATAAAGTTCATCTTTCCAACAAACGATTGCAATAACCAAAGATGCTACAATTAAACCACGGATACTGTATTTGAATTAAATCAAGTTTTGAATGTTAATTCTGTTTTAATATGTTAATATTAAATGGGTAATTTATAATCACTTCATTCACTTCTAAATGTACTTGATCTTTTGTAATCATATTTTAATATCTTAGCATCCTCTGTGTCTCAATAAAAGATACATGTCGAAGTTAAAACGAAGACGACTCATAAAATCTATATCGGAAAGTATATCGTATTCGTTTCACCTGCACCTGTATTAGTATTCATTGCGTTGTATGAGAATATGTTTTATATCTCTGTTTTATTATTATTTTTATACCCGCACTTTCTAAAGAAAGTTCGGGTATATTGTTGTTACCCTGTTCCGTCTGTCCGTCCGTCCGTCCGTCTGTCACGTTTTACTTTCTCAAACTGCTCTTACATCTTATAAACCTGCAAACTAAACTCTTGGAGTATGATTTGGGGTGTCATGTTGTTTTGTAAAAAGGTTCAAAAATTCTCTGGTAGTCCTGGGGGTCAAATAATTGGTAAAAAATGACGTTTTTTGACAAAAAACCTTCTTCCTCGAACTCCTTTTACATTTTCAACAGTAGACAACTCATCTCTTGGAATATGTTTTGGGGTGTCCTATAGATGCGCAAGAAGGTTTCGGAAATTTCAATTTTGTCCTGGGGGTCATTAAATGGCTGAAAAATGACGTTTTTTTTTTTTTACAAAAAGTCTGGTTTCAAAAAACGTCAATTTCTTTTTGCAGTAGCCTAATGATCTAATAGGATATGCTTCGGGGTGTCATGTTGACGTGTAATCATGTTTCAGAATTTTTGTTTTTGTCACGGGGGTCTGTGGGCATCAAAAAATGACGTTTTTTTGCAAAAAAAATATGGTTCCCAGAACTCCTCTTACAATTTATGCAGTAGCTATGTCATCTCTTGAGATATGATAGGGACTGTCCTATAGATGTGCAACAAGGTTTTAAAAATTTTAATTTCATCCAGGGAGTCAAATAGTAGCTGAAATTTGACGTTTATCATTCTTAAAAAAACCTACTTCCCAGAACTCCTCTCATGATTTAATGAATAGCCACATCATATCTTGGGGTATGATAGGGGCTGTCATATAGTCATGCAATAAGGTTATAAAAATTTAAATTTCATCCAGGGAGTCAAATAGAAGCTGAAAATTGACGTTTATCACTCCTGAAAAAACCTACTTCCCAGAACTCTTCTCATGATTTAATGAATAGCCACATCATTTATAGGGATATAACAGAGGCTGAGCTATAGATTTGCAATAAGGTTTTAGAAATATAAATTTAATTCTGAGGGTCAATGCTATCTGCAAAATGATGTTCCGTCCCATAAAAAACCTAATTCCTGGACCTCCTCTTCTCTCTTGTGATTGAAATAATGTACCATAAGATGCATAAGGAGGAAGAATATATATGCTTTAAGGGTGGGGATCACAAGCATTTTTTTGAAGTTATTTGATCATTTTTGATTTTGGGAGGGTGGGGTGGGGTTAGGGTGACCCACAGATGCCATGACCTACTAATGCCACAAAAAGATTTACCTTGACATGGTCATGGTTCAAAAAACAAAAATATATATGGTTTAGGAGTGGGGATTTCGATGATTTTGAGGATATTTTAAAAATATTCAACTATTCATGTTTTCTATTTAAGAGGAGGGGGTGGGGGGTTGTTGTTTAAAAACAACTCCGGGGGGGGGGGGGGATGACCCAAGGGGCAGGGGCCAATTTGTCTTAAATGTATCTTGACATGATCAGCAGAATTGGACAGAATTATCACTATAGGGCATCTGCAGAGTGGGGCCCTAAATAGTTACAAAATCAATCTACAAAATATATTGATAATATGTTATACATGTATTTAGAAATGTCTTTATTTCCAAAATGATTAAAAATTAATCATTCAAAATGAGTTATAAATAACCGATTGGCAATTCTGCAATTGATTGCAAGATCCCTAGTATAATATCACATGTATTTTTTTTTATATATAATTATACATGTATGTTAACAATCAGGATTAAAATGCACAAATTTTCATGAGTCATAAATCTTGACATACCACATATCTCTTGACAAAAAAGAATAAGCAATTTAAAATAAAAGAAAATTAGTCATTAACTCTTTTTCTATTACTGGTGTATGATGATGGGGTAGGGGTATAATGGGAAAAAAGCTGCAGCATGCCTTCATTCTCACTAAAAATGTATATCTAATCCACACATCCTGGGGATGGGGAACGGTTAAGGCCCCTTCCCCTCCCTCCCTATTATAACTCATATAAACATAATATTTAAGACCCAAATTTAATACAAAATAGGGTCAATATGGAGTCAACTCAATAGTGTAAGTCTGACAAATGAAAAAATAAAAAAAATTCTGCAATTAAAATGACAGAAACTGTAGATAAGCTTAATATTTAAATACAGATGATGATACAGTATGCTGGCAAAGGGAGATCACATTTTAGAAAGTGAAAGTAAAACTTAACTGTTTTGTATACCGGTGTCTCATAATATTGCGCTACTACATGTATTATACTTACCTATATTGGTCAACATCATAATGATAATCCAATTAGCACAATACGAATTCCTTTAGCTGATCACCACAAGAGAAACGTTTATTCATGTTAATTAATCCTATTCTGCACATCAAGAAAACATATGCATGTACACCACGTGAAACCCATCTAACCAAAGAGCTGGGTAAAACTAGTACCCGATGCAACCTGTACACCTCTGTTGTGTAAGTAACTTCAGACAAAGATCATTTAATTGAAACATATTGCATGTGGCCTTCTTTTTGACTAAAACTAGTACAAGAGAGTGTTATTTAGAGGCAAACGCTTGGTGCGGGTATTACTGTCTAATGACAGCATCTAGTATATTCTGTGAAAATTTCAATACGACATTGCCTATTGAATATATTCTTTAATTAGGTTAATAAGTCAAAATCCGCGCGCAACTTTCTGTGCGCAATAAATATACATATAAGTGGAAAAGATTAAATACATTTTCACTATATTGACATAATAGCCTCGCCCTAGAGACTAAACCCCTGACACAGGGGCCCTTAATTTCGCAATTTAGGTAGAGGACTTCATAGACATCAGAATTTTGCATTCTGTTTTTCTCAATTATATATGGGAGTAAAGAAGATTTAATACACTTTCACTATTTGGCCATATTGACCCCTCCCTAGGGTCTGAATTCACGAATTTAACAATTTTGTCAGAGGGATTCATGGACATTATTACCATGCATTTATATAGTTTTTACCTGACGTGTTGGAGTATGGAAGAAGATTTTTGAAAATTTGGCCTTTTTTGCATTTTGGCACCTCCCATGATGCCCCGAGGGTGGTAGGGTCATCACAAATTGAACTCCTTTTTATCCAGAGATGCTTCACAACAAAAAATGGACCAATTGGCCTTGTAGTTTTCAATAAGTAAAAAATGTAAATTGTTAACAAACGACAGCACGACGACGGACGAAGACTAATTGCAATAGGTTACGTGAGTGATTCGGGTGACCTAAAATTCCAGTCAGTCAAATAGCAGGTATCAAAGCTAAATACGACTCATTAATAGGAACTAGCACACAGGTATATAAACCCTTCAATTTTCGTTACACCGTCACTCGATTGCACACTTGAAACTCCGTTGTATAGAATTCCCTAAGTTGTCTAAGATTTTTGGCATTTTCTGTTTGCATATTACGCATTGACATGCATATTTGTTGTTACATTTCAACTGGCTTGGAATAAATGCGTAAATTTTGATAATTTCATCGCGACCGAGTTGCACGGCAATGTATTACGTCTGTACAGATGAAACCTGAGTACAGCGAAATTCTTTGAATTGTTAGAGCTGACATGAATTCCTAAATACGCATTTTTCCCTTTTATCTCCGACTACTGCCATTTCGGTGACGGTCCATTAGTCCGAAGGTTCATTAATCCGAAGGTCCATTAGTCCGAAGGTTCATCACTCCGAAGGCCCAGTAGTCCGAAGGTTCATTACTTCGATTGCATCACATGTAATGAGTTTAAGAAATGCTCTCGGAATTAGTTTCATCCAGCAATTTCGTCATAACTAAATTAAAAATGATTTAGAGTAAATGAAGACAAATTATCACCCCGCGCGTCAACCCATTTTCATGGAAACTTTTCTATGTTTTTGTTGTGTTACATGCAAGGCTTAATTGTAAATGTCATTAATATCGTTCCTCGTCAAGAGTGTGTATATATATATATATATATATATATATATATATATATATATATATATATATATATATATATATATATATATATATATATATAATATGAATAAATATTATCGTAATCGTATCTTATTTAGGGAGAAAGTTCGATTATCCATCGGTTATTCGTCGTTTTAAATGCTTTGATTAAAAAACTGAATGTAACTAATTCAAGTGTATACTTTAGATTTAATTTACTACCAAGGAAGTACGTGTATACAAGTATCATTTTTGCAAGAGTCTCAAAGTATATGTATACAACGTTTCAGCCCCTTTAAAATCTGTATTCTTTAGGATTCGTTTTGTTTCAGTGTTATATATTGTCCCCTGCTTTTACTGTAAATGGGGTTTTATTATTTAATTAGTTCTGTCTGTTCGTTTGTCTATATGTCATTCTGTTTGTGCATTTTCAGTTATCATAAATTTTACAGCGAACTTTTAAATAAAAAAAATCCTGACACCTACTTGATATTTATTTTTAAGTGATTGGTGAAGCACTACAATCTCCCTAACCCCCTTCTTTTGCGGGAGATAAATGAACGTTCACACCGAGTGAGTGACACAAACTCATTGAATAAGTCCATTAGGTATTGTTTTGAATATGATTTAGTTTTTCAAAACAGGCGATGCTTTTTTATGACTCCATCTTTGTTACCTGAGAATTGCATCATTCTTATTCTTTAATTATGTGATTTATAAGCAATTAACTTGTTATTCCTATTAGAAAAAATACGGTTCGAAAACATAATACATATTCCGGAAATAACGTTCATGGGCAACAAAAATCAAATTAAAGGGGCAGAAATTTGAATACCAGAAAAAAGTATCATACATACAGGTATACGAAAATAATATTACAGATCTATACGGAGATAACAATTCATATTATAGTACTCTCTTTTCGTAGAATGTTGTATTCTAAACATCCAAGAACTTGTTAAGGTGAATGATAAATCAAACCTGATCCTTTTTGTGATTTAACTTTCACACCAATTATTAGATCAAGTTTCGGACTAATGAACCTTCGGACTAGTGGGGCTTCGGACTGATGAACCTTCGAACTACTGGACCTTCGAATAAATGAACCTTCGGGCTACTGGACAGACCTCGTCGATTTCTATTGTTACGCTCCTCACTACACACCCCCAATATAAGGCCAATAACACGTGCTTCCCCGCATTCAGGTACTTCATTCACCCGAACTACGTTACATTGGACGGATATATTTGCAAGAAACGCGTTTTGAACAAGAATAATGACAACTACTGCACTGGTAAGGAATATCCAATAAAAGACGAAACTAAACAGACTGAAATCCAGGCACCCATATTTCAAAACACTCGATCATTGTAGATTGTTTCCCTGTGTCGTATTATTAAAACATCGCATATGCATAACCACACACTGAAGAAGATCGTGCAGCGAGAGCGTGGACTTGAGAAAACGGAGTGTTTTTATAGAAACTTATACAAACAATGTTACGTTGAAACTTTCTTGCATTTACTACCACTTATCTACTGTGTTGGATGTAGTGCACCCGAGGACTTCAATAATATGCAGAAGTTATGAACTCTGTATGAAAGACACACGTGTTCGATGTACATGCGCTATATGTGCAAGATAATGCGGATACTAGGAAATTCTTTCAAAGAATAAACCATCTTTTATGTTTTGTTGACTGTTATTCTTTTTACAAACATTTGTACATTGTAGTTCTATCATTTAGAACTCCGTGCAACCTGAATACCTCGATCGAAAAGCAACCGACCGTAACCTTCACGGACGGTATATATATACATGTGTTATAGATAAGTTTAGAAATCTTTGATTTTAAACTTTTAATGTAACAGGTTATATGTTACATTAAAAGTTTAAAATCAAAGATTTCGAAACTTATCTATAACAATCTTTATAGATAAGTTTAGAAATCTTTGATTTTAAACTTTTAATGTAACACATGTATCTTTGATTTTAAACTTTTAATGTAACGCATGTATATCCAGTGACAGTTGAGGAGCGATCGAAATTAATATGGCGACCAAATGCCTTTATGAATTTATGACAGTTTTAAGAGGTTTGCAGCTTATATACTAAGGGGTTGTAGGGATAATGGCAATGGAAAAAAATTGACGGACAGTCCTTATTATGAATTATGTTTATAATTAGCTTTTATAAAGACATTCTCCATTCGATGGCAAATGAAGCCAAACTTAAAATATTCATCTTGTAGGGGGGTTATTAATTGACGAAATTTCAATACAGCCCGATTTACAATTTTATAAACATAATCAAGAAACTGAAGTAATTGGTTTAACTGAATTATTACCTTAATCACTTATTTTTCAACAAATAAAGTAAACAAAAATCGAAGAATTATAGCAATCCATGTTTAGTTATCACTATATATTTATTGACATTGAATACTAATAGGAATTAAAGGGGCGTCTTAATTATAAAATCAGAGTTGGGGTAATTCACTAATTTATTATCATTATTTAATTATCCTGAAATTGTCCCTTTTATTCATTCAATTCAATCTTTATTTCCCCCTTGCGAAGATATCATGTTAAAAGTTACAATACATAAAGAAAATCAGTCAAACGTACAAAAATAGAAAGTTATAAAGAAGACAACGTATGTACATAGATAATACGGAGAAAAAAAATATATATTGTTACATATGCTCCAAGAATGACAGAGCTTTATTATAACAAGCTGATGCACTGCATACAAATTTTGCACAAAGGCAGATGAATTCTTTCTTGTTTTCTTTGTCTAACAATGTAGTGGGTTCTAATCCTCCAAGCAAAATGTAGTTAAAAAACGTCTTCCCTGAGCTGCGAAAGCTCTACATTCAAATGAACATCAAAATTATTGATCAAACTGTCATAGAAACAATCCCTTACATAAGCTGTGGATGGGCACCCCAACACAGCATGCTGAAACTGGTTGTTGTACAAGTATTAATATATTCTGCAGGTTTGGTCTATATAAACGGGTGGAATGGTCCAGAGTTAAGCTAGTAATCTAATAAATGGAACGTCATCAAACGAGAATTCAAATTTCCAGAGTCTGATAGGAGAGACTGTGTTGTGAAAACTTTAAATATTCTGAGGTCTGGATCGTTTTCCGTTCGATTTCTCCATTCCTCAGTATGGTGGTTATGAATTGGCTGTTTGACTATAATTTTCCAATCCTTTTTTTTTTTCAGGGAATTGACCAGTTTCAAGAAACAAATGTAAATATAGCAGTAAATTGTATTTGGCTAAGAGTTCGTAAATGTCCTTAAGAAATACAGAAAATTGTTTGACGCCGTCCTGTAAAGGGTCACATAATATAAGTAAGACAATATTTTTCCCAGACAGTTAATATCAAGCTTGCAGTTTTCCAAAAAAGGCTTCTATATATTTCCGAAATGATGGGTTGTATTCCAAGCATACACTCATACATATCTGACCTTACTGACATTTTCAGACCTTGGATGTCTTTTATCACAAAATGTTGAAATTTGCGATTGTTAAAAATTTGTAAATCTGCTTGCTTTAAATTGTTCCACAGTTCACATCCGTACAATGCAGTAGGTAATACCGGTACTATTTTTTGGTAAATTTAACAAGGGTTACAGGATTTGTATTATGAGATACATGTAGGTCGTTCGTATTGCAAAGTATACCTTCTTGCCTTTGTTACAGCCGTCCGTTGTTCGGTCACTGGATTTGAATTGGGAGTGTTGGATAATACCTAAATGTTTGTAACTTTCGTTAATTGAGACACTAGAAAGTTTAAAAAATATACCCAGGAACTTCACTTACATTGTAATTCCAGTTGTGTCACCGTGGCAAATTAAATTAATTTACTGACAATTGACTTTTTCACAATGTGGCCAGAAGCCATTCCCCTCAAAACAAAGACTGCTACTGAGGTGGCATTGGCATTCCCTTCTTTTAATGTCAGCAGTGATCAAGGCTGAAATTTTACCAACTTATTTATTCTGCTTATCACCCTAAGACAAACAGACTCGTTGAGATATTTATTCAAACATTAAAAAAAAATTTCAAGTTGTCAAATGACGACCACCGTAATTGGGATGCATTTTTGAGGACGCTCTTTTTCATACAGAACTCGGCCACAAAAATAATCAACATTTAGCCCATTTCAAATCATGCATGGTCGTAAACACTAGCAAGACACAACAATAAAAACGACTTCTCACACTGAAGATGAAACTTTTGAACGCTTATCTGACATAAGAAATATGATTTAATTATATGAAAAGGAAAAGGAGACCGTTTGAAAAAACGATAAAATTTTTACAATTCGAAAAAAAGATGGAATAAAGGGCTTGATGGTGGAGGCTACTTGGCTACGACCATATTTTATATTACATGTTCAACATCTTGACGTATATTAATGATTCTTCACTCTATATGGAACCCTTTTACGTATTCAATTTGATATCACTACTGCTGATGCATTGTTTTCTATCATTTATCGGGCTTTAAATTAGCCTATAGCTTTAGAGCCTACACACTCAAATGACAACACTATTGTTGAAGAACCTTTCTAGGCCTTGCATTGCCTTAATAAACTTGAAGGATCCAAAGCCATACAAGTCTTTGTTATAGCTTCTTTACTAAATATAAGAACCGGTTTAACAAGAGCTTGGACTTTAAACATAACATGACTCCGATTTAAAGAAGGCGGGGCTTGCTTGTGGTTAACTGTACAGTCATTGGTTAATATCTATGAATACATTGAACGCAATGACACTTACCCGACTTTATGTAATGGTTGTATATTTCAGTTGAAACAGCCTCAAAAATAGAGTCGAAGCAGATTTTTTTTTTTATACACGATGGGTTGTTTGACACGTTAATAATTAATAAAATTTCACTTCTTTTTACTTTAATCACACTCGGAAAGTCACACACACAAAAAAAAAGCAACATAGAAGACAAACATATGAATGTTTATTAACGGTGCAGGGATTTAGGATTAAAAGCGAAAAACAGTGCATCCCAGTCCCTTTCACAAAGAGTAAAACCACGTCTCATAAACAGCAACAGAAATAAATATCTGATACAAAAGGCGGAGGGGGTGGTTCCCAGATCGGCTGCAGTTAATGTTGATTTAGCGAAGCTTGAAAAAAAAACATTTTAAGGGATAAGCCCCTCGGAGTTGAGAATAGTATCCACCCTATTCGAAAATATTATTTAGCAGGATATAACAGAACCAACGCTCCTCAATCTCCCAAGGCAAGTACTTCAACAAATCCAGCGAGGAAATTACTGGAGGATAATTCTGTTATGGCAGTATCAATAAGTTAATAAATATGTAAATAAGTCATTAATTTTGTGTCGCTCAAAAGTTTAACACTAGTTAAGCTAAAGTAATCCATTCTGCAGAGTTGGGTTAAGTTTTTAAACCAGTGGTTAAACATAGAATGTCAAATTTGGTTGATTACTCAAGAATATTTGAGTAAATATATATTTTAGTCATAATTTCGACACAGCGTATCAAATAAATGAATTAAACATATTTTAAAATTTTAACACTTTTAATACATATCCAATTAATATTTCATCAGGCAAATAATGTTAACCGATCGACATTGCACAAGAACGGCAATTGGTTACCCGAGTGACTTAAGTGACCTAAACACATACAAAAAGCCTGAACCCTGCTCCATGGGCAGTGAATTTTACAATTTAAGAAGAGGACATAATAACGAATACATTGAGTTTATTTCCTACGACTGTCAAAATGCAGAAGGAAGTATGACTTCTTTTTTTTTTTTTTTTTTTTTTTTAATTTTTTTTTTTTTTTTACATTTTTCTATATGGCAATATTGGCCCAGCCCTATGGCCTGAACTGATCCAGGGGCCATGGATTTTACAATTTATGTAAAAAGCTTCTTGGATATTATAATCATGTATTCTATTTATCTTACTCTGTTGTGGATATAGAGAAGACTTTCTAAGATTCAATACATTTTCTCTACATGGCCATATTGGACTAGCCTTTTATTGCATATCAAAGGCAGTAGATGCAAATTAAGGGGCGATTTTTATTAATGACAGGTGTGACGCGTTGTTTTGGTTGAATCGGTTGTAAGCTTAGATGTTGAATGACTGATCGGGAGACGGAGAGGATCGCAAAATAATTTTACCGATGAGTTTCAAACGAAACTTCGACCTGATATGACAGTTTGAAATAAATCCAAGATGGCGGAGATGGGTACATTGAGTATTATTAGGTAGAGGGTATATATTTTCATTACAAGAAAAATTTATAACGTCAGGTGCCTGTGCTATAAATTAACAATAAGTTTCCCTAAAAAATAGAAGGAATCATACTTGGTAGATGTAAATATTAAACAAAATTGGGAAATACACATAGGATGCAATTATAAGCTGATCTCTTCAAATGTTTCTAAAAAAGTTAAAATATTTGTATAAAAAAAGAAATGTTTTCTATCTTGAACAATTTTATACCATTTATTTTTATTTTTCAATCACCCAAGGGATACATGTATTTTGTATTATAAAAACACACACGCATTCACTTATTAATGAGCTCGCATGATTTGTATGTATACCTGATTATATAATGTACATGAAACATGCAACCACTACAAAGAACATGTAAAACCACACGGGAAATATGGGCGTGGCGTTGCTTGTAAGGAGATTAACGCACTGGTCATACTTTTTCTTGGACGAGTGGATGAAGTTGCAATGAATTATAGCATGACAAGACCGATCACACACACCGACAGAGGGGTGTTCCGCGCTGGTAAAACGCCAACTGTAGAACTTTTTGAAATCCGCGCCGTTTGGATCGGCCATTTGTTTGACGAAGAGATCCATTGAACCTGGAGTTATATCTGGAATGGACATGTCTGATGTAGCAGTGTATTCGGTTTTCCAGACTGGAGCTTGCATTCGATTGCTCTCGGGGAGATCCATGAAATACTGGATGAGATCTAAATGCCTGCCTGTAGATTGGTCATATTTGATCATGCGGAACCCAGGGTTGTGGGCTTTTCCTGTGACACCCAGTGACGGAATCTTGAACCTCCAAGGCGTGACGGATGGAGCCATGAATAGGCCAAGCACGGGCTTATCTAGAACATAAACATCCGCGAACTATATTGTCAGAAACAGTTCTGTTACCGTAATATAACTCTTAATAGAGACTAAGTACTAGCAAATTATATTGCATAGAGACTACATGAGCAACAACATCGATGAGTAACATTATGTGGGATTTTTATTGTGAATGGTGTACTTATTTGTTGACATTTTCAACAGATTTAAGAGCAATACAAAAATATCCTATGAGATATATTTACCTTGCTCGTCGTAAAACACACGGAAGTTGTCATTATGTTCATGCCCAAAGTGCATTCCTATGATTGCATTGCTGTATTTATACGGTATGGAATTCAACTTTTGATGGAAATCCTCATACATCCACCTAGTCCCCAAAGGTGGTGCCATTCCAGGAGGGACATGTCCAGTCACTATAACCTGTTTTGAGTAAATACATGAATACAAATTAGCAGCATAGTCGATCCATGCAACAGTGTACTTGGACGTAATGTTTTTGAATCTCGATAACACAAATTGCGAATACATCATCATTACTGTTAATTCAAGATCATAGATTGAATAGTAGTCGACCTTTTCATTGCTTGCATTAGAACTGGCTAGTACATTCTCCATCCAACTGAACTGATCTGCGGGATCGGCCATTCCCGCGGTAACCTTGTCTGAGGTGTAATATAAATTGGTGTTGAGGGCCAGGATCCGTATTCCAGAGGTAGTTTTCACTGTATAGTAGCCACCTGTCAAAACGTTCAGCTTATGAATAAATGCATTATACAATATATTATCTTTCACCCTTGATATAGATGTACATACGTATTAAACGGTAGTACAAGTATAGTGTAAGTAGTAGTTGTACATGTATACAAAGTAGTACACTGTATTAGATGCGGAATTCATTGTAAATGACAATCTAATTTAAATAAGATGTTCTGAATCCGCTACCGAAGCGGTAGCAGATTCAAAACATCTAATTATAATTAGATTGTGTAAATGATTTTTTGCTTTTTCACCTTTTCTAAAATTGTCTTCCTGCTGTTCATCGTTGATCCAACTTTTCCATTGCTCCAGGGTTCGATTATAAAGTTCATTGTTATGTGGCGGGAACTGGTCATGTGGGTAGTAGTCATGGTTACCGTATGTGGCATACACCGGGACCGTCGGAAAGTGGGTGCGCAGTAGTTCGGTAAGGTTTCCCAGTATCTGGTCATGTATGTCAATATTGACTTTGTCATTACCAACGTGGAGGACATTATCACTGTCAAAACAAAAGCATGGTAAAGACATACAGCGGCTTGATATAAAAGTTACTTTAATTAATATAAAACCATGATTAGAACGCAAAACGCTGTCCAAATAATGCTTTATTTCATTCTGTAATAGATGTGTAGAATTACACACGCCTAACAACAATAAAATAAAGCCGAATTGTATTAGTAAAATATCATGTTAGATGGTCATGTGCAAGTCATTAATGTATATCATACATACCCTGTCCAAAGGATGAAGTCAGCATCTCTGCCTTCTGTGGCATTTTTCATGGCTTCCACCGCAGAAGTGATAAGGTTCCATGGAGAGTCACACCAGTAGTCACCGTACAGACCGTGGTTGCTTACATTGTCGTTACACGACCAATCCTGAGATCCATACGTATAATCCCAATGGAAATCGGTAACATGAAGAAACCAACCTGAAAGGATACTTTTACGAGTCTATTACTCATTCTTAATGATTTGATTTTAAAACGTACCAGTTATTACAATTATTACGCCAATGTTCTCCCGTATAGCATTCAGTACATATATGAAATATTTAAGTCGTCAATCAAAATCCATGGCGTTCTCAGAATTCTTGTATGAATATATAATGACACCAATTTGCGAATTTGGTCAATTAATACATTGGCTTACCTTCTTTGGCTTGCACACATTTAATTTGAAATTCGGTGGAAAACACGAGGAAGAGAACGAAGAGCAGATGTGCGCGTTCCATTGCAGATGTTTGTTTTGTTCACGGAACAAGACGCTCGAGTGAAGCTCGTAAATAACTACCTAGTCTATGTTTACACTGTGTAAGGCGATATGTACGGTATTTTGATAAAACGAAAATGGTTAACATGGTCTATTAATAAATTTAAAAAAAGGGAAATTTTCCTAAAAATTTATTGATATGTGCGCGTATTCTTTTGTTTGTACTATACTATTTTTGAAAAAACAATAACAGAGTGGAAAGTGGTTTTAGTAAATGTTGATCATTGCTTATAAGTTCGTGATCACCAGAATGATGTATTTAACAGAATTACACGATACAACTGTATACAGTGGATTGCCTGTTTCCTATTTTCTGTTGAACTACATGTAATCAACAAATGATTAAATTTCTATCATCTGTACCTCTAGCATTATGTTAACGTGAACATGCTTTGAATTCGGAGTGCATTTGAATAATTTTAAGTAATGACAAATGACACTGAAGACAGTCAAAATAATCAAAATGCAAGTTATATCGATATTGAGAATAAAGACCAAAAAACAGGGGAAAAAACTCTTTAAAAATTCAGTTTGTGAAAAAAAAATCCGGTTTAATAACTGTTTCTTCTTTCTATCTTTCATATAATTCAGCTCTTCTCAATTAACCAATTGTATTCATTGTTCTAAAGAGGAATAATAAATTGTCGAACACACGGAATACCAAAGATTCAACAACCATGCATGCATCGGTATTTTTTCAGTTCATTGCCGATCCATTAAAATTAATAATACATGTAGCAATACTTTTCCGCGTTCCGTCTACGTTGAGTGAAGTTTGAAAAATATTGTTACCGTTGACTATAAATATTTACAGATTTGTCAACTGATAATTACCATTCCGACCGCGTAACCTTTGTATCTTTAGTATACATTCCACTGGATTCTTACTCTTGTTTATTAAATCAAAAGCACTCTGCATTTTTAATGCTTACACATTTTTGGCGTTTTGATACCAAAGTAGGTTTAAATTGATGACTATACTTAACAATACAAAACAATGTTTTCGAATTAATATTTATTTGCGGATGAATAAAATCGCATTCTTTAGCAAAGGTAGCACAGTTGAAAATCCAGTTTTATGGTATGTTGAAAATATGATTGTGTTGTACACCTTAAACCACGATCATAGTGTTTCAATATAATTATGTTAAATAACAATATCAAAAATCATTGGATAGTGATGCTTTTCAAACAAAACAGGACAGACTTCCTGGGGGGAATTTTGATGATCCATATACATGTACTTAGTATACATCTACCTTCACCTACGACGGAACTTTGAGGTTTATATTTCGTTTCCTGTCAAGGCAAAATGAACTAGACCTTATTAAATTTTTACCTGCAGTAGCAAACCTTATTGTTCATTTTGAGGATAACTGTTAAGATGACTGACATAATTTTAAGGCTTTTTGCGTGTACAAGAAGTACTAGATATATTCACAAGTTATTTTCAGTTTTTGCTTCTACTATTTTTAAATAAGCTTTAATGAATAGGCGTGTTATCCCCTCGCGCAACTTGTTGCGAAGGGGATATAATATCGCTGCTGTGCGTGTGTGTGTATGTGTGTTTACTTCAGCTTGTAAGCAACATTCAAAGAAAATCCTTGCACGGATATTTCTCAAACTTCGTACACGTATTTGGCACGGTACAAGGACAAACCCTATTAATTTTCAAGTCAATTGGTTAAATACTTTTTAAAATATCGTTAAAATAACGTCCCATTTTAAGCACACACGAGACGTTCCTCAATTTTATATAATTTTCCTTGATATATTATTCCATATTTATTAACAGTTAAGCCTGTTAACTCCCAAAAATTCAGGGTACATTACCAGGCTATTTTTGGAGCTAGAATATTTAGAATTTTCCTTAAAATAGCATGCAAAATGCATTTGAATGCTTATAAATAAAGTCATAGTATATATATTCTAATTGAACACTTTATATCTAAATAAAAGAAATATGATCATATAACATGAAAATATCATTAATATATATTCAAAAGACATGGACGTTGGCGTTCGGAATCTGCTAAGGATGGATATGTCCAGGATCCGCTTAGTGAACGTTTAAGTGTTTCCAAAAAACTTGGTTTATAATAGTTCTAATCATGTTGTTTATTGATTGTATTGTATCATTTTGTATTAATTTTTCTGAATATATATGAAGTTGGATTACGTTATTATATACTATATTAGTATAGCATTAGTTTCCCGTTCTTTATATTTACATAGCTGCAGCGTGTCGTTGCTAATTCCACACAGTGTGTTGTTATTTACTAGTATTATAGTATTCAGCTTCCATTTGGAAAGTAATGAATGGATTTAAAGGAGAAATATGATTTCTTTCGTTTGAGGAACGAATTAGACAGAAATCAATTTCTACTTGGTGTAATAATGAATTAATTGTCCGGAAATATAAGGTTTTCATTCGAATACCTGTTTGTGTCACCTGGTTCTTAAGAACCGGTTTATTAGCAAGGCTATATAAAGAATTGCTTAGGTGTTAAATACCAGTTTAGGACGACACGTACAGCGGAAAGTTTAAATTTTAAGAATTGTTTTATTAAAGTAAATAAATCATGTGATCCAACTTTATGTCATAATTATGTATTTGTACATTTAATATGCCAAATATTAAATAGCTGCAGCGTGTCGTTGCTAATTCCACACAGTGTGTTGTTATTTACTAGTATTATAGTATTCAGCTTCCATTTGGAAAGTAATGAATGGATTTAAAGGAGAAAGGGGCATGGTCACGATTTTGGTCAAATTCTATATACTATTTCATTTTAAGCATAAATAATATAAATAGTTCCACACGTTAAACACATTCATTTTTAATCTAAAACTTGAAATTTTACTTAAACATTCAAAATGTAAACAAAAACTTTGTTTACGTAGCAAAGAATTGTAAGCTCTGTGACTCGCTTATAACTCAACGAATAACACTCAAATTTTGGTTGCCTATTAAAAATGCCTAAGTGAAGCATTGTAAACATAAAAATCGGAAGAATAATATTTGACCAAAATCATGACCATGCCCCTTTAATGTTAATTTATGTTTGTGCTAATGATACTTATGAGAGCTAATTTGTTTTGTGTCCATGCTGCATGAAAAACCCCCATATAAATTAATCTTTTCATTTCGAGTATAAATAATGTGACGATTGATTGATTCTATTGCGTGTCTGAATGTCATATTTATTGCGTACTTAAAATGTTCTGATTTTTGGGATCGCTCGTCTATTACTTATTGTCAATGACCACTTTAATTTGTCATCTTCCCAAGTCAATGGTTTCTGATCCGCTCTGCTACTAACACCCAGAAACCCTTGACTTGGTAGATGCATCTATTCTAGTCAAGGTTTTCCGTCCTGTCCGCTCCGGGGCAGCGGTATTTTATGTCATTTATTTTTCTTTACATGCACCCATTTCCTGGAAAAATTTTCCACCATATATTATTTATATCCAATTCTAGTTCTTTTTCCTATTTCAATTCCCATTTTGTTTATTTATTCTATTTCTCCTCAATACAAATATCATAAAAATCTCGAGAGCCTTGCTTATGTTTCTAATTTTAAGAATTCTGGATAATATGAAAAATTCAAAAGAATATAACCTGTATAATTCTCCAGATTTTAATTTTTAATTCATTCCATTATAATTCCAAACAAGTGCGTAAATTGAGGTTTTATATCATATTACAGAAATGCTCATATTTCATTAATGTCCCATTACCGTTTAAAAAAATCCAATATACGATGTACACTTTTAAAAAACCATTGCTTATAACAGACATATTTGTTATTAATACATATAATTATTATAATAGTGATTAAACCATACAGAAGAATAGATTGTTGACATTCAATACATTTTCTTTGATCAAAAAATGCCAGCAAAAACATCTTTCCAAAACAGGTTTTTACAACGTTTAGACAAATGACTAAATAATTGCCTTCCAAAAAATGGCATATATACTACATTTGGATAAATGCTTATTAAGAAATTTTTTCAAATTCACTGACAAATCTCACTTAGAAATGTACAAATCCATGTAACAAAGATTCAATGCATATCATTCTAAACCCTCCATTTTTATAACTTTGAGTAAAGTCCCTCTTGGCTACTCCTGATGTTTTTGAGTTCCAAATATAGTTGTAAAACTTGTTTCTATATTTTTGAACTTCTCTCTTGTGGAATTTGGAAGACTTATTAAAAGGTGTGTGATCTTTGGGTGAATCAAAGTTTTAATAAGTTATTCACCCCGCTAGATACATGAAGCACTCTTCTGGACCATGAAATTATTATGGACTATCTTCATTATATAAGTCTACACAATACTTGTATGTAATGTTTAAGACTGTAAATGGATCTTGAGACCAATTGAGTTTCTCAAATTCTTTAAAGTGTTCTTTTGGTTTATTTGATAGAGCTCCAGTTTTATATAAAATAAAAGAAATTAGAACAAACGTCATTAAAGCCCTCTCGAAGTAAGTAGATGGGACAATACTCCGCAATGAAGAACGTTTAAACAACCTTTTTGATAATGAATATCATTGTCGTTTTTATATACCGGTAATGCAATGCTTCGTCAAACCTAAGAAAAAAGTGTTAAGGGTTCTCCATACCTTAAGAAAAAGGTTTCGCTTACAAGCTCAGACTTCTGCTGCATTTCTTACGGATTTTGAATTCTTACATGCGTTCGACTTTAAAATGACTAAAAAATAACGTTCAATTTTAAGGGGGAAATCATTTTTTAAATTCATTGCTATTTATAAAAAGTACCTGCTGTATTCTAACTCGGGGCCTGCAGGTAAGTAGACCAACGCTTTACCAAATACAGTGATAAACAGTTTCACAATGGGTTTAAATCGCCATGTAGTGACGTACTGTCATAAAAAGTAAAAGTCACGGGGTGTCGAGGACCCTTTATTAAAATTTACTATACAAATATATTTGATATGGTAGTCTTAAGAAATAAGGAATCGTTCTTTGAGTATTATGAGGATTGGTCGGAGAGTGATCAAATTTAATAAAGCCTAAAGGGCTTTATGATAGATTTGATCACGCCCCGACCGAAATTGTCACCTCATGATATTCAAAGAATGATTCGTTATTACTTATATTTACATAATTTTCAGCAATTGTACGATTAAATATTTGAATATAAATAAGCAAACCCGCTTGCACCCCAATTATACGTCATTTGAATTTATTGGACAGTATAGTACAAAATCTATACGTAGTGTTATCACAGGCAAAGACACTGAAAAATGTAAATATTTCCCTATATAAGCACATGCTATATTTTCTTAAATAATCCTGTATTTCCTTATCTTTTTGGACCCCCATGTAACTACAGTTAATATGCAGAAATGATTTCATTTAGAATTATACATGTAGTCTAAGTATATAACCAACCTAAATTATCGGGTCGTAAATCTCACCTTGTATCGTTATTTCTTTCCCCCCGAAAAATGCGCGGAATATCATGAATATGGTTGATAATTATATATACCAGCACAGTAGCTACAGTGCTGTGCTGTACATGTATAAACCTATTTCAAGGTATGAAAATACAACCACAACCTGTGGTTGCACGGTAAACGTTGCAAGGTTAACCTGGAATGCAAACATATACATATAAAGTACGTGTACGGATGCGAGGAAATGAATTCAAAAGATACAACTGCATGGATGCTTTATGAAAGTACTTAATGGTTTCACGGACGACATTCTACTTCTGTATTATAAAAAGTTATCGCTCTTTCCATTACCCTACTCTTAAATTATTTGTGTTGATAATATAATCGAAAGATATTCTTTTCATCCTGCATTTCCACTTTTAAAAGTCAATTGTGTGAAATATCAAATTTCTTTTCAAGCAGAAAACTATGATTCTTATCTGCCCTAGTGATATCATTATGGATTCTTTGAAACGCCGTAGATCATGGAGAATAATGCATTGTCTCAATTATCCACAAACCAATCAAGTATTAAATAAAACTATTTCAGATGGAACTTCAAAACGTAGAATTCTCTATCACCGATCTAATTGTCAATTGCTATATCGTTTAAACTGAGAAATTTATACAAGTTTCAGAATTCATGCATTTTTTTTCATCACTTAAATTAGTTGTGTGTACATGTACGTCAATGTATGGTCAGTTTCTCTTTATAAAAATACTGTTTCATCTGTCACGCTTTTCCCCCAGGTTGCATGACGAATGAGTTGACATGCCTTGGAATTGTTTTCCAGAACTGTTGAAGTTTGATATGGCGTAGTCTAGAGAGTGTATGTTTCTCTTTGAACAAGATCCGTGTCTGCATGGTGTCCAAAGAAATATGCAGACGATATTTTTCACAGACTGAGTATATACGTCATCAAGCAGCGCTCCTTCGCCATACTGGTAATAGACATTAGAACGGAGAATAAGGAGATTGTTCGGTGACAAATAGAGCCTCTGAGAATCCATCTTATTTGTACAACCGACAATAAGTTTAAATTGTAGTTTTTTTTTATTTATAACATATATACAACATATAATCTGATTTGAAAAAAGAAAAGAAAATAATCGAAGAGGTTTCATTCATGTTTACAAAAAAATAAAATAGCAACATGACTAATGATCATGAAATATTAAACGACTGCCTGGTAGGTACATTTGTACTTTTACGTAGTTGAACTGATTTGCATACATTGTAGCATACATTATGCAATTTTCCAGGACTTTTCAGCTGCTGCTTTTATGGGAGACCTGCATAATTGATTGTAGTAGAAAATCTACCATTTCCCCCAAGAGCATAATTGTAAAAATAAATTCGAAACACTCGTCTATTATAGATTTCCATAGAGAATCAAACTCCGTGCAGATGAAGAAACATTTTGCGGTGTATCAAATTTCATACTAGAAACGGCATCAACAGATATATTAAAGATGAAATACATCAATAATGTGAACTAGGTATAAATATGTCATTAAGAATTCTAAAATTCCCTCTGTTCTCATTTGCTTAATTGGTCAAAGGGTCGCGGATAATCTCACTATGAAATTTCATGCAGAAATATTAAACATCAAATATACTTTCTTAGAAATAACTGAATTCACACTCCAAAAGGTATGTCCCTAAGTCGCCATATTGCGAAACCACGTGTAGTTATATTCATTTTTTAGTTCCATGCCATTTTATATTAAAATCCGTTTTATCTATCTTGTTATTTGATTGGCCACTCGGGGTCGGGCTCCCCGGGCTTTAACTTTCATGCTTTAAGCTCAAATTCGACATTTTAATGTGGATGTGTGGAGGACCTTTAACAGCTTTTAATGCAACTGTAAAGTGTGGATCGAACTACATGTACTAGTATTATTTCACACTTAAAATAATTAACGTAGCTGAATAATTTATCTTACTGCATTAATTTAAACTTTTTTAAACCATGCTCCGGTTCCAAGTTTTTGCATGTGTACAATGTTCAAACAATCTTTTGTCACAAGGTAACGCTCTTTGAGATTTGATTTTATGTACATGTGGTCTCAACCCCCCCCCCCCCCCCCTAGAAAATTTAAATTTCTTAAATTTACAGAGCAAAATTATCGAAAATAGGTCTCGACCCCCTTAAAAAAAATTCCGGATCCGCACATGATGTATTTATTATGCTTAAAGGTTAAACATGTATTTTCAGATTTAAGTCTTTAACCCGACAGAATTCACAATTTGGGCAATTATGTACAGCGACCTAAAATCCACAGGGGATCGAAGTACTGAAATAAGTGTAGTCGCCGTGCAAGCAAGTGAACTTAAAACGGAACAATGTTTATTTCAATGAAATGTCATTAAACTGTAACTAAAGATTATCTAAATCATATAAATTGCTGGTAATAGGGCTGTTATTTCATATAATATCTGTTGACTGAAGTTGGCGTTTACCTAAATAATGACCAGACCTCGTCTCCGGCATACTCTAAAACCTGGCCTGGCCTGGCCTGGCCTGGCCTGGCCCCACTGGCCTGGCCTGGCCTCAAAGTTGGCCTGGCCTCACTTTTGGCCTCAAATTTGGCCTGGCCCCAAATTTTGGCCTGGCCTCAAATTTTGGCCTGGCCCCAAATCTGGCCTCTTCAAAAATTTTTGGCCTCATATTAAAAAAAAATTTTCTCACATTTTCAAAGAGTTTTTATTGAATTTTTATTGATTTTTAAATGTTTAAAAGAATTTTTTTTTATAATAGGTGACCTGGCTGATTGAGTTTTAATTGATTTTATTCAAGTTTGCACACACAAATACATATGATATGCATGTGCAACACTGCTCTTTTATTGCCAAGGAATGGATTATGCCCAATACTGAAGCTATCGGCATTAAAGTTCAGAGACGAAACCCTCTTCCCCACTTCAAAAAGTAGAATAGAGATATCAGAATAATAAAGTAAAACATCATTTTAAAAGAGACTGACCTGTTTGAAGGATAAATAAATATCTCAAACATTTGTAAACTGATTCATAACATCAAATCTCTATCCACATGCAATGCACTTTAAAAATGCCAGTTCGCTTACATTATCTGTCAACACCAATCAAACCCAAATTTCCCTCCCCAGTAGAAATTCGATATCAGCCTCCTCTGTCGCTTTATTGGGGTCAGATTAATTGCCTGCACTGCCGTTCAACATTTCACACGGTCTAATTTAATTAATGTCATTTGTGAATGACTGCAACATTGCATCCTCCGATAACTTGATTCAGTGATGATCATTAATCATCACCCCTATATTAGAGTAGTTTCATGCATGTTTTGTTTGTATATTTAGGAAACAATTTTTCCCCTATAGGGTAACTTCGATATCAGAATTTGAACACGGCATAACATGCTGTGACCTTTAATGTTATTAGAATAAACAAATTGGTCTCTGTCATTATTTTTTTTTCTAACACAAGTATTTGATATAGGTTTTGTCCGATCCTGATAGCAGTTTAAGTTAATTAAGTACATTGAAAAAAAAAATGCCATGATGGAATACAATGGCAGTATTACATTCTGATAATACTTTGGAATTTAAAAACAGACTTTCAAAATCTGAAAAAAAATCATCACTCATACCTGTAGTCATATATGCATGTATGTTTCAAAAGAACTATCACTATAAGACACTGAAAGCCATTTAGTGTGATGTTTTAAGTGTATTAAACATAAATCAATAAAAAATCAATACAATCAACATATGTGTAAAGAAAATAAAAAAATAAAATTGAGGCCAAAAATTTTAGTAGAGGCCAAATTTGAGGCCAGGCCAATTTTTGAGGCCAGGCCAAAATTTGGGGCCAGGCCAAATTTGAGGCCAAAAGTGAGGCCAGGCCAACTTTGAGGCCAGGCCAGGCCAATGGGGCCAGGCCAGGCCAGGCCAGGTTTTAGAGTATGCCCTCGTCTCCCGGAGATGCATTGTCGCTCATAATTCAAACAGTGTGATTTAATGGTTGTTACCAGCCGTTTCTACACTAACTATAGAAATGTTTAAGTTGGCTCCTGTTGATTTGTTTATTACTTTTACGGTGCTATATCCGGTCAATGTTTGATCGTGGCAATCTGAAACAAGGCGGTGCCAAAAGGTGGAGATTATTGAATGAAATTCCATTTCGTCAACAAATGAAACTGTTTACAATCCCTGCTTCCCGGAGTTTAGTTTAAAATTCCTCGCAAATCTGATATTTCAACAATAGTTTTAGCAACTAGGGAAATTGGGTTTTAATATTGATTACATATTGCAAATCCAATGATTGTCATCAGGAAGGTTACCTAGAAACTCTGGGACCATATGTTTCTCGTTGCGATCAGATGAAAAAAAATGGAAATGTTTTCATCAGCGCTACTTGCAACGAACGAGCGATCGACAACATTGATAAAACTAGTACTGCTGCGACACTTTGATGAGTCGAATAGATAATGAGACACGTAATTTACTGTAGACAGAACTCAGTCGTATGAATACTCGCCTTTGCTGTCTACGGTGCACAGTTCGTCCAGCTATACCTTGTAATTACGACCATGAAATTGATAGAAATGACAGTAATAATAACAATATCGGATATTATAAGCTTGCGTCATATATGGATCAAATGACTGATGTTTGAATGTGCTCTAGGTGGTGGAAGAACACTGAGCTATTTCCTTTGGCATGGAAAACTCAGATGCGATTATCAATAAAAGCTTAGATTTGAATACTTCGAATACTACAAATATGTTCTTATCAGCGCCATCCAGTGCTACTGTGATTTCCATGTTTGTATGCGGAGTTTTAGGTAACTTGTTGGCCATTTTTGTGTTAGTGAGGACATCGAAAAGACATAAGTGGAAGAATTTCTATCGTCTAGTGGGAGCCCTTTCTATAACGGATTTGTTCGGAATTTTAGCATCGACTCCTCTTGTCCTTGTCAACTATTTAAACAACTTTGAATGGGTTGGAGGACAACCAACATGTGACTACTTTGCCTTTATCTTGATTTTTGCTGGTTTAACAACTATTTTCTTCATTTCTTTTATGTCATTAGAACGTTTCCTTGCCGTCTGCTGTCCATATTTCTACAAACGGAACATCAGCGAGCAAAGAATTAATATTATAACAGCGTTCCTCTATCTGTTATCCGTAACGATAGCCGTTTTGCCGATTCTAGGTTTTGGAGAAAACGTTAATCATTTTCCTGGTTCCTGGTGTTTCTTCAATTTTTATGGACAATCTACGCTACAATATATTTATTCCTACCTGTATGCCTCAACGGGAATCGTACTCATATTCATGACGGCTTCATTCAATATCATTTTAATTGTGACACTTGCCAGAGAAATTCGACGAAAAGATTTAAAAGACAGAAAGAACAGTGTCAACAGTGCCAGCTCTAGGCGACGGAGACGAAATGACATCTATCTTATGGTTTTCCTATCGGCCATCTTAATAGTTTTTGGAATTTGTTTTTCTCCTTTAATGGTACGTATGTTTCGAAAGGTGTTTGATTATGTCGTCAAAAAGATGTTTTCATTAGACAGCTCTGTTTTAAAAGGTGATAAATGAAGTTGTAAATTGTATTAATGAAAATTTTTTAACCTATTGGGCGAGCTGTGCTCTGAATTTTATGCATCAAACCTTAAGTTTTTTGGAAGTTTTTAAAGTCGATCGTGCTGCATATGTTCTCACGACATTTCATTTTTCTCCTGCCACCAACAGGCTTCCGAAGCATATCTGAAGACTATTACTCATGTTAAATAAATTGGAAACTTATGAACGACCAAGATTAAAGGTTCAGGGCCACGAAAACGATAGGATAGAATAACGAAATGTGTGTGTTGCTTTTGATAGTTTCATATCATATGTTATCACGTCTTGATATATATGTGACGCACAAAATATAAAAGTTAAAAATTGATTGAAGCAAGAATCCAAAGAAAACATTAGGAGGTTGAAATAATCTCTCAAGTTTTGAATCGCAAGATATAACCATTTTTTCTCTAAACCATATTCTAGGTAAAAGAACAAATACAGCTTCTTATTTAAGGACATAATTATTCTTTGCAAGAAAAAAAAAACTTTTAAAAAAGCAAGGCATTTTAAGGAAAGGTATACCTGGATTGATGTCAGAACCAGGGGCATAAAGAACGAATAATGTTGACGCTAAGACAGAGGCTTGTCTGTGCCTTTCTTCGTGCTAACGATTGAAAATTTCCTCCTCGGGGTTCAGAAACATCATATTAATCTGTGGGCTGAGTGATGAAGACAAATAACAAAGCGTGCATGCATATTACTGAGAAAATTCACTTGATCGTAATGAGGGGGCAATCATTATGTCTTGCCCAATATCTGAAAGGAGAAGGAGGCATCTTTCTGTGTACAATGTATTTCTAATCCAAGCTCTTGCTTTTCCTTTTTATCATAAAGAGTTCTAGCTTAATTAATTAATCAAATTTTATGACTTTGTTTTAAAGATCTTGAACCCACTGAAGCACTTAATTAGGTCAATGATTTGAGAAGACGATAACTTTGTCTTTGATTAAATATCTTATATCCGAAGGGAATGTATACGATATATTACCAATAAAAGCCATTGGTTCTCTTTTTCTCATAAATAGTTCGAGGTTAATTGATTAATCAAATTATACACACATTTTAAGGATCTTAAACCCTCTGAAGATCTTAATTAAGTAAATGATTTGAGACGGCAATAACTTTTGCTTTAAATAGTCCAATATTAAATATCCAATGGGAAAACAAGGCAACTTTGCAACTTTATTTCTATTGAAAACTCTCGCTTTTCGTTTATTTATCTCATTGATGTACGTGCATCTCATTTGTTAGACCATAGTTCCAAAAAATATTACATTGTATAATTGTATTTAGAATTAGACCATAGACCCCAATGAGGCATTTATTAAATTACAAAAACGTTAATTAGAATCGATCTTGCCAAATAAGTAACCGTTCTATAGAAAAACTACACGAAAACCCTGACTGACAAGTAATTAGTAGTCACGCTATCTTCGGTCTTTGATATGTTTTCTTTCAGCTTCTCAAACCCTTTATAAAAAGCTTTCGTGAACTCGTATAAATGAACTCCAATGACTTTAAAAGCATCGTCAATATCCACTTACATGCTGATAAACTAGAAGTTTCAAATACTATTAACACTCCCATGGCGATTTATCAGGACTTTGACTTGCTTCCTTCTGTCACTAAATTAACAATGGGATGGTTTCTGAGTGCTACTGTCAATTTTTTTCTGATTTGCCGTAGCATCTTAAAGTATGGGTGCGCTTGTTTGTCGTAAACAAGTAATTAATGAAAGATTAAGTTTAAATTTATCAACTTTTATTCGTTTTATTCTTATTTTAACCTGAAAAAAATCTGCATCCTTAGACCATTGTTATAACAAACGATGGCATGTACAAATTGTCTAACAACTTGTACGTCTTTCATATCGATTCATATTTGTTTTCTTGTGGTGCTAAATAAATGTGATGTTCTGTATCGCATATCCTTAGTGCATGTAATGATGTCAGTTTTAAAGCAATATTCAGTCAGAATCAGAGTAAACTTACACGTGTTCATAATCGAAATATGACCTCTTATATCAACTCTGCATTGTGGTATTTCTGTTTAAATCCTGTTTAGTTCATTGGTTCTGAGCAACAACCCTGATGTCTTAGGATAAATAGTGAACCTGCTGTTACAGTAACACTATACGAGTATACGAGAGCACACGTGTACGCACTAGCTACAGTCCGATCATTTCCGTCTCTCTGTGAGAGAAGTTCCAGCAGAATAAACAACAACGTTCATTTAGCTCTACATGATAGAAACAAGTTCAACGCATTGCTTGTTCTTGTTTCGGTTTCTGGGTTTCTGTTCGTTTTTGTTTTCTTTTCTTTTTACTTGTCTTTTTTTTATTCAGCTTTGAGGATACTGCACAAATCAGAAAGACTGGCGATGTTTGTCTAGCAGTATTGATACTATAATAGTACCAGTGCGGTTCTATTGATTATGCATCTGTCATTTCAAACTGCGTAGGTTGTTAAAAGACCTTTAAAAAGAAAAAAAGATGTACACTGTGTAAGCTGTTTGCAAACTCGGAGGCGATCGAAATACGATCATAAAATATATTGTTTTCCTTCTTTACCTAACCACCCCCCCCCCCCCCCACCACCACCACCAAAAAAAAAGACCGGTTAACGTTGCTTTCTATTTTGTAATCTTTTTATTTGGTTTACAGTCATAGGAAAATAACTTCAGTACACATTTGAGGTTCATTGACCCTTTATGAAAAGAAATGTTAACTTTCACTGCGATTCATTTATATTAAAGGCATCCTTTTTATTTTTGTGGAAAGTTATTATCCCTAAACCAAAAATGTATGTCGGGGTTCAAGGATGATCAATCGCATACTGATCTTAACATCAACATCATGTAAAAGGGGTCAAATATCGAACTCAAAAGTTTAGAGTTTCTTTCATAGGAATTTAATGTCATGCATTTTGAATATATTCAAATAAAAAAGATTTAAGTTACAGTATATAATGAATTAATATCTAATATCATCATATAAGCCAAATGTCAATTTTAAAATAGTTAAATACTTAAATTAAGTATTCATTAAACTTTCCTAAGCCAAATTATTACATTTTCTTTATATGACAGTAAAGCAATGCATAAATTTACATATATTTTTGTTATATACTTATTTTTGGAGAAGGGAATAAAAAATCACCATCAAATTCAGTTACTTTTTTCCAAGTTGTCGTTGGTCAGAATGGTAAAGACAGCTCTTTCTGTTTTTCGCTTGTTGGAACGCCTTTCACAGATGGTTATTGCCTTCAAAATTTAACGGATAACACGCTTAAGCTTCTATTCATCAGGTATTTGACCCACTACTAAGGTACCCAGGCCGATCTTCAAGTTCTGCATAATTATACTATATGCTATACAAACTGCTTCATTCTTCCATCTTTGAATTTCCCGACAAACGATATAAAAGATGATCTTTTCAGCACTAAGTTTATAAATGTTCTTAGAGCTAAGATGGTCACAACCCCGACTGTAGTGGGACAATACATAATTAAGAATATATGGCTGGGAGTCTAAGTACTAAAATTTGCTTTTAGTAATTTCTCTTGCTTAAAGCACGATAAATGCTCCAATAGTTGAGCATGACTAAATGCTCTTAATATTGATTGAGTTGAGCATAGATATTAACTTCTTTGGCGATGGTAAATGTTATTTCAGATTCCTTTAAAACTCCCGATTCGATGAGTCAAATGCAAGACCATACTGATTTTCTGTATCATCTAATTCTAGTGTAGTGTAGTTACAATTCTACGTAATCATTTCTAAATGTATACATGTAATTATTCTTAGTTCATCCAGTAAGAGAGCGCTTGATTTGTTTATAGAAAAGTCTATGGTTGCGGCATCGTCCACAGCCGACGGCAGTATAAGATGACCTTGCTTCTTCGCAAAACTTAACTTAATCACTCCCCTCCCCCCAACTCCGCCAACTGCCAACTGCACCCCACACCTTTTTTCTAAATGTTCCCGAGATATTATAAATATTGATGGCAAAAGTTGATATTTGGATTGAAGAAACAATAACACACACACCACACGTAGGTACATGTACTGGAAATTGAGCTCTGGCTAGGGACAAGAAGCTTTTAGCTTTTTTCCTGTCAACAATTATAAAAAGGTATTCACCCTCCCCCATTTCAAAAAACAATTTTAAGATGGGGACTAAGAGTCAGAGAATGTTATCTCATTCGACATCAGTTAATGGTAATATAATATCGTGCATAATTTATAAATGGGACCTAACATTGCTGGCAATCAAATAAAAAATTCTGTTTATTATTAATAAATTTAAGAGAAGAGCAATAAACGCTAATTACTTGATGATCCAACAACATTCATCACATTAGTTTTGAAGGAGGCTGGGCTGGTTCCTAATGAAACTTATAAATTTTTAATTTTATTTTCTTGCTAGACATTGGACTTGTGATTTCGCCGCTAATAAACAATAAATGAAAATGCATATATAACAAGTTATATTGACAAACGTTTTATAGATGATTTATTTCGAAATACATTCTTATAGGTAGCGTTATAAAAACGATGATTTAATATGTTTTACGGTGCGACCGTTGGTGCGAGCGCAGCATAAATTGAATTGTAAATACACATGGGTACATGATAATAAATTTAAGCGTGGTTTACCAAATGGATGCATCGACGTGGACAAAAATATTTTACACTCCAGTATACATGTATAAACAGTAATGTTTTACGGTGTGGCGATCTGGAGGACGAAGCCATTAACAGCGATGACAATTTCACTCTCAGATTCATCAGAAACGTGGATCCGCCTATTTATTTATTCATTACGCTAAAGGTCGCGTGCTTAGTCTAGCCATTGTGACGTCACGTGAGTAGAGCAGACATCACTCCGTCAAAGTAGCATTGTTCCGAACAAGTTACCAAGAAAATAATGTAAAACAAAGAGTTGCAAACCATTTTTTAGAATCAGCAGAATGTTTTATTCATCTTTTGAATGCATGACATTCTTAAAATACATTTCAAACTTTATAGCGAGCGCAGCGAGCGGTGCGAAGTGCCGCTCGCGTAGCGAGCTCTAACAAAAACGCCTGGGCGAAGAGTAAATTCGGACTAGTGCTACTTTTGACATACTGAAAACTCTGTCGTCGGATTTGTACCCACAATTATGGAACGCTATGGAACGCCATAGCTGCCTTAAGGTATGGTACGTCATAATACATGGTGAGATTCATAAAATAAAGGGTCGCTTCTGTATGTTAAATAGTCACCAGCCCTTGTTATACGGAAAAGTATATAACGTATGGTGCGTAACACATATTTAAAAGTGTCTCAAATACATTAAACTGTTTACAGCTATTTTTACATGGTTGCAAAAGCACGTTAAATGGTGGTAATAATGAAATAACTGGTGCTATATTTAAATTAAACGGTTAGGAAAATGAAGCAATGAGTCAGCGCGTAAAACCATTTGGTCACCATTACATTCATATGGTGTTCTCATATATCAGTTGGTCAGTACAGTATGTTAAATGGTTGCCACTCCTAGTTATTGAGTAAATTTTTTTATAATATATGGCTGGTTACACGCTCCAAAAGATGCATCCAATACATTGGTTGGTGGGCAGAACATTTCATATGGTTGGAAAATACATTAAATGGTGAAGAATTTTTATTACACGATGAAAAAGAGACAGTAATGGGTCAATACATGAAACCATTCTATTATTGTTCTATTGTAAAGAGTGCAATTGGTATAAATTTTATATCAAGTCTATGTACTGAATCAAATTGTGCTCTGTCCCCATGGTGACCAGTCAGAATTAAAGAGAGAGAGAGAGAGAGAGAGAGAGAGAGAGAGAGAGAGAGAGAAACAAATATTTTGTCTCTGATCATTTACAGGCACTTTTAAAATTGTTGTCTTGAAATTTCAATTTTAGAATGAATTATTAAAATTTTAATATTTGCAATTGCGTTTATTTTGGGATGTTTTGCCATCAACACTTAATTAAATGTTTTACTTCTGATTTTTTCTTCTGAATGAAATCCATTGAAAAAGATTGAGTGAATATTCAAATAAAAACTTGCAAAATCATACTTTAATATTGAGTAGTTGATTTTTTTTCATTTTTTACAATTTTTAATAGTTTTCCTAACGCAGTTGTTTGACTTTGAAAGAAGGGATATAAATTATTGATTTAGTTTTATTCCTATGCATACTAGTATTTAACAAATCAAGGACACTTGCAATGTTTTCATTAATAGATCAACAGTATAAAGATTTATTCTGCATTACAAAACATGTATATTATTCTTTTTTAAATAATATGGAGCACGTAGCTTTATCATACATTTGATTTCCGCTGTCAGCTATAATCGTAGTGCCGAATTTGGAATGTGTTCATTTAACTCAACGACACAACGGTCACTCCAGCAAAATTTAGGGTCAATTTTATGAATTAATTCGAATGAATATGCCAAATATGATTTGGTCCCTGAACATTTTATACGCGTCTTTTCAGACAACCTCTTTTTCGCTCCCTCACACCCATACTATCAACACGATGCAAATTCGATCTTTTCTTATCTGCACCTTTGTACGTGGACATCTTTTGTCTCGGAATATGACCAAGAAAAACTTTCACGGCAAAAAGGAAATTCAATGATCAAACTTTTAACGCTAAAGTGTTTTAAGATGTTGCATTCTGCGATATAGAGTTCTTAATCTTTCTGACACAGAACAAAAGCTTTCCTTTATTAGATATATCATAAACAAAAGCTTTCGTCGAAGAGCTTTAGTCAAAAGGTACTTCAAAATTTTAAATGCAGGCGGTCCACTAAATTTGCTTACTTTATGTCAAAACGAACACATTCATGATTAGACAATAAAAACTGATATTACGTGAGGTATTCTGCGATGTAAAATTGTCTAGACACGGTTTAAATTAAAATTTACAAGTATTCTCTCCATTTCAGATTTCGCAGACTTCTCTGAAACAAAGTGAAATCAGCTGGAGCATTTTAATATTTCGGTTGTACAAAGTGCTTTTCATATACAATATTTACATTTACAGAGTAAAATTCCTTCCATTTCTTATCATAATTCATAGTTCTGTAGAAAGTGACAGGACTGAATCTACACGCCCCGTTTATTGATTGGTCGAAACTTACAGCGATTTAAGAATAAGAATGGACTGTACGAAATAATCATGATGATGTCAGACTCAAATTTCTATAGGAGAAGATGATGTACAATAAAAATAATTTAGTTAATTTTACTTACTTTTTAAAATCAACTATTTTGTGAAAAAAAGATGTAAATCTAAACAACGCGGGTTATGTATTTTTTTCTACAGTGTCGCCACCTCCATATCCCGCATGAATTACCAAAGAAAGCTATTGTTTAGATAACAGCACTTGAAAAGTGTTTTATCGGCACCATACAATACACAATATGCGCGAAGTAAAGTTCTTTTTGTACGATGAATAATGGAGTAACAACTTATTAGTTACTATCGGACACTGATTGTTATGCATTGTGCAGTCAGTATATGGATAGTTCAACATTTTAATTTAAGTGTTGAATTGTATGAACTAATAAAAACACAATTTAATTCAGTACATAGACTTCATAAAATAACATTTATACCAAATGATATACCAAATACACTATTTGCAATGGGACAGTAATAAATGGTTTCATGTATTGACCCATTACTGTTCTAATTTTCACCGTGTAATAAAAATACTTCACCATTTAATTTTCCATTGTCACCATTTAATGTATTTTCCTTACCAGATGAAATTTTCTGCACACCAACCAATGTATTAGACGCGACATTTGGAGCGTGTTACCAACCATGTATTATAAAATTTTCACTCAATAACTACGAGTGGTAACCATTTAACATACTGCACTGACCAACTGATATATGAGAACACAACATGAATGTAATGGTGACCAAATGGTTTTACGCGCTGACTCATTGCTTCATTTTTCTAACCGTTTAATTTAAATACAGCACCAGTTATGTCATTATTACCACCATTTAACGTGCTTTTGCAACCATGTAAAAATAGCTGTAAACAGTTTAATGTATTTGAGGCACTTTTAAATATGTGTTACGCACCATACGTTATATACTTTTCACCATATAGCAAGGGCTGGTGACCATTTAACATACAGAAACGACCCTTTATTTTATGAATCTCACCATGTATTATGACGTACCATACCTTAAGGCAGCTATGGCGTTCCATAGCGTTCCATAATTGTGGGTACAAATCCGACGACAGAGTTTTCAGTATGTCAAAAGTAGCACTAGTCCGAATTTACTCTTCGCCCAGGCGTTTTTGTTAGAGCTCGCTATGCGAGCGGCACTTCGCGCCGCTCGCTGCGCTCGCTATAAAGTTTTAAAATGTACGGATTTAATTTATGGATTTATACGCTTATTACATGCATATATATACTCTAAAATTTGTCGTTAGCAAGTCGACTTGCTTGATGCCACCAATTGCTTTTGAGTTTTGAAATGACTTTTAATATGTTTTACGGTGCAACCGTTTGGGCGAGCGCAGCCTATGATTAAATATGACTGTATAATACTTATCATTATAATAAATTAATTATGAAATAGTATGATTTTACAAATAGATGCCAAAAAATTAAATGAATTTAAATACATGTACAAATTAAATTCAATATATATTCTTTTTATTATCCACATTTTTTTACGCTACAGTGTGTAAGCAAATCTTCGATTTTTTTTTTTATTGATTTATGATTTTATGAGAAGAACTAGCTTAATCTCGGATAAAATGTCGTTGAATAATAAAGATTTTAACATTATGTTCAATTTAGAATTTTTTTCATTTTAAAAAGTGATTGTAATGTCAGTTCACCTTGGCATATTAGGTTTTATAGTGTTGTCTGGTTGGCTTAACTTGTAAAAACTCCCCCCGAAAATCAATGGTCAGGAATACACGAAATTTGCGGAAATCACCGGAATCCTCTTAAAATCTATTAAATGTGAACATACAAATGAGTGCAAGTCACAATTGTTTCATATCTCTGAAGAAATGTTATCATTCGTTAGCTTTTTCATGATTTTGAGAGGATTTCAACAGCAATCACAGTTAGGGTTATTTCCCCTTATTTAAACATAATTGTGACGTCAGAGTTTACGTCGGTTTTGTGTCGTCTGGATCTTTAAACACTCCCCTGATTATTAAAACTACGCGTAGTAAACTGTTTTATTTACCTAAAAAGCATGACGTTCTTGCAATTACACATTTTATCTGGTTCTTAAAAGTTTTACTTTGATTCTCGCGAGAACGTGAGAACGCCATTTGCAATCCTTGGAATTGCACTGTGGGTCGAAATTTACTGACGCCGAAAAATTCTGACGGATCAATGTGCAAGAAAACCATTGTGACGTCACTCGATTGCATTTGAAAGTGTACAGAAGTTAAAGGGCGATAACTCATGTAATGGAATTATGCATATATCCGTGTACGTTGTGACAGCAGTATATTTACAATGCATACATACATAGTCATTAATTATTTTTATCTTGTTTGTTCTCGTAAGACCGTGAAATGGGAAACCATATTTACAGGAACTGCTGGTCCGATAAAAACAGGGCATTACTGGTCCGATTAACTGACGCCCAAAAAATCCGTTGAATGAATGTGCAAATGGTCTGAATTTTCTATTCACTCATGCCTTGTCGGAAGAGCTCGCTTCGCTCGCCGGCGCTGCGCTCGCTAATATCCTTCATTGTAAATTAACTAATGAACGAATATTTGCAAAACATACAACGACGGCGTTTAGGATCCGTCAGTCAATGACTTCTTCTCCATCTTCTTTTTATAATGAAAATGCTCCGAAGACCTGTTTCATGTATTAATGGCAAAAAAAAAATCACAAAATAGAATAAAAATGGATGCAAACATTAATAGTTGATGAGATATTTCTCTCTCTCTCTCTCTCTCTCTCTCTCTCTCTCTCTCTCTCTCTCTCTCTCTCTCTCTCTCTCTTGTCTAATTCTGTGTCATGAATATCTGTAAGGGTAATAATGATACATTTATAATTTCCCATGAGAGGATAAAAAAATAAAAGAACTGATTCACCTTAGTTATTTTCGACGCATTTTCTAAATGTAAACGTGTACCTTATGAAGAGGAGTAGTTTGGATATAATTTTACAAAATCAATAGTTAATTGCCACTGTTTTATTAATTATCTTTAATTGGCGTCAACATTAACTCAGATATATTTTAATAATTATAAATTTAATAATTTTTTTTGCAGGTGCGAGTTGTATTAAATCAATCAACATGGACGGAGTTATGTGAGTCATGTGATTTACTTGCCATCAGACTTGCATCATTCAACCAAATTTTGGACCCATGGGTGTACATCTTATTAAGACGGGAAAATATCATCTGTTTTGTCAAGCGCACGAAACGATTTAAATCAACGTTTTTACTGCGCTTGTCAGGTATCCATGGCTACGGAAGTGAAAGAATAGCAATTATCAGACGCAGCCTTCGACACCGGAAATCGCCGAGCAAAGATGTCGATGATAATTTGGCTGAGGTTAATGATAATATCATGCCAGATGATATAAATGATACTCAACAAAAATAATTTAATCACTTAAAAGCAATGCTATGTATAACATTTTCTCATATTAAAAGAAAATCAGTTCTGGCGTTATATTCTTCATGCAAACGATGTTTTGTCGTGTGTCTTTGCATTTGGTTTTGTTTAATATATATATATATATATATATATATATATATATATATATATATATATATATATATATATATATATATATATATATATATACACACACCCATTTGGTATCATTTTTTCACGTTAACATCAAATTCACTGGAAGCGTTTTTCACAATCCCAACAAAGTAGTACTAACGGTTTTATATAGTAAGATCCCCAATAGTAAAACACCCCAATCATGAAGACTGGCAATACAGAATGGAATGATGTTATATACATGTGGTGAGAATTCCCACGCTAGAAACAGTTGTTAAAATTTCCCTACTTGATTTGAATTTAATTCATTTTTTGGCGTTTTGATTACTCTTTCGATTCTTTCTCTGACCTTTTATTGGAGAATCCATTCCATTAATGCTTTTGTTTTGTCCAGTATCATACAAATTAATCTTAAGTACTTTGCAGTGGGTTTTTTGTTGTTGAATTTTTGGATAGGGTTTCTTTGTTACAATTGTAGCGAAAGAGTTTGACGCTAATTTTTGACAATAGAAGGGAAGGTTTTCTGTTTTTTCGCCTGCTACATGTACTACTCCTTCACTGGCTCAAAGAGGTTTTCCGATATCCACAAGGACGGAGCATTTTACAGATTGTACTTTAAATGTGTACAAAACTATTTACTTTAGCTAAAAAAAAACTAACTAAATTCTAGTATTTGAAATAAAATTCAAAATATATAACTTTTTCATCCAATAATATTTAACAGATATTATAACAGAATCTTTAAATTGAACTCTGTAGAATGCCAGAAAATAAACTATTTTAACCCTTTTAGAACGACTGTATAACTAGAAGTCACACCATTCCAAACTGGACCTAAAATATGAAACTCTACAAATATATAATCAGTTTACTGTTTAACGTATACTGTACACTAACGATTATAACCCCCCCCCCCCCCCCCCCCCCCCCCCCCGCTACATGACTCACTGGTTTGTGGCGACCATGTTAAAGTTTTTATCAAATATGACAAACATTGGCGGAAAGAAATATTCCCGACAATGAGAATCTTGAGAAGTTCGCGAAAATTTCTCTCTCACGAATAATATAACAATGTAGGAGTGGTTAAAACATCCAGGAACTAATTTGAAAACATTGTTTTAATGTGTCAAGGTTTTGAGTTTGAAAACTCACTGTTTCTTTTAATAACAGTGTACTTATATAGTTTTGTTTCCAATATAACAAAACTCCAATAACAACATATACATCAACCTTAGCTTGAAGCCTAATTTTTTCTAAATTCCTTCTTTTCCTTATACCTCATTAGCATTGAATGCTTTTAGCTATAGAGCAATAAGAGGCTAGTGTTTGCTTCTGATCATTGTGTGTAAATAAAATACGTTTGATACTCTGGTTTTGTCATTTGAGTTGTCGAGAACGATAATTAACCCATTGCCTAGCCATGGCTTTGTTAAAGAATCTATTTCTGTACCAGGAAAACAGACAATTCATATCGTTTTTAAGGAGTCTAGATTGTTCCGTTTGTAATTTGATGCATGTACACTGTAAAATGTTAAAGTGTTTAAGATGTTCCTCCCCGCAAAAAAAAGCACAAAAACATGTTCCTCTCCGCAGAAAATCAACGGATTAAAAAAAAGACCTATAAAACCTTCAATTAAGCGTTATTTCTACCATAACAACTCTCTGCTATTGCTACTGCCAGAGAGAGAGAGAGAGAGAGAGGGGGGTAGCATGTGGACTCAGACTGAAACTGCATGCTGGATTCAATCACAATGTACTATATTCTTTTGTGGATACTAATTTTATGAATATGTAATATTAGTATATTTCAAATGAATGTGCGTAAAATTACGCCTAAAACGCTCTCTCTCTCTCTCTCTCTCTCTCTCTCTCTCTCTCTCTCTCTCTCTCTCTCTCTCTCTCTCTCTCTCTCATAACGATCATAAAAAGAGAATATCTGGATCGACGACACTCATTAATCAAGAAACCCCTTCTGTAAGATAGAAAAGGGGTGGTGTTGTACGGTTAGACGAAGTAGTTTGCAATTTTGAGGTTATCTTTTGTCTTGAATAGGTGTGAAAACCCCTAGGGCATGCCGTTTTCTACCTTGTGTTTGCAAATCACTATACACAGGAAATAATAGCGATTTAAACTAAATCTACACAAGAAAAGAAATGTGTACATAAATAGTTTGCATTGTATTTTTTGAAAAGTAATTCGAGTTGTATACATTTAATAACATGTACAGTTTCCCATGTTGTTTTGTGATGCAAAACAATTATACTCTGTCCCAAGATATCCTGGATTTAGCTTAAATACTCGATACTTATAAATACCTCAGGGTTCAAACGATGTTCATTCAAAAGTATGCAAAATTTCCAAGATTTCTCCTTTGAAACGCCCCTCTAGCTGATCATGTTTCAATACATGGCTAAAAAATGTGATGTCTACGGGAATTTTGTATTGAAGCAGACCCGGATGATAACGTTGAAAAATTGAGCGAGGTATTCCGAGTGACTTCCGAATGGAGAAAAGATGTAAACATTCTCCGTAAGAAATCTGTTTTCGTTCCTGTGAACTTTTATGAGTGAAAAATGATAATGTGTTAATGAAGATATCTTGGAAAATTTCCCTTTCATCGATTTCAATTGCACTTCTTTCACAGGTATGTGTATTTTTATTCAAAATCGGCCAAATGAGTATCTTGGGACAGACTATACCTCCTTCCATTTCTTGTAAAGAATTAACACCTTTAAATAGTAATATAACAAGCTTATAAGGTTAAAATAAGAGAACAACACTTATTAATTTAATATTATCTACCTAACTTTGATGTCAACCTGAAAAATATCCTCGCGACCTTAAATTGCCATAATTATAAACCGCTTTGCGAATATTCTAACATGATAAGCTCGTTGTTTTTCAGACCGTATATTATATCACTTGCAGAGAAAGCCTTGGCCATGAACAAGTAGATTAAAATCTTAAAACGCATGTACATACATAATACGAATATAATTAATATAATACACGTAAATGTGTACTTTCTGTTTTCTGTAATAGGATTGCAAACCGGCTGAAAGTTTCTTGAAACTCGATCATACGGACATAGATCGGCAAAAGCAATATAATAATTTTATTTACCAGTTTGCATAGATAAAACAGAAAAGTTTCAATACTTCTTCACAATTTAATAAGATTGAAGAAAAATAAATAAAATCCGACTGGCAAACATGAATTTTTGAATAAGCCACGTCAAGATCAGTTATAGTTATAAAAATACATCGTCAAGTTACTAAATGAATTCAAATAGCATCGATGACTGATTTTAAACACACGCTATAAATTCTTAAAACAATTTGAAAATATATCATCTGTTGTTTTAAATAGTTCCATTAATAATATGATATCTATAGTTACTTGTAGCTCTCAATTATATTTTAGTCAAGGGAGATAACTCGCGTTCAGTACGATACTTTTCTTCACCTGTATTTGATCGTCAAGACCGCGGCGGTTTTGATTTGCTGAACGACCCTACCGCCATCTTCTCAAGTCAAGGGTTTCTGATCCGCACCTCTCCTCAAAACCCAGGGGTTTGTGGGGAGCAGAGTAGACCAAACACACTTGGGTAGCGAAGATGCCCTACCGCGGGGGTACGCGGTTTTACCTGAGACACCTGTCTTAAACCGCGTTGCAATATGGACCGCGGGGGTGCGCGGAAACTACGGGATCCGGTTGACGGTACTGTACGGTTAATAATAAACACCATAAAGAATAATGATCATATTCAAACCATTGGTATATAATTTAAATCAGCATTACTAGATTTCGCTCAGACGCGAAATTCCCAAGACAAGGTTTTGAGTTATTATGTATTAAGTTACATTCAATATAATATATGTACCTTTATTATGATACATGTAGTATTATTGCTATTTATTTAGAGTCTGCATTTGACAAGTTAACTCTTTTCTGTGCATAAATAATATAATATCATTATTAAGGAAAAAATATATATAGTTTTAGAAATTTCGAACCTCAAGAATCGATGTTACGACTTTCTATGAATATACACAATTCTTTCCGCAAAAGTTACCTCATACTGCACTTTGACATCCCTCTTCCCCCCGAGTTCACAACAATGTATTCACATCCATTCAAAACATCTTTTAAAAATTATCAACAAACAGTTTTAAAACGACCGAAAAAAATATTAAATTTTTGTTATTTGTTTACTAATTGATAATGATCAGTAGCTTTAATTTATATCAATTTTCAATGATATCTCTCTCATAGAAATTGAGGTCCTTTGTCCTTGAATGTTTTGATAGTACATGATGTATTAAGTTCTGTTTACAATGTGCATTCCACGGACAAGAAGAAGCAACGGTTTACCACTTCTCTACTATTCATTTCTTGATGGTTGAAATTTTTTATAAGCGTGAACATTTTTAGAATCTTACACCGATAAACGTTAAGACGATCGAACATAGAGAGTTGCAGTTCAAAACAAACATTTATCTCTTAAGAATAATTGATGCCTTTTAAAATCAACATTTTAGATAAATATGCATGAAGAATTAATATGCAATATGAGAGACGCTTTGAAACTAAATTAGTGTGCGTGAATTATAAAAGCAGATATTTAAAACTGGGTCGAACAATTATACGCGACGTTTATCGGTTTTAATACACTTTGACAAAATTTGTGATGCAGAAGAGCATACCCTAATATTATGCGCAAGCCTTTCGCAGTGAATCCGATTTCAGCTATTACAGAAGAGCATGATGATTACATGTACAATCCTTGCTTAACGAACAGCTTTGGTTAGGGCTTATGTTTAGAGCGCCTAATGCAAAGGACTGAATGACAGAAAGCTTACTGGTAGTGAGAAATTGTAAATGTGGAAGAAATCTAATGAATCAATCTCTCTCTCTCTCTCTCTCTCTCTCTCTCTCTCTCTCTCTCTCTCTCTCTCTCTCTGGCGGTAGCAATAGCAGAGAGTTGTTATGGTAGAAATAACGGTTCACCGAAATAACAAAAGTTTGTGACGGTAGCGATAGCAGAAGTTTGTGACGGTAGCGATGGCAGAAAGTTGTGACGGTAGCGATGGCAGAAAGTTGTGATTGTGCCAATAGCAAAAGGTTGAAAGAGTAGCAATATCAATAGCAGAAAGTTGTGGTGAAAACAATAGCAGAAGTTTGTAATTGCAGCAATAGCAGAAGGTTGTGATGGTAGCAGTAGCAATAGCAGAAAGTTGTGATGATAACAATACATGTTGCAGAAGGCTGTGATGGTAGCAATAACAGAAGATTGAGATGGTAACAATATTAGAAAAGTGTGATTATAGCAATAGAAAATAGCTGAGATTGTAGCAATAGCAAACAATGGTGATGGTACTAATAGCAAAAGAATGTGATGGTTGCAATATCACTGAAAAGATTGTTATCGTAGCAATAGCAGAATGCAAGCAAAACTTTTGCAATAGCTTAAAGAGACACTAAAGCTCATTTTGCGCAAATACCATGAAATGAAAAATTTCCCATAACTTAAATGATTGTCTTGCAAAGTTAAAGGTATGAACATTGCAAAACTTATGCTTTGTGAAATCTAAAAATTCTCAATTTATCGTTAAAATTAATAATTTTAGACGGTCCATACTGTAAATGCCAGTTTAGCCTTTCGTTCAACGGCGCATGCGCATTGATTGTAAACATTTTAGCGTGGCTTTCACCAAGAGGGTGAAAATGTCATTAATGTTTTACTGATATGAGCAGAATTGTGCAATGTTTAGTTGAGTTTCCATCCAGCAAAAGAGGTGTAGATACGATCCGTACTAGCCAGAGTTCCACCGGAGCCAGCCACCCGTACGTAGACCACGTCTCCTGGGTTCAAAACAGCAACTACAACACTACTTCCAACATGTTCGTCATTGATATCTTGGCTGTTCGTTATAATCTTTCCATAGCTACTGGAATTGACCATTAGTTCTGAGAAAACCCATGAGCGATACGCAGACGCCACCGTCCAAGAAAAGACGTAGGGGCCCTGGGAGGGGGCAGTGAATACACCGTCATGATGGTTGTAGCCGGACGCAACGTTAGTTTTGACCACATCAAACACAAGAACATGTCCCGCAGAGGGTGAAGTTAGGTCATGGCTCATGTACGCATAGAATGCAACTTGGTTGTGGGCGTTCGCATCTTGTCCTTCAATAAATTACGTAAAAATTGTAATTCTTGAATGCTTTCGATCTCGGCAATTTTATTATGAACATTTTAAAAAATACATTTTGTTTCAAACTTAACCACCATGTGCATTTTATCAAATTCCTGAAGTCAGGTAATGATATCTCTAGCAAAAAAAAATTGAACAGAATTTTGCTTTTTCTACTAATAATTACCAATATGTTTTGAAACAAACATTTAAAAACATTCTTATAGGCCTACTAGAATACCTTATAATCAAATTGTCATTATCTCCGCTAAAAAGAGATAATACATATGGTCTAGAAATATCGAAAAATGACCTTTCATGAGCTGATAAAACAGAAGCAACGTCGCTGTACAAAAAGGTCCAATAAATTGTTCGTTTTTTATAGATACATAATTTATTTATCTATGAAAGATATAGATAAATTAGACATATTAAATCATAAAAAATAATCTAACTACACAGAGATAAAACTGAATTCAGTGTAAATTAATTATTAGAATTATTTGGATGTTATTTTTATATTAATATAATTTACATTATATTGAATACTTACCTATCAATAATCTTTTGATACTAGAAGCTTTTCCGTTAACATCTCTAATTTGATGTGTATCATTCTCACTGGTCACAAGAGCGCTATCATTTTTGGATTCACCGTGAACTGTTTCTTTCCCTTCACTGTCTTTTTCCACAGTTTTAGCACCACAGTGTTGCGAACAATCTCGCTGTCCATCCAAAACTTTCAATCGTGTCTCAAGCTCTTTACGATACAGTCTTTCACTTCGGATCTGAGACTGAAGGGCATGAATCGCTTCGTCTTGTAATTTTTGCGCGTCCTTTAATCCTTTCATCTGATCTTTAACTTCCTTTTCTACTAGTTTTTTAACATAATTTTCCAAGGCGGATAACTCTGACTTGTTACTTCGAAAGTCGGCGTCACCCCGGCATGCAACTAACACAGCAAGGTGTACAGCAAGAAACAAAACAGAAATGCTCCATTCTTCCAACTTCAAATCTATTGTAAAACGACGAAGTGATTACACGGCCATTGATAAGTCAATTGATAACGATTGCGCGACCTATCATGATAATCACAAACTTTCATAAAATCGGTGGATAACATATATGCAGGCACGTAGCACCCCCCCCCCCCCCCAACTTTTTCTCGCAGCAAACATTTTTTTTAAATTTACTCATAAAAAAGTGAATTATCACGGAGTTGCCCCCCACCCCACTTTTTTAAAAGCATGTAAAAAAAAAATGGAAGTGAAATGATGTTATAGGTACATTACGCTAACCCCCACCCCTACCCCCACCCCCTCCCCTCACGGATTAGGATTTTCAAGATTTTGGGAATTTTGCTTTTGTTTTTTTTTTTTGCTTGTCAAGATTTTTTGGATGAGTCTGCCCCCCCCCCCCCAACTTGAAAAAACGATGATACGTGCCTGCATATACCTGCAATATGTTCATCTAAAAAAAAATGTATTGGTTCACGGAATATATTTTCATTATTCAATGTGTATAAAATGTCTATTACTCGTGTTAAAAGTAGCACATTTTTAGGGAGGATGAAAGTGTAAAGTGTAAATTCGAGTTCTCTCTCTTTTCTCCGAAAAGGAAGAAAAAGCTGGCAAACGATGCATACACGTATTTACATGTACATATATTAAGAATTCTGATAAAACTGGGAGAGATCATAATACCAATTTGAAACTACACCATTTACTGATGAAGGTATTAAATTATTTATATTGTAATTTTTTTAGATTGTTGTAAGTTTTTTTCTTTCTCAATTATAGCCTTTGCATGGGTTACATTGTATCTCAACAAATCAATCATAACAGTTCTTCTTTATTTAAATGATGATGCATGCATGCATACATTCACAATTCACTTTTACCATCTACCTCCATCTTTTGAGAAATTATTTATAATTATATATGTTTTTTAATTCTGTTTGATAAATTGATATTCTGAATTCTAATTCAAATGTTTATGCAAAAGATTTAACTTGTTGGAGGAATGGGGAGAGGGGGCAAAATTAGGGCTCTCATAGCAACACCTGTTTCACGGACGTACATGTATGTTTCCATGCATAAGGTACTGATTTTTTTTTGTGCTGGAATTTTAGATATGAATAGCCATTTTCACTACTAACCGACATATATAAACAAGTATTTCTTTATTATCAAATAAGTATCACAATCATTATTTGAAACATGCATGTCATGACATTGTTTAAAGATCTCCATTGATCATCAGGACAGTATCTAAAAGCCTTTATTTGTATTCAGGTCAATAACAATGCAGGGCCCGGGGATCTTGATTCGGTAACATGTATTTTTCAGTAAGTAATCATCATCAGTAGGTATATGTGCACATGTATTTCCAAATTTTAAAATGCGAAATTATACATTGATACAATACCAAAACTGTACTTTAGATCTTAAATGCACACCAATTAAACAGTTCTATTTTGATTAACTAAACATTTAATGCATTTCTTAATTAATTAAGATGGCTCCCTACACCTTGGAATAGTTCCACAAAAAAAGTCAAAAAGGTGAAAAAAAGCAAATTTAGATAAAAAATATTTTGATTTTCAAAAATTTGATTCAGTAAATTTGAACAAAAGCCACAGACGGATTCGAACTCGTGATCTGCGTTTCACAAGCCCGATGCTGTAATAATGTAACATACAATTCCACATAACATGTAAATCGTCAACTTATGACGTAGTGCTGATTTATAAAAGTATAAATCTTGATGTTATCCATACTGATACTGTTTTCTTTCAAGTTTACTCGCTTGGTATACATAAAAGATAAAATTTCATAAATTAGCTCTGCAATGAAATGAATTTAATTTTAACGTCATCAATAAAATTAAAAAAAAAAATTATTTCCATAAAAAATCGCATCTTATCTTGGAGAGAAGACTATGCAGACATACAAATTGTGTTCTCTTTGCTACTTGTAATTAAGTTTGTGCGATGTGGCGAATGAGAATATGGCTGATGTTCAGACACCAAAAAGCACTTAAAATGATACTGGGTCCTGCGTTCTAAAAAAAAGTTTAGTGTGTATCTCTTGGTAACGCATGACCGAATAACCTGAAAGAAGTTATAAAGATAATACAGAGGATGAATAGAATATTGCGGACACACGCATGCTTGCTAGACTAAGTATTTATTTATTGATTGTCAGTTTTATTTCATCGATTTAATGATTTAAATGAACTAGTTATTAATTAATGTTGATTCGACAAAATAGCGTGGTTATCATGTTTGAAATACAGAACACCAAAAAAATACCAAACAAACAAACGAATATGTATGCTTCCTTTGGTCATTGTATTTTTTTAAATCTGTAAAACGTTACCTAATTAGCTGTATAAATTCTTTTATACTTTTGATTATAAACCAATCCATGCTGCTTTAATAAAGTGTTAGGATCATTGCTTGAATGTGCAGTGTCAAAATATTTTATAAATTAAATATATCTATATAATTATATACTGTGAACTGAAATCTTTGCACTTAAAACGTAACTCCTCCCCCCCCCCCCCCCCTCCCCATCAGTTTTTTTTTCTTAAAAAAGTGTGCAAATTATTTTAAATACAATGTACGTTTAACCAAACAATTTAATTGAAAGAAATGTCTCTTCTTGAAAATAAGCTTAACCAATAGACAATGTAAAGTTCAATAGGCGACAAGTTAAGCATTTGTCAAAAACATCATTTTTTGTTGTTGTCAATTTGCCTTTTTTCTTAAAATGAAATTATCAAATAATGATAATCTATAATACATAATACCGGTCAGCAGAGGATGCTCAATCCTCATAGGCACCTGATCCTACCTCTATCTATTTAGAGGTCTGTGTTGCTGTGCTTTGAATTTGTATTTCGTTTTATGGGTTTTTGAGATGGTTGACAGTTTGTTATTGTCATTTTTCATGTATGATATGGATAAAATAAACTTTTTAAGGAATTTGCTCTCATTTTTTCAGACAGTATAAACCATTATATGATAAATCCATAATTATGTGTAAGATCAAATTTTAAGACACATGACAAGTGGGGAAACGGGGAGGGGGGGGGGGGGAGGACAGATCATTTACCCCCATCGCAAAAAAAAAAAAAACCACCCGATGCCACATGTAAATGTACGTGACAGTTTATAGATCTTCATTCGTAATACACGTGTATCGAATTGACATGGCTGAAAAATTAACACAAGTACGTATCACTTATACATACTTATAAACAAACTTGTTGGAATGAACACGGTATCAAAATAAACATGAAAAAAGAGAGACAGTATTTTTAAACAGCCCCTTCACTGAAAGTTACATATACAACTGCAAGCTAATGCGGTCGGTTACCTATGGTCACTGTTCCAGTTTGAAACCATGATATAAATTTTAAATTTCCTTAAGTTTAGTAACTATATATAACAATATTACAAAATCGAGACGACTTGACATTTTGATATCCATTAAACAGTCTGGGGCAATTAAAATTAGTTTTACTCATGAGATCAAGCAGTAAAGATTGGCTATCTTTCCGCTGCACTGAACCCGAACAAGGTGTCCCTGTGTATGCAATAGGGTAAAGAAAGCTTTGAAGTTTTGTCTTCGTGGGTGAAACGAAGATGATATCGAACTTGAAGAATTACGCAAGGGAAATAATCGAGGAATAACGACAGCTGACCTGCACAATGCTCCAATTCCTGCATTATGTATATAGTGTATTAAATTTCAAACCTGATTAACATTTTAACCTTCCGTTAAACATGATCGCTTCAAATCTTATTTTTCTTTTTAAAAAAATGAGTATTAAAAAATTTGCATTGGCATGGAAAAATTTTAAACTTATAGGAGGAATGCGTTTTCTTCTTTCGAAAAAAAAATATCATCGCTAAAATAAACTCTGAAGAATAAAATTCATTGGAATGATGGATTGACGGTGCGGTGCAGGCCAATTTAACTAGCGATAAGATTGAGGTAGATACGGAAGCTCGATCTGAAATGAGGTAGTTTGCCGTTACGGTAACCTTTGACCTCAGCTGAAATCTACACACTGTACAATCGTATTGCGTTACTCATTTTTCAACCCGAGTGAGTCGGCCCGAGGTTTTTCTTCTCTTTCTTTCCCGCGGCCGTCTTAGGGATTTATATATGTCATGAAATTGTCTCTAGATGTAGGACTTTGATTTTTTGTAAGTTTCTGAAAAATGAACTCAGCATTTTGAATGCTGTTAAAAACGTTCTTGGCAGACGTGAAGTAAGACTGCGTTCAAAACTAAAATTCCTCTAAGAAGAAGACGAGGTAGGACACAGAGGATACAGAGAATTCCATATCCAGATATCTTTATAAATTCCATTTAACTTATCGTTGACCTAATTGAAAGAGAAAATGAGGACTTTAGAATATTCCAAGTGTTGTGCATTAATGGTAACATTTTTAACGTGTGTGGGGGCAACTTATTTCAAAACTCAACTGCAAGCTCTAAGGACACGACCAGTTTATTACCCGTTCAGGACGTTATCAGGAAACAGGTAAAACGTCGGCAATCTTGATTAATTTAACCCAATTGTAAAAAAAACTCTGACCTATTTTTTTTATCAGCTATTATATTTTTTCACACCTTGCCATTTTTCATTTTGAATCTATTCTGAAATATGCACAGCCTGTGTTTAGCCGTCATAGCACTGTTTACGATTTACTTTATGCACCCTATTGGGTAGACTTTTGAAATTCTATCAAAATCTATCGAAGTGCGTTCGCTTATCTAGAACAGCGTATTCCACCTGATGCGATCTGTTATTACTTCGCCTCTCCCTACCGCTCAATTTGAATTTTATAGATTTACTGTGTGAAAAGTAAAGAAATCCTATGCTCCTTATCGTTTAATTAAACAAAATTAGCTCATTGAATCTGGCCGGAGGAATTGGTAAATTAAGCATGTCGAATGAATCCTACCGTTGTTATCGCAACTTGAAACATTTTGTGCCTTATATACGATTTCGTGAACTTGGAAAGCGCCTCTTATCTCTTCCAGGAATTGTTTTCTCCTTCTGTTACATAACCTATCTCAAGTCTGAAATAACCACTGAAAATGGTGTTTTCTTAAATCTTGAAAGTTTTTTTGTGAAAGGGGGGGGGGGGTGCTCTAAAAATACCTTTTCATAAACATCTGTTTCTTAATGGTTAATAATTTAAGTGTCCAATATAAAGGTTGTCTTTGTTTTCAAGTGATATGTATACCCTTTAACATTACCGTTTTTAAATGCCACTATGCATTTTATTACATTGATGACCTCTTATTTCGACGTAACCTCGCTTAATTTTGATATATGAAACTTTAATGTTGATCATATAAAAGGATTCGTTAGAAACACAATGTCAAATGAACATAGATGTCGTTATAAAGCTAAATCCCAATGTAGGTAATTCTAAAGGTGTTTATGTTTGAACAAAAAACCAGAAGCTTGAACTGCATTCTTTGTGCACCGTTAGGTAAAAGGTTTGTGTTGTTACACGACATCATCCGATAATTCCGAGACTTCAAAGAAACCAATAAAGAAATCATTGACCCACTAACTGGCGTTTGTAGCGTTAACGAAATTGTGCGCCATTGACGAAAAAAAAATTATTCATGGGTTTTCATCCAGCAGACATTGCGAACAAAACGTGTAATTGAACTTGGATATACACATGACGTCTGCCCAATGTCGGCACACATATTGGCAGAGTTATATATAAATCTTCAATCTCAATAAAGAAGTGTGTGTTTATTCAATCTTTTAATGTTTTCTTGAGGCATTCCCTCTGTAATTCATCTCTGACTTTCTTCTGCTTGCTTGTTGGATAGGTATTGCGTGTTGGTTTGAAGGGTTCAAACCAGTTCCTTGGTGAGAGCTAGGAAATAAAGGTAGATAGACAAAAAGATAGATTATCAAAGACATTTTTGCCCTATGGATAATTTTGCATGTAGGGTACCTAGCAAACAAAAAAGGGGGTTTATCATGCTGCGAACTCATTTCCGATAACATTGCAATGAATATTTGGCATTTCTCAGTTGCCATGGCACCGATAAATCATTTTAAAAGCCTTCTTTCTTTGCTCCCATTTAGTATATGACAATCTTATAAACAATCTACCGAATTCTTTTTCTACAATTGTTGACAGAAATCGTGTCAAATTGGCTGACTTTTTTTGGAAGTGTTTGTGTGTATTTGGGGGGGGGGGGGGGGGGGTAATTTTCAGCAAATAGATCATTAGGTCATTCTTTTCTGAAAGATTTTAAATTCAAATAAAAACCGATGATTCACCTCACTCAACAGATTGGCTTCTGGGAATCAAGCAATTAACCCATACACGTGTTCCGGCTCAGGATAATTTCACCACTTATTGGACCTCGGCTGCTGAATGGCGGTGATCGAGAACAGACACGCTTGGTATTCTAAATTCAACGCTTGGATGGCGCAAATTTTCTTGTTCAATGACACCATTTTTACATCCTTTTGCGTGTACAGATCATATAGTTGTAATTCATTATCCCGTGTTTTACTGTATGTATGACACTTCAATGTACTTTAACAATCACAGTTAGTATTATTGGTATAGTAAGCAATAGAAAATGAAACTCTGTATAGTGTAGCGAATTTCCCACAATATACAAATGTACTGAATTCCTCAAACAATTCAACATATTTTAAGTTAGGCCACGAAGTAGTTATGTACAACCACTTATATTGGAGTACACACTACACACGTATGACTGTACTTTTGCAAAAAGTCAAATGTTTCTTTCAGCGCCGGTAACTTTTGCAGTAAATCTATTATCACATATCAGTCCAAATGGTGTTGGGACCAGTAAGTATGGCAGCTTGTTTTCCCGTTGTCAAGGCAGCAACCAGCGAAAGCATATGCTTTCTTTGTGTAGCAGAAATGACGTAAACCTAATAAGATAGCATGGCTGCATACGAAAGACCATATTTCCTACTTAACATTAAAATAAGCATGAAGATGTGTAGCATCTTTTTTTGACAAGCTATTCTTGTATTACTCTCTTCTGAATATTCTTTGAAATAGACAAAAGAATGCAGGATGACATACCTTAGATTACTTAAAACCATATAGACATTTCATTCATAATTACATGTATATAGACCTAATAAACATGTTAATTTAGTTAAAAATGTCAATAACCGTTTGGAGTGTTGTGAGAATTATGGTATGCAAGTGAAGGAGTTTAAAAAAATAGAAACATTTGCTGCTATTCTACTTCTAGATCTACTTCTTTAGATCATTGCATGATTATTCATGTAGTTTGATTTTTTTTTTTTGAGTTATTAATTATCTACTTGATATAATTTAGATATACGTACATTCAGAACATTTAATTTTTTACGAAGTTTATAACTTCAATTCTTGATATTGGCAGAATTCAACATAAATGGGTGGCCAGGCCCCAGCCCGTCCGTCAGACAGTGAAACAGTGCTGCCCAGGATACGAAGGCGAAAACTGTGATAAACGCAAGTCTTTTACTATACAATTAACGATTACCATTATTAAATTAAATATCAATAATGTCTAGAAAATATTGCCGCCATAATTGGCTTAGTTCAATCAAAGTTGATCAGGCAAAATAATGCAGATGTACATGTAGTTTCAAATAGTCTGTTGTTTATTTTTTATAACGATCGGGTTTGAAAATTTCAGAATGCTTTACTTGTGATCAGTATCATAAATTAGCCAATCAAGTTACAACGCTAGAAAGAGAGTTGCGAAATCGAGGCAATACGACGGTAAGTAGAATGTAGTTGTAAAATCCAATTAAAAACAGTAAAAACTACATGTATAAGCATTGTATTTGATGCAACGAAGTTAAAGATTAAGTTATAATATTCAAATAATTTAATGCATTTGATTTAGACAAAAATAACCGGAAGAGGTCAAAAAGGAGATCCTGGACTTCCGGGTCCTCAAGGACCACGTGGTCGGCAAGGAGAACCGGGATTGGTTGGACTGCCAGGTCAAAAAGGTGACCCGGGTTTTCCAGGTATGTATCTACAATTTTAGTGAATTGGTAAGAAAGTAAAAAAAATATTTTGTCTGATGTGAAAATCATATCAAGAAGGTAGATATATATGGTAGAAATACTCGCAAAAGTTAATCTGTGAAAGAATATCTAATTTTAGGACCACCTGGACTTACGGGAGAAAGAGGAAGAGATGGATTACCCGGGGAGCCAGGGAAACCCGGTAGAAAAGGTGACCCTGGGCCCATCGGCCCAAGTGGTCTTACAGGTATCCCGGGGTCAGACGGTATCATGGGACCCCCAGGGATAACAGGTCCAAAAGGCGAGAAGGGAGATGCCGCAGGAGACGGGATTACAGGTTAATGAATGTTTGTGGCAATGTTTTATTTAAGAAAAGGAATCATTCTTGGAGTATTTCTCTATGAGGTGATCAAATAATGTCAGGGGTGATCAAATCCAATAAAGTTATGTTAGATTTGATCACGCTTGACCGTCTTTGATCACATCATATATGATAATATTCAAAGAATTATTTCTTATTACTTATATTTATACAATTTTCAGCAATTGTACAATTAGATATTAAAATAGTCATTGCTTAAATGTATTGGACTATATGTTACAAAATTAATCGATTCGCAGTGTTATCACAGACGAAGACACTGGAAAATGTAAATATTTTGATTGCAAGATGTAGTTGATGGTATTTATCAAGAAGTTTATCTAACGAAGTTTCATCCGATTTTTCAATGACATAAACTCTAACAATTCTTCGCCATATTGTGTATTAGGTTCGTTAATACATGTTTATTTACATACAAAATGTACATCAGAAGTCTATATCAAATTCTTATGCTTTGAATTGTTCATTTGTTTGCTATTTCAGTCGACCAATATACTTTCCTGGTAGAAAAAATAGACGTAAGTCGATTTTTGCATTCACGTAAAAGTATGTGAAAAAAATTCTCACGCGGCCATTAATTGATATATCAAATTCATTCTCCTTTTTTTGGGTCATATTGATTTAGAAATTAGACAGAAAGAATGTCACCGCCGGTAAAGATGGTCTACCCGGACCCCCCGGGCCTCAAGGACCAGAGGGTTTACAGGGAGTACCCGGATCTCCAGGGTCCAAGGGTGTTCCCGGGGAGAGGGGCTTGCCTGGGCTGGCAGGGGCACCAGGTAAGGCGGCAAAATGTCGACAACAAAATGCCGAGGACAAAATATCGGGTTTGATTTGTTTTCCATAATATTGTCACGCTAAACCGCTTCATCTATAATTACATGTATGTCACAAAATCTTTTGTAAAATTAAAAAAAGAATTCTGATAAATCATGAATACGAACCATCTGCTTGCTAAAATATTTGCAAATGTCAAATTTCAGTTTTGTTACATTATGTCGTTATGGTTCAGATTTCAGTTAAAAAAAGGAATTAACATTATTTAGATGTAAACTCTATATCATGTTTAGTATATTGGTCAATACTACATGCAAGTATGTCCTATGACTAAGGACTGGAATATTATTTTATTGTCAGTTCGTTCAAACCTCCGTTTGTGGCATCTTATCAGGACACCAACGTAATGCTCGCTCATTCTCTCTCTCTCTCTCTCTCTCTCTCTCTCTCTCTCTCTCTCTCTCTCTCTCTCTCTCTCTCTTTGTGTCTCTCTCTTTCTCTCTCTCTCTCTCATATATGACTGTTGTGCTTTGTAGGAGCAATAGGATTACCAGGTGAGCCCGGTAGGCTGGGCAATACGGGACCGAAAGGTGAGCGCGGAGAAACGGGACTTCCCGGGGCCCCCGGTCCAATGGGGCAACAAGGAAAGACCGGTATTAGCGGCGAACCCGGGCGTCCGGGCACCCCAGGTTTACCAGGAACTTCTGGGGAGAAGGGGGAAGCATCTCAATTTCCTATTTCAGGTATGCTGCTCATGTATATTTTATTTTCAAGGTTAGAAAACTGTTCAGTAACAATATCAAAATCCATCACATTTTAAAATAAAAAAAAAAAACATTTGATGTATTTATATGAGCATTATGAATGTCATAGAATTTATTAATTTACTATTTTTATCACTTTCATTGCAGTGACTGAATACAAACTTCTAGTAAACCGTGTTGAGGTAAGCACTGATTTAATACTTTAGAAAAAAATCTTGAGCAAAATTTAAAACTTTACGTGTTGATTAGAGATGAGGCAGATCTGGATTTCTTTTTGTTTCATACATAGGAGCTAGAGAAGATCGTTGCCATGTGCTGTGCTGCTTCCACGACAACCCCTGTCGCAACAACCCTGCCATTCAGTATGTATCAGCTGTGTACTGAATCAACATACAGCATTAAATGTAGAACGAAACTTTGACAAGCTCGTTATTGTAATATATTTACATCTACCGAGTATGATTCCCTATATTTCTTACGAAAACTTATAGTTAATTCATAGCTCTATAGAAACAACCAGACTGAAATCTACACGCCCCGTTTATCGATTGGTCGAAACCTACAGCGACATAAGAAAAATCACGGACTGCACGAAATAATCATGATGATATCAGACTCAAACTCCCATAGGAGACGATTTGGCTGTTTCTTTTAGCTAACATATTGATGTACATTAAGAATAATTTGGTTAATTTTTATTACTTTTTACGATCAATTTATTAATTTGTTAAAAGAAAGATGTAACACAACAAAATGCTTTCTTTGGTGATTCATGCGGGTTATCAAGGTAGCGATAATTGCAGAAAAAAATTTACATGTACTTTTTCTGCAATGTTGCCACCTTCATATCCCGAATGAATCACCAAAGAAAGCATTTTATTGTTTAAGTATACAATGCACATGAACGCAGACAATCATTAGACAGTTTTCTCATGACGTCCGATTTATCCCTCCAATGGATTAAAAATAGTTATAAAAAATTTCGACGACAGTTTTTCTCGTTAACTTTAAAATAACCATTAACGTTGTATTTTTGGTCATTGTGAATTCTAAAGAAATATTTTGAAGATTTTTTATTGAAGAGAAATGGTGCCGCACAAACCCATAATTAAGCAAATATCGAATTTTCACACGATTTCCACATTTTTGTTATCATATGAAAAGGTGAACTTTTGAAAAAATACAGTGTTCAAAAGTATTAAATAAATCAAATTAAATAGAGAAAAATAGAATTAAGTGTTGAGCCAACACAAAAATATTGAGTTTCCCTTCCGCGTCATAGCCACGCAAGCGCAGGAGAATGTAAATAATGCAGCGTGGCATATATCATGGGATAGTGGACTCTCATTGAAACCTGATGTCTTCAAGAACTATAAATTTATTAAGATGCACTCTCAATGAATGCATATTTCTTACCACAGTCATCGAATAGCTTCACATTCAAATTCTTTTCTCAGTCTGTCTCCCATTGTAACTATTTTTAGACAGCAATCACAATCACGTGACACTAAAATCAGTGTCCAAAACAACTCGGTTAGTTTACATGTGCATTTTCCGGATGAGTTTTATTGACTTGTAAACTGATAAATGATGACTTATGATGCGTGAAAACTTCCCTATGATGAAATCTAGTATATTTCTTCTGATTTCCGTGGTCATAATCATAAAGTAAAACATGTATTTTGAGTCACCGTTCACTTTAAACACACAGGATGTGAGGCTGACCAGCATTTATGTGGAGGCAGCAATCCTCGCTGTATACCTCGAAGCTTTGTGTGTGACGGACTTGGAGACTGTGATGACGGGTCCGACGAATTCGAAAGCGTGTGTGGTAGGTATAGAGAAAAGGGATTGTGTGACATGTGCATTTAGGTAAAAAAGTAAAAAACAAGTGTGTGCGTGAGGTATAAGTAGAGAAAATGGTGTGTAATACATGTTAATAGAGGAAAGGGTGTGTGTGTATGACATGCAGGGAAAGAAAAGAAAAGAATGTAGAGAGAACTTTGTGTGATACATGTTTACTTCGCAGATTAAGGGTATATGTGATACTTGTATGAAGAGAAAAGAGTGTGTGGTGCATGTAGATATAGGGTATGTGATACATGTATATAGAGTAAAGGGTGTGTGGTGCATGTAGGAAGATAAAAGAGTGTGTGATACATTTATATAGAGAAAAGTGTGTGTGACAAAAGTAGGAAGAAAAAGGGTGTGTGATAAAATTAGGAAGAAAAAGGGTGTGTGATACATGTAGGTAGAGAGAAGGGTGTGTGATACATTTAGATAGAGAAAAGGGTGTGTGATAAAAGTAGGAAGAAAAAGGGTGTGTGATACATGTAGGTAGAGAGAAGGGTGTGTGATAAAGGTAGGAAGAAAAGGGGTGTGTGATACATGTAGGTAGAGAGTGTGAGTGTGTGATAAAGGTAGGAAGAGAGAAGGGTGTGTGATACATGTAGGAAGAGAAAAGGGTTTGTGATACATGTATGAAGAAAGAAAGGTGTATGCAGTCTTTAATCCTGAGATGCTTATACTGCTAGTATAACCGAAAAGCAGCGAAATAAAGATGAACAGGGAGTTACAGGAACTGATATTCACTTTATTAAGGTCGTGCCCAAATGGTAAGAAAACTGAAAATAACAAAACACACTATTACAATTCAATCTCAAATAACAAGATTATTAAAAAACCATACAGGATTGTGACAGTTACTGGTGACCATATTTTCTAAATTTAGACAAATTCTCTTAAAAATGAGCAATTTGAACAGGATATACCCCATAAGTATAATATATAACTTTCTCAACTTTTATATGGTAACTTATCAGTATGTAAACAGTATGCACTCAATATCATAACACAATCTCATAATAAACATTTGCCACACAGAAACATATATAGGAAAATACAAATGTAACAAAGTTTACAGATGTATCAAAGATCCATTTATATGAAATGTATCAATATATTTTAAGAACTTAGTAATTATTATAAAAGATATGTAAAATGTATGAATTGTACAATTATGTACCATGATAAGTTCATTCCGAATTTTCTCTTACTAATTAAATAGTTGCGTGGTGTTTTATATTTGGACTAGTAAATAAACAATATTTACAAACTTTTACTTAAGAAAATATCATGATTAACACTTACGCTGTGCAGGGACAGACTCCACTATAATAAAATCTTGCAAAGAGACTTAAAACATCTGAAGCGTGCTCGGAAGCACATTGTGATGCTATCGCAAAACGTTTGTACAACGTTTCTATATTTTAAAAGATAAACACCAAAACCGGACAAATTTGAAAATTATTCCGTAGACGGAACAAAGCGTGTGATACATGTAGGTAGAGAGAAGGGTGAGTGATAAAGGTTGGAAGAGAGAAGGGTGTGTGATACATGTAGGAAGAAAGAAGGGTGTTTGATACATGGAGGTAGAGGGAAGAGTGTGTGATACATGTAGGTAGAGAGAAGGGTGTGTGATAAATTTAGGTTGAGAAGGGTGTGTATGACATGTAGGTAAGGAAAAGGGTTTGTGAGATACATGTATGATAGAGATTATATATTATATAGAGATTAGGGGTGAGGGGTTGTTTGTTGTAGAGTTGGTTTGGTTGGTGTATAGAAAAGAGGATTACGTAACTTAAGGTTGTTACATACATGTATAGGGTGTGGTGGGGGCAGAGAAAATAGATTGTATGGATAAAGAAGAAGAAATATGGTAGTTGTATAATGAAAAGAGTGCGTAGTTTATTAATGGAAAAGATTGGACATCGTTGATGAAAACAAGAGAGGGTGGGGCAATTTTCCGCACCGACGTAATGAAACGTGTTGTTTCTGCAGAGCTTTGAATGTTAAAATGTCAACAAATCTTAGATAAAAAACGTATTCTTTCAGTCAAAAAGATTGAATCATATTTCATATTTAAATCAATTGTGGTATAAAGATTGTTTCAAAAGTTTATATAAAACCCCTCGTTACATATTCATGTTCTGTCTTCTCTAACTTTAGGTTTTAAAGAGATTGATATATGATGATTTTAATTTTTTCATTCAGGTACATTTCCACCATCTTGTCCTGAAGGTTTGTTTGCTTGTAGCAATGGTCAGTGCGTAAGAACAGACGCCAAATGTAATGGAGTAGTCGACTGTTCTGATGGAAGTGACGAGGCAGACTGCAAAGGTTCGTGCACAAATAAATTAATATATAATAAGAGTAAGTTTAATAGATATTTGTATACATACAAAGTCAATTAGCCATATTCTTGTAAAAAAAAAAAACGTTTTGATTAAATGCCTGTTAAACACAACTTAAGATAGTATCCTGTTTTTTGTTTCAGATGATGACATTGATTTTAGTGGAGACAATAGTGGCGTCAACAGAGGTGACATACCAAAATAACATTAAAATGCAGGGCCAATTAATACCACCTTGTCGCACACCACTTTTTGGTTGTTGGAGGGAGAATTCTGCCCAACAGCGCCAACTATGGAGAATCACTGACTTTCTATCTTTATTGAATTGCGTTTCTTCTAGAATTTAAATTACAAAAAAATCTCAACGTGTATTTTCCAATGTTTGATACAAATTTCCCTGTACTCTGTGGATGGTTTATACTAACAATGGTGTATTAGCATAGCCTTTGTAATGCATTATTACGTATGCCCCTACCAATTATTCATGTTTACACATGAATAATATCGTACGAATGAGTAATTTTCTTAACCAATGTATTTCACCTTATTATGACTCCATAGTTGGTACATATAATAAATGTATTTTACTTCACATGATGCATGCATTAAATTTTCAGCTTGTTATGAAATGCACATCTAAAGTGATTATGATCATAGAATATTAGTAGTATTCAGTTCTTGTACTTCGTCACATGGTCCTCAAAGGGCCACATCAATTCCTGTTCCATAATTATATACTATACTATATTATATATACTAGTATATAGGAATGTTCGAAATTTATAATATACTAAGCATATTAAAAAATAAGTCCCAATAAACTATCGTTAAAGTACAACATGTACATGTAAACCTAATGCTTATGTTGTAAATTTAGTAATAAATCAATTACTTGTAGATTGTTGTTAAATATGAGCTCATGGAGTGAATGTTGAGGTGACATTTGAAGTTGATGCAACATGACAAATATATTCTATTTTTAAGGTCATGAAACTGATAAATGTGTAATGTTTCCTCTGAATCTACAAACATAAGCATCTTAGTTAGCTAATATATCATTTTATCAGAATTGATAGTTACCGGACAAGGGTTTTGTTGTTTGTGTTGTTTGGAATTTTTCGAATCACGTTAGGTCACATACTTGTTGTTTTTAAATATAGAATTCACGTGCATGATGCAAACGAGATGAGGAAAAAACCCTCACAATAATTGATATACCGGTATCATGCCTGTTTCGATTTTTTAAAACTCTTTGGTAAACATATATTGGAATGATATACAGCTACACGGTACACGTACTCTAATACTATGCTCTCTCTCTCTTCCTTTTTTATTTGGACTCGATATTTATTGTGTTATTTAATAAACGTACGATGTAATAAAATGTGTAATACGAAAAATTCAAAATTTTCTTTTTCTTGTTGTTTAAATTCGGTTATGGAAATATTTATTTTAGTCAAATATTGTTTGGTATCATTTAAAAATGCTTGATGTAGATAAAATAATAATTATGTAAATACTAAAACATATTCCAGAAAATACACTGGTGTTTGAACTTTTGGGAAAGAAAGTAGGAAGTAAAGGGGAAGAAACCGATGCGCCTGCGCCTGCGCTCGATGCCAATAAAACTGAATATAGTTTAGTTGGAGAACGCATACATTTAAAAGAGGGCGGGGAAGGAATATCGACTTCTAACATAATTACACACAATGGAACAGACAACCAAAACAAAACCAGTCTTACTTCTTTGAGATCTCAGTTTGATTTCATCCCACCTCCTCCCATTCCTGCGCAGGGAAGACTGCGAGAAAGCTTGCTTTCACATGTGCAAAACTTTTCAAGTTGCCCAGAATGTCGCAAATTTGCATTGGAACATTATCAAAATGATCACACTCGGCTACAGAGGGAGGAGTTTAAGGAAGGAGTGAACTTTCTTCAATTGTATAGGGCTGAACCTATGCAATATGCTGTGAACGATAATGGTGGATCTAGCTCGCCATACTTGAGACGAATGTGGCTTTTCCTCATAAAATTTCTGATTTTAATACTCTTTTAGATTAATGTATAGTTGCTAAGATGATGTTTCTTTTCTTTTGTTTGGTTAGTTTTTTCTTTGTGTTCATTTCCCAAATGACGTGTGTTTTACATTAGAGCTTAAAATAAAGAAATATCTAATATCTTTTATATCTTGAGAGTTGTTCCAATTTGCCACTATCCGAAACAGCAAGCTAGATCAATATTTCTTCACAGTCCTTTAACCTGCCTACTCACTTGCATAATTACTGGATGACAATTTCAACGTGGATGTAACATAATCGATACATATTAATCCTCGTATACTCATTATACGAATCTCTTTCATTAATTTATAAACAACATTAATGAATTCATTTAAACATTTGAAGACTTTTTCAGAACTAATTTTATATCCTTCTTTGTGGTCTCATTTCATTAACTTCCGGTTGTCTATACTTATAAATGAAGACATTTTGACAATAAATTACGAAATGCCTGACCAGAGTAATTGCCTACACCTTTGATATTTCAGCATGTCTGAGATGATGTCTGTAAACTATAAATGAGTTTTACCTGATAAGTAATTATTGTGAAAAGAATTGATTTGAACATATTTTTATTGTACAAAATTACAACAGGGATTGGGCACAAGTTCAAAAACTTAGACCGCCCTCTCCCAAAGATGAAAAGAATTAAAAAACCTACTTTCATTTTCGATACACCAGCCCGAAATAGCAGAAACTTATCGTAAGGTGGTTGACACGCTTTGGCGGATCTAAGTCAGTGGGAGTTTATATTAAAATATATACTTGAAATGGAATATTATGGACAAACTGCGTAAAGAGTGAACATATTTAACGGGAATTAATTAGATTATACACAGAAATTAAGATTTGCCGAATGTAGAAAAAAAGGAGCCAGTTCGTTTCCTGAATGCGCGATTTTAGATTTGATGAAAAAAAACTTCCAAGAACAGGGTAACAAAGAACGCAGGTTGACCAATGAACATGATGGCGGAAAGTGTAGGACTTGTTCATCATACATCGAACGACTTTGGATTAAAATATACCAATAAATATGCAAGTACTCGCGTTTTAAGATTACATACGTTTTCATACACTGACAGATTAGTAGTATAAAATCTTATAATATTTGATTTGTGAGCCAAAAACAAATTGTGTTTAGACTACCTTACTGTATATATGAGATCCTTCTGAATAAACTATGTACGCATTAGACGGGGACGTTGCATAAGAAGGCAGGCTTGATCCCCCTCCACCTCCTACTTTTTTTCAAAACTGGCTTTTATCTCAAATTTATATATAGAAAACTTTTTTCGGGACAGTGTTAAAAAATAGCGTGAGATTTGATCTAAAGAACAAAATTAAGAAGAGAAATACGAAACACGACACTGGAAATAAAATCCTTATGCGATTGAGGGTTGACAAAATAGATAGGGCAAAAAATCAAAATATTTCCAGTTGCATCAATAAACTGCATATGGAACAAACAGTCTAAATTCGAAAATGTTTGTAATTTTACGATAAGAAATTTTATGGTTGTAGATAACAAAATAATCTGTAGGCCACACATATTATTCCCCGCTTCTCTAAATACTAGTATCCTGCCAGTTAATTTTCTTTTTAAGTCCATTAATGAATAAACTGATTTTTCCCGCGTCTGCGTGGACGAACATCTAGTACAGTATTAAATAAACAACACAAACTGTCGGATGAGCCGTGGTGTGTTGGTTTGATCAACTCACTTCCAATGAGCCGAAAGCATCCGCCTGTTTGTCATGCGACGTCAGTCAAATGGCAACATGTATCCAACTCACCAATTCGATACTCATCTTTTTTTTATTTTAGTCTTTAAAAGATTTCTTTGAGTCAAAATTTATTTGATCTTGTACCAACTTTATATTCTTCTGGGATACGTGTGTTATTTTTCATATAACTTATTTTTGGAACTATGAATATTAAGATCATGTTTTACTGTACTTTGAGAAAATGTTTCTTACGTTTCAGTTGTAGTAAATAATTTTCCCTGAAATTTAATGTACATTAACTACAATAGTTTACAGGAAATAAGATTATAAAATATAGATTAACAAGAGTAGACCCAAAATAACAGAGAAGTAATTATCATCCATGTGTAAATACCGCATTCTGTTTGTAGCAAACAAATAGTGTAAGGCGAGTTGTCGAACGTCCCATGGAGTTGTGCAATGTTTATATACCTATATCAATACATGAACAGCGGGGTGAGCCGTGGCTCAACATTTTTATATTATTTCAGGTTTTTATCCTAACTTATTCAAACCATCAACTTTTACATCAGTATGCTTCTTACAGAAAATGACAAAACTGAATAAGGAATAATGTCTACCGGTTAATCATAATCGATCCAATAATTCTCGTTTGCGCATGGAACGAAATTCTTTCATGTCCTCTGATTTCATCATCTTCCGGTTATTGCACCATTCCATGAATCTGAAATACAGTATTAAATACCCAACACAAACTGTCGGATGAGCCGTGGTGTGTTGGTTTGATCAACTCACTTCCAATGAGCCGAAAGCATCTGGATCCGCCTGTTTGTCATGCGACGTCAGTCAAATGGCAGCAGGTATCCAACTCACCAATTCGATACTCATCTTTTTTATTTTAGTCTTGAGACTTATTTGATATTGTCCAAATTTATTTGATCTAGTAACAACTTTACATATATATTCTTGCGGTAATATATTTTTCATGTACCTTATTTTCGAAACATGAATATATAGATCATGTTTTACGGTACTTTGAGAAAATGTCTCACACATTTCAGTTGTGAATAATATTCCCTGAAATTCAATGTACATTTACTACATGATAGTCTACAGGAAATAAGATTATAAAATTTATATATGATTAAGAATAGGACACAAATAACAAAATAACAGAAGAACAATCATCATTCCATGTGTAAATGCCGCATTCTGTTTGTAGCAAGTAAATAGTGTAAGGCGAGTTGTCGAACGTCCCATGGAGTTGTGCAATGTTTATATACCTATATCGAGACATGAACATCGGGGTGAGCCGTGGCTCGGTGGGTTGATATTGATTCTTCTACTGAGACTAAAGCAGCTAGATCTACTTCATGTCCATTGACTTCTGTCCTTGGATGTGGAGTAACCACCGGGCTAACTCGATACTCACCTTTTTATCTATCAAAATCACGAAACTTTGTGATAGAAAATAAACATCACTATTTTCAATATTACAGCAATCAAACTTTTTGTTTCCCATATTTGATTGTTTTGTGTTTTTCTTCCATTTTCGACTCGGGTTGGGTATTTTGTTCAATTTCAGAAGGTAGGTGTATATGTTGAGAAAGAGGGATAATGTTTTTGAGTGAAGGGCAGGATGGCAATTTTGTTATTTTAGATATCTTTAACAAATACAAACTATACGACATTTTGCAAACATCATGAATATAAAATCGCGATAAAAATCTTATTTATCGCATGCAAAATAAACCTCAACATTTTTATATAATTTCAGGTTTTTATCCTAACTTATTCAAACCACCAACTTTTATATCAGTATGCTATTACAGAAAATGACAAAACTGAATAAGGAATAATGTCTTTCGGTTAATGAAAATCGATCCAATAAGTCTATTTTACGCATGGAACGAAATTCTTTCATGTGCTACGATTTCATCACCTTCCGGTTATTGCACCATTCCATGAATCTGAAATACAGTATTAAATACCCAACACAAACTGTCGGATGAGCCGTGGTGTGTTGGTTTGATCAACTCACTTCCAATGAGCCGAAAGCATCTGGAACCGCCTGTTTGTCATGCGACGTCAGTCAAAATGGCAGCAGGTATCCAACTCACCAATTCGATACTCATCTTTTTTATTTTAGTCTTGAGACTTATTTGATATTGTCAAAATTTATTTGATCTAGTAACAACTTTACATATATATTCTTGCGGTAATATATTTTTCATGTACCTTATTTTCGAAACATGAATACATAGATCATGTTTTACGGTACTGTGAGAAAATGTCTCACACATTTCAGTTGTTGTAAATAATATTCCCTGAAATTCAATGTACATTTACTACATGATAGTCTACAGGAAATAAGATTATAAAATTTATATATTATTAAGAATAGGACACAAATAACAAAATAACAGACGAACAATCATCATTCCATGTGTAAATGCCGCATTCTGTTTGTAGCAAATAAATAGTGTAAGGCGAGTTGTCGAACGTCCCATGGAGTTGTGCAATGTTTATATACCTATATCGAGACATGATCAGCGGGGTGAGCCGTGGCTCGGTGGGTTGAAACTGATTCTTCTACTGAGACTAAAGCAGCTAGATCTACTTCATGTCCATTGACTTCTGTCCTTGGATGTGGAGTAACCACCGGGCTAACTCGATACTCACCTTTTTATCTATCAAAATCACGAAACTTTGTTATAGAAAATAAACATCACTATTTTCAATATTACAGCAATCAAACTTTTTGTTTCCCATATTTGATTGTTTTGTGTTTTTCTTCCATTTTCGACTCGGGTTGGGTATTTTGTTCAATTTCAGAAGGTAGGTGTATATGTTGAGAAAGAGGGATAATGTTTTTGAGTGAAGGGCAGGATGGCAATTTTGTTATTTTAGATATCTTTAACAAATACAAACTATACGACATTTTGCAAACATCATGAATATAAAATCGCGATAAAAATCTTATTTATCGCATGCAAAATAAACCTCAACATTTTTATATAATTTCAGGTTTTTATCCTAACTTATTCAAACCACCAACTTTTATATCAGTATGCTATTACAGAAAATGACAAAACTGAATAAGGAATAATGTCTTTCGGTTAATGAAAATCGATCCAATAAGTCTATTTTACGCATGGAACGAAATTCTTTCATGTGCTACGATTTCATCACCTTCCGGTTATTGCACCATTCCATGAATCTGAAATACAGTATTAAATACCCAACACAAACTGTCGGATGAGCCGTGGTGTGTTGGTTTGATCAACTCACTTCCAATGAGCCGAAAGCATCTGGAACCGCCTGTTTGTCATGCGACGTCAGTCAAATGGCAGCAGGTGTCCAACTCACCAATTCGATACTCATCTTTTTTATTTTAGTCTTGAGACTTATTTGATATTGTCAAAATTTATTTGATCTAGTAACAACTTTACATATATATTCTTGCGGTAATATATTTTTCATGTACCTTATTTTCGAAACATGAATACATAGATCATGTTTTACGGTACTGTGAGAAAATGTCTCACACATTTCAGTTGTTGTAAATAATATTCCCTGAAATTCAATGTACATTTACTACATGATAGTCTACAGGAAATAAGATTATAAAATTTATATATTATTAAGAATAGGACACAAATAACAAAATAACAGACGAACAATCATCATTCCATGTGTAAATGCCGCATTCTGTTTGTAGCAAATAAATAGTGTAAGGCGAGTTGTCGAACGTCCCATGGAGTTGTGCAATGTTTATATAGCTATATCGAGACATGAACAGCGGGGTGAGCCGTGGCTCGGTGGGTTGAAACTGATTCTTCTACTGAGACTAAAGCAGCTAGATCTACTTCATGTCCATTGACTTCTGTCCTTGGATGTGGAGTAACCACCGGGCTAACTCGATACTCACCTTTTTATCTATCAAAATCACGAGACTTTGTGATAGAAAATAAACATCACTATTTTCAATATTACAGCAATCAAACTTTTTGTTTCCCATATTTGATTGTTTTGTGTTTTTCTTCCATTTTCGACTCGGGTTGGGTATTTTGTTCAATTTCAGAAGGTAGGTGTATATGTTGAGAAAGAGGGATAATGTTTTTGAGTGAAGGGCAGGATGGCAATTTTGTTATTTTAGATATCTTTAACAAATACAAACTATACGACATTTTGCAAACATCATGAATATAAAATCGCGATAAAAATCTTATTTATCGCATGCAAAATAAACCTCAACATTTTTATATAATTTCAGGTTTTTATCCTAACTTATTCAAACCACCAACTTTTATATCAGTATGCTATTACAGAAAATGACAAAACTGAATAAGGAATAATGTCTTTCGGTTAATGAAAATCGATCCAATAAGTCTATTTTACGCATGGAACGAAATTCTTTCATGTGCTACGATTTCATCACCTTCCGGTTATTGCACCATTCCATGAATCTGAAATACAGTATTAAATACCCAACACAAACTGTCGGATGAGCCGTGGTGTGTTGGTTTGATCAACTCACTTCCAATGAGCCGAAAGCATCTGGAACCGCCTGTTTGTCATGCGACGTCAGTCAAATGGCAGCAGGTGTCCAACTCACCAATTCGATACTCATCTTTTTTATTTTAGTCTTGAGACTTATTTGATATTGTCAAAATTTATTTGATCTAGTAACAACTTTACATATATATTCTTGCGGTAATATATTTTTCATGTACCTTATTTTCGAAACATGAATACATAGATCATGTTTTACGGTACTGTGAGAAAATGTCTCACACATTTCAGTTGTTGTAAATAATATTCCCTGAAATTCAATGTACATTTACTACATGATAGTCTACAGGAAATAAGATTATAAAATTTATATATTATTAAGAATAGGACACAAATAACAAAATAACAGACGAACAATCATCATTCCATGTGTAAATGCCGCTTTCTGTTTGTAGCAAATAAATAGTGTAAGGCGAGTTGTCGAACGTCCCATGGAGTTGTGCAATGTTTATATAGCTATATCGAGACATGAACAGCGGGGTGAGCCGTGGCTCGGTGGGTTGAAACTGATTCTTCTACTGAGACTAAAGCAGCTAGATCTACTTCATGTCCATTGACTTCTGTCCTTGGATGTGGAGTAACCACCGGGCTAACTCGATACTCACCTTTTTATCTATCAAAATCACGAAACTTTGTGATAGAAAATAAACATCACTATTTTCAATATTACAGCAATCAAACTTTTTGTTTCCCATATTTGATTGTTTTGTGTTTTTCTTCCATTTTCGACTCGGGTTGGGTATTTTGTTCAATTTCAGAAGGTAGGTGTATATGTTGAGAAAGAGGGATAATGTTTTTGAGTGAAGGGCAGGATGGCAATTTTGTTATTTTAGATATCTTTAACAAATACAAACTATACGACATTTTGCAAACATCATGAATATAAAATCGCGATAAAAATCTTATTTATCGCATGCAAAATAAACCTCAACATTTTTATATAATTTCAGGTTTTTATCCTAACTTATTCAAACCACCAACTTTTATATCAGTATGCTATTACAGAAAATGACAAAACTGAATAAGGAATAATGTCTTTCGGTTAATGAAAATCGATCCAGTAAGTCTATTTTACGCATGGAACGAAATTCTTTCATGTGCTACGATTTCATCACCTTCCGGTTATTGCACCATTCCATGAATCTGAAATACAGTATTAAATACCCAACACAAACTGTCGGATGAGCCGTGGTGTGTTGGTTTGATCAACTCACTTCCAATGAGCCGAAAGCATCTGGAACCGCCTGTTTGTCATGCGACGTCAGTCAAATGGCAGCAGGTGTCCAACTCACCAATTCGATACTCATCTTTTTTATTTTAGTCTTGAGACTTATTTGATATTGTCAAAATTTATTTGATCTAGTAACAACTTTACATATATATTCTTGCGGTAATATATTTTTCATGTACCTTATTTTCGAAACATGAATACATAGATCATGTTTTACGGTACTGTGAGAAAATGTCTCACACATTTCAGTTGTTGTAAATAATATTCCCTGAAATTCAATGTACATTTACTACATGATAGTCTACAGGAAATAAGATTATAAAATTTATATATTATTAAGAATAGGACACAAATAACAAAATAACAGACGAACAATCATCATTCCATGTGTAAATGCCGCATTCTGTTTGTAGCAAATAAATAGTGTAAGGCGAGTTGTCGAACGTCCCATGGAGTTGTGCAATGTTTATATAGCTATATCGAGACATGAACAGCGGGGTGAGCCGTGGCTCGGTGGGTTGAAACTGATTCTTCTACTGAGACTAAAGCAGCTAGATCTACTTCATGTCCATTGACTTCTGTCCTTGGATGTGGAGTAACCACCGGGCTAACTCGATACTCACCTTTTTATCTATCAAAATCACGAGACTTTGTGATAGAAAATAAACATCACTATTTTCAATATTACAGCAATCAAACTTTTTGTTTCCCATATTTGATTGTTTTGTGTTTTTCTTCCATTTTCGACTCGGGTTGGGTATTTTGTTCAATTTCAGAAGGTAGGTGTATATGTTGAGAAAGAGGGGTAATGTTTTTGAGTGAAGGGCAGGATGGCAATTTTGTTATTTTAGATATCTTTAACAAATACAAACTATACGACATTTTGCAAACATCATGAATATAAAATCGCGATAAAAATCTTATTTATCGCATGCAAAATAAACCTCAACATTTTTATATAATTTCAGGTTTTTATCCTAACTTATTCAAACCACCAACTTTTATATCAGTATGCTATTACAGAAAATGACAAAACTGAATAAGGAATAATGTCTTTCGGTTAATGAAAATCGATCCAATAAGTCTATTTTACGCATGGAACGAAATTCTTTCATGTGCTACGATTTCATCACCTTCCGGTTATTGCACCATTCCATGAATCTGAAATACAGTATTAAATACCCAACACAAACTGTCGGATGAGCCGTGGTGTGTTGGTTTGATCAACTCACTTCCAATGAGCCGAAAGCATCTGGAACCGCCTGTTTGTCATGCGACGTCAGTCAAATGGCAGCAGGTGTCCAACTCACCAATTCGATACTCATCTTTTTTATTTTAGTCTTGAGACTTATTTGATATTGTCAAAATTTATTTGATCTAGTAACAACTTTACATATATATTCTTGCGGTAATATATTTTTCATGTACCTTATTTTCGAAACATGAATACATAGATCATGTTTTACGGTACTGTGAGAAAATGTCTCACACATTTCAGTTGTTGTAAATAATATTCCCTGAAATTCAATGTACATTTACAACATGATAGTCTACAGAAAATAAGACTATAAAATTTATATATTATTAAGAATAGGACACAAATAACAAAATAACAGACGAACAATCATCATTCCATGTGTAAATGCCGCATTCTGTTTGTAGCAAATAAATAGTGTAAGGCGAGTTGTCGAACGTCCCATGGAGTTGTGCAATGTTTATATAGCTATATCGAGACATGAACAGCGGGGTGAGCCGTGGCTCGGTGGGTTGAAACTGATTCTTCTACTGAGACTAAAGCAGCTAGATCTACTTCATGTCCATTGACTTCTGTCCTTGGATGTGGAGTAACCACCGGGCTAACTCGATACTCACCTTTTTATCTATCAAAATCACGAGACTTTGTGATAGAAAATAAACATCACTATTTTCAATATTACAGCAATCAAACTTTTTGTTTCCCATATTTGATTGTTTTGTGTTTTTCTTCCATTTTCGACTCGGGTTGGGTATTTTGTTCAATTTCAGAAGGTAGGTGTATATGTTGAGAAAGAGGGATAATGTTTTTGAGTGAAGGGCAGGATGGCAATTTTGTTATTTTAGATATCTTTAACAAATACAAACTATACGACATTTTGCAAACATCATGAATATAAAATCGCGATAAAAATCTTATTTATCGCATGCAAAATAAACCTCAACATTTTTATATAATTTCAGGTTTTTATCCTAACTTATTCAAACCACCAACTTTTATATCAGTATGCTATTACAGAAAATGACAAAACTGAATAAGGAATAATGTCTTTCGGTTAATGAAAATCGATCCAATAAGTCTATTTTACGCATGGAACGAAATTCTTTCATGTGCTACGATTTCATCACCTTCCGGTTATTGCACCATTCCATGAATCTGAAATACAGTATTAAATACCCAACACAAACTGTCGGATGAGCCGTGGTGTGTTGGTTTGATCAACTCACTTCCAATGAGCCGAAAGCATCTGGAACCGCCTGTTTGTCATGCGACGTCAGTCAAATGGCAGCAGGTGTCCAACTCACCAATTCGATACTCATCTTTTTTATTTTAGTCTTGAGACTTATTTGATATTGTCAAAATTTATTTGATCTAGTAACAACTTTACATATATATTCTTGCGGTAATATATTTTTCATGTACCTTATTTTCGAAACATGAATACATAGATCATGTTTTACGGTACTGTGAGAAAATGTCTCACACATTTCAGTTGTTGTAAATAATATTCCCTGAAATTCAATGTACATTTACAACATGATAGTCTACAGAAAATAAGACTATAAAATTTATATATTATTAAGAATAGGACACAAATAACAAAATAACAGACGAACAATCATCATTCCATGTGTAAATGCCGCATTCTGTTTGTAGCAAATAAATAGTGTAAGGCGAGTTGTCGAACGTCCCATGGAGTTGTGCAATGTTTATATAGCTATATCGAGACATGAACAGCGGGGTGAGCCGTGGCTCGGTGGGTTGAAACTGATTCTTCTACTGAGACTAAAGCAGCTAGATCTACTTCATGTCCATTGACTTCTGTCCTTGGATGTGGAGTAACCACCGGGCTAACTCGATACTCACCTTTTTATCTATCAAAATCACGAGACTTTGTGATAGAAAATAAACATCACTATTTTCAATATTACAGCAATCAAACTTTTTGTTTCCCATATTTGATTGTTTTGTGTTTTTCTTCCATTTTCGACTCGGGTTGGGTATTTTGTTCAATTTCAGAAGGTAGGTGTATATGTTGAGAAAGAGGGGTAATGTTTTTGAGTGAAGGGCAGGATGGCAATTTTGTTATTTTAGATATCTTTAACAAATACAAACTATACGACATTTTGCAAACATCATGAATATAAAATCGCGATAAAAATCTTATTTATCGCATGCAAAATAAACCTCAACATTTTTATATAATTTCAGGTTTTTATCCTAACTTATTCAAACCACCAACTTTTATATCAGTATGCTATTACAGAAAATGACAAAACTGAATAAGGAATAATGTCTTTCGGTTAATGAAAATCGATCCAATAAGTCTATTTTACGCATGGAACGAAATTCTTTCATGTGCTACGATTTCATCACCTTCCGGTTATTGCACCATTCCATGAATCTGAAATACAGTATTAAATACCCAACACAAACTGTCGGATGAGCCGTGGTGTGTTGGTTTGATCAACTCACTTCCAATGAGCCGAAAGCATCTGGAACCGCCTGTTTGTCATGCGACGTCAGTCAAATGGCAGCAGGTGTCCAACTCACCAATTCGATACTCATCTTTTTTATTTTAGTCTTGAGACTTATTTGATATTGTCAAAATTTATTTGATCTAGTAACAACTTTACATATATATTCTTGCGGTAATATATTTTTCATGTACCTTATTTTCGAAACATGAATACATAGATCATGTTTTACGGTACTGTGAGAAAATGTCTCACACATTTCAGTTGTTGTAAATAATATTCCCTGAAATTCAATGTACATTTACTACATGATAGTCTACAGGAAATAAGATTATAAAATTTATATATTATTAAGAATAGGACACAAATAACAAAATAACAGACGAACAATCATCATTCCATGTGTAAATGCCGCATTCTGTTTGTAGCAAATAAATAGTGTAAGGCGAGTTGTCGAACGTCCCATGGAGTTGTGCAATGTTTATATAGCTATATCGAGACATGAACAGCGGGGTGAGCCGTGGCTCGGTGGGTTGAAACTGATTCTTCTACTGAGACTAAAGCAGCTAGATCTACTTCATGTCCATTGACTTCTGTCCTTGGATGTGGAGTAACCACCGGGCTAACTCGATACTCACCTTTTTATCTATCAAAATCACGAGACTTTGTGATAGAAAATAAACATCACTATTTTCAATATTACAGCAATCAAACTTTTTGTTTCCCATATTTGATTGTTTTGTGTTTTTCTTCCATTTTCGACTCGGGTTGGGTATTTTGTTCAATTTCAGAAGGTAGGTGTATATGTTGAGAAAGAGGGATAATGTTTTTGAGTGAAGGGCAGGATGGCAATTTTGTTATTTTAGATATCTTTAACAAATACAAACTATACGACATTTTGCAAACATCATGAATATAAAATCGCGATAAAAATCTTATTTATCGCATGCAAAATAAACCTCAACATTTTTATATAATTTCAGGTTTTTATCCTAACTTATTCAAACCACCAACTTTTATATCAGTATGCTATTACAGAAAATGACAAAACTGAATAAGGAATAATGTCTTTCGGTTAATGAAAATCGATCCAATAAGTCTATTTTACGCATGGAACGAAATTCTTTCATGTGCTACGATTTCATCACCTTCCGGTTATTGCACCATTCCATGAATCTGAAATACAGTATTAAATACCCAACACAAACTGTCGGATGAGCCGTGGTGTGTTGGTTTGATCAACTCACTTCCAATGAGCCGAAAGCATCTGGAACCGCCTGTTTGTCATGCGACGTCAGTCAAATGGCAGCAGGTGTCCAACTCACCAATTCGATACTCATCTTTTTTATTTTAGTCTTGAGACTTATTTGATATTGTCAAAATTTATTTGATCTAGTAACAACTTTACATATATATTCTTGCGGTAATATATTTTTCATGTACCTTATTTTCGAAACATGAATACATAGATCATGTTTTACGGTACTGTGAGAAAATGTCTCACACATTTCAGTTGTTGTAAATAATATTCCCTGAAATTCAATGTACATTTACTACATGATAGTCTACAGGAAATAAGATTATAAAATTTATATATTATTAAGAATAGGACACAAATAACAAAATAACAGACGAACAATCATCATTCCATGTGTAAATGCCGCTTTCTGTTTGTAGCAAATAAATAGTGTAAGGCGAGTTGTCGAACGTCCCATGGAGTTGTGCAATGTTTATATAGCTATATCGAGACATGAACAGCGGGGTGAGCCGTGGCTCGGTGGGTTGAAACTGATTCTTCTACTGAGACTAAAGCAGCTAGATCTACTTCATGTCCATTGACTTCTGTCCTTGGATGTGGAGTAACCACCGGGCTAACTCGATACTCACCTTTTTATCTATCAAAATCACGAAACTTTGTGATAGAAAATAAACATCACTATTTTCAATATTACAGCAATCAAACTTTTTGTTTCCCATATTTGATTGTTTTGTGTTTTTCTTCCATTTTCGACTCGGGTTGGGTATTTTGTTCAATTTCAGAAGGTAGGTGTATATGTTGAGAAAGAGGGATAATGTTTTTGAGTGAAGGGCAGGATGGCAATTTTGTTATTTTAGATATCTTTAACAAATACAAACTATACGACATTTTGCAAACATCATGAATATAAAATCGCGATAAAAATCTTATTTATCGCATGCAAAATAAACCTCAACATTTTTATATAATTTCAGGTTTTTATCCTAACTTATTCAAACCACCAACTTTTATATCAGTATGCTATTACAGAAAATGACAAAACTGAATAAGGAATAATGTCTTTCGGTTAATGAAAATCGATCCAGTAAGTCTATTTTACGCATGGAACGAAATTCTTTCATGTGCTACGATTTCATCACCTTCCGGTTATTGCACCATTCCATGAATCTGAAATACAGTATTAAATACCCAACACAAACTGTCGGATGAGCCGTGGTGTGTTGGTTTGATCAACTCACTTCCAATGAGCCGAAAGCATCTGGAACCGCCTGTTTGTCATGCGACGTCAGTCAAATGGCAGCAGGTGTCCAACTCACCAATTCGATACTCATCTTTTTTATTTTAGTCTTGAGACTTATTTGATATTGTCAAAATTTATTTGATCTAGTAACAACTTTACATATATATTCTTGCGGTAATATATTTTTCATGTACCTTATTTTCGAAACATGAATACATAGATCATGTTTTACGGTACTGTGAGAAAATGTCTCACACATTTCAGTTGTTGTAAATAATATTCCCTGAAATTCAATGTACATTTACTACATGATAGTCTACAGGAAATAAGATTATAAAATTTATATATTATTAAGAATAGGACACAAATAACAAAATAACAGACGAACAATCATCATTCCATGTGTAAATGCCGCATTCTGTTTGTAGCAAATAAATAGTGTAAGGCGAGTTGTCGAACGTCCCATGGAGTTGTGCAATGTTTATATAGCTATATCGAGACATGAACAGCGGGGTGAGCCGTGGCTCGGTGGGTTGAAACTGATTCTTCTACTGAGACTAAAGCAGCTAGATCTACTTCATGTCCATTGACTTCTGTCCTTGGATGTGGAGTAACCACCGGGCTAACTCGATACTCACCTTTTTATCTATCAAAATCACGAGACTTTGTGATAGAAAATAAACATCACTATTTTCAATATTACAGCAATCAAACTTTTTGTTTCCCATATTTGATTGTTTTGTGTTTTTCTTCCATTTTCGACTCGGGTTGGGTATTTTGTTCAATTTCAGAAGGTAGGTGTATATGTTGAGAAAGAGGGGTAATGTTTTTGAGTGAAGGGCAGGATGGCAATTTTGTTATTTTAGATATCTTTAACAAATACAAACTATACGACATTTTGCAAACATCATGAATATAAAATCGCGATAAAAATCTTATTTATCGCATGCAAAATAAACCTCAACATTTTTATATAATTTCAGGTTTTTATCCTAACTTATTCAAACCACCAACTTTTATATCAGTATGCTATTACAGAAAATGACAAAACTGAATAAGGAATAATGTCTTTCGGTTAATGAAAATCGATCCAATAAGTCTATTTTACGCATGGAACGAAATTCTTTCATGTGCTACGATTTCATCACCTTCCGGTTATTGCACCATTCCATGAATCTGAAATACAGTATTAAATACCCAACACAAACTGTCGGATGAGCCGTGGTGTGTTGGTTTGATCAACTCACTTCCAATGAGCCGAAAGCATCTGGAACCGCCTGTTTGTCATGCGACGTCAGTCAAATGGCAGCAGGTGTCCAACTCACCAATTCGATACTCATCTTTTTTATTTTAGTCTTGAGACTTATTTGATATTGTCAAAATTTATTTGATCTAGTAACAACTTTACATATATATTCTTGCGGTAATATATTTTTCATGTACCTTATTTTCGAAACATGAATACATAGATCATGTTTTACGGTACTGTGAGAAAATGTCTCACACATTTCAGTTGTTGTAAATAATATTCCCTGAAATTCAATGTACATTTACAACATGATAGTCTACAGAAAATAAGACTATAAAATTTATATATTATTAAGAATAGGACACAAATAACAAAATAACAGACGAACAATCATCATTCCATGTGTAAATGCCGCATTCTGTTTGTAGCAAATAAATAGTGTAAGGCGAGTTGTCGAACGTCCCATGGAGTTGTGCAATGTTTATATAGCTATATCGAGACATGAACAGCGGGGTGAGCCGTGGCTCGGTGGGTTGAAACTGATTCTTCTACTGAGACTAAAGCAGCTAGATCTACTTCATGTCCATTGACTTCTGTCCTTGGATGTGGAGTAACCACCGGGCTAACTCGATACTCACCTTTTTATCTATCAAAATCACGAGACTTTGTGATAGAAAATAAACATCACTATTTTCAATATTACAGCAATCAAACTTTTTGTTTCCCATATTTGATTGTTTTGTGTTTTTCTTCCATTTTCGACTCGGGTTGGGTATTTTGTTCAATTTCAGAAGGTAGGTGTATATGTTGAGAAAGAGGGATAATGTTTTTGAGTGAAGGGCAGGATGGCAATTTTGTTATTTTAGATATCTTTAACAAATACAAACTATACGACATTTTGCAAACATCATGAATATAAAATCGCGATAAAAATCTTATTTATCGCATGCAAAATAAACCTCAACATTTTTATATAATTTCAGGTTTTTATCCTAACTTATTCAAACCACCAACTTTTATATCAGTATGCTATTACAGAAAATGACAAAACTGAATAAGGAATAATGTCTTTCGGTTAATGAAAATCGATCCAATAAGTCTATTTTACGCATGGAACGAAATTCTTTCATGTGCTACGATTTCATCACCTTCCGGTTATTGCACCATTCCATGAATCTGAAATACAGTATTAAATACCCAACACAAACTGTCGGATGAGCCGTGGTGTGTTGGTTTGATCAACTCACTTCCAATGAGCCGAAAGCATCTGGAACCGCCTGTTTGTCATGCGACGTCAGTCAAATGGCAGCAGGTGTCCAACTCACCAATTCGATACTCATCTTTTTTATTTTAGTCTTGAGACTTATTTGATATTGTCAAAATTTATTTGATCTAGTAACAACTTTACATATATATTCTTGCGGTAATATATTTTTCATGTACCTTATTTTCGAAACATGAATACATAGATCATGTTTTACGGTACTGTGAGAAAATGTCTCACACATTTCAGTTGTTGTAAATAATATTCCCTGAAATTCAATGTACATTTACAACATGATAGTCTACAGAAAATAAGACTATAAAATTTATATATTATTAAGAATAGGACACAAATAACAAAATAACAGACGAACAATCATCATTCCATGTGTAAATGCCGCATTCTGTTTGTAGCAAATAAATAGTGTAAGGCGAGTTGTCGAACGTCCCATGGAGTTGTGCAATGTTTATATAGCTATATCGAGACATGAACAGCGGGGTGAGCCGTGGCTCGGTGGGTTGAAACTGATTCTTCTACTGAGACTAAAGCAGCTAGATCTACTTCATGTCCATTGACTTCTGTCCTTGGATGTGGAGTAACCACCGGGCTAACTCGATACTCACCTTTTTATCTATCAAAATCACGAGACTTTGTGATAGAAAATAAACATCACTATTTTCAATATTACAGCAATCAAACTTTTTGTTTCCCATATTTGATTGTTTTGTGTTTTTCTTCCATTTTCGACTCGGGTTGGGTATTTTGTTCAATTTCAGAAGGTAGGTGTATATGTTGAGAAAGAGGGGTAATGTTTTTGAGTGAAGGGCAGGATGGCAATTTTGTTATTTTAGATATCTTTAACAAATACAAACTATACGACATTTTGCAAACATCATGAATATAAAATCGCGATAAAAATCTTATTTATCGCATGCAAAATAAACCTCAACATTTTTATATAATTTCAGGTTTTTATCCTAACTTATTCAAACCACCAACTTTTATATCAGTATGCTATTACAGAAAATGACAAAACTGAATAAGGAATAATGTCTTTCGGTTAATGAAAATCGATCCAATAAGTCTATTTTACGCATGGAACGAAATTCTTTCATGTGCTACGATTTCATCACCTTCCGGTTATTGCACCATTCCATGAATCTGAAATACAGTATTAAATACCCAACACAAACTGTCGGATGAGCCGTGGTGTGTTGGTTTGATCAACTCACTTCCAATGAGCCGAAAGCATCTGGAACCGCCTGTTTGTCATGCGACGTCAGTCAAATGGCAGCAGGTGTCCAACTCACCAATTCGATACTCATCTTTTTTATTTTAGTCTTGAGACTTATTTGATATTGTCAAAATTTATTTGATCTAGTAACAACTTTACATATATATTCTTGCGGTAATATATTTTTCATGTACCTTATTTTCGAAACATGAATACATAGATCATGTTTTACGGTACTGTGAGAAAATGTCTCACACATTTCAGTTGTTGTAAATAATATTCCCTGAAATTCAATGTACATTTACTACATGATAGTCTACAGAAAATAAGACTATAAAATTTATATATTATTAAGAATAGGACACAAATAACAAAATAACAGACGAACAATCATCATTCCATGTGTAAATGCCGCATTCTGTTTGTAGCAAATAAATAGTGTAAGGCGAGTTGTCGAACGTCCCATGGAGTTGTGCAATGTTTATATAGCTATATCGAGACATGAACAGCGGGGTGAGCCGTGGCTCGGTGGGTTGAAACTGATTCTTCTACTGAGACTAAAGCAGCTAGATCTACTTCATGTCCATTGACTTCTGTCCTTGGATGTGGAGTAACCACCGGGCTAACTCGATACTCACCTTTTTATCTATCAAAATCACGAGACTTTGTGATAGAAAATAAACATCACTATTTTCAATATTACAGCAATCAAACTTTTTGTTTCCCATATTTGATTGTTTTGTGTTTTTCTTCCATTTTCGACTCGGGTTGGGTATTTTGTTCAATTTCAGAAGGTAGGTGTATATGTTGAGAAAGAGGGGTAATGTTTTTGAGTGAAGGGCAGGATGGCAATTTTGTTATTTTAGATATCTTTAACAAATACAAACTATACGACATTTTGCAAACATCATGAATATAAAATCGCGATAAAAATCTTATTTATCGCATGCAAAATAAACCTCAACATTTTTATATAATTTCAGGTTTTTATCCTAACTTATTCAAACCACCAACTTTTATATCAGTATGCTATTACAGAAAATGACAAAACTGAATAAGGAATAATGTCTTTCGGTTAATGAAAATCGATCCAATAAGTCTATTTTACGCATGGAACGAAATTCTTTCATGTGCTACGATTTCATCACCTTCCGGTTATTGCACCATTCCATGAATCTGAAATACAGTATTAAATACCCAACACAAACTGTCGGATGAGCCGTGGTGTGTTGGTTTGATCAACTCACTTCCAATGAGCCGAAAGCATCTGGAACCGCCTGTTTGTCATGCGACGTCAGTCAAATGGCAGCAGGTGTCCAACTCACCAATTCGATACTCATCTTTTTTATTTTAGTCTTGAGACTTATTTGATATTGTCAAAATTTATTTGATCTAGTAACAACTTTACATATATATTCTTGCGGTAATATATTTTTCATGTACCTTATTTTCGAAACATGAATACATAGATCATGTTTTACGGTACTGTGAGAAAATGTCTCACACATTTCAGTTGTTGTAAATAATATTCCCTGAAATTCAATGTACATTTACTACATGATAGTCTACAGGAAATAAGATTATAAAATTTATATATTATTAAGAATAGGACACAAATAACAAAATAACAGACGAACAATCATCATTCCATGTGTAAATGCCGCATTCTGTTTGTAGCAAATAAATAGTGTAAGGCGAGTTGTCGAACGTCCCATGGAGTTGTGCAATGTTTATATAGCTATATCGAGACATGAACAGCGGGGTGAGCCGTGGCTCGGTGGGTTGAAACTGATTCTTCTACTGAGACTAAAGCAGCTAGATCTACTTCATGTCCATTGACTTCTGTCCTTGGATGTGGAGTAACCACCGGGCTAACTCGATACTCACCTTTTTATCTATCAAAATCACGAGACTTTGTGATAGAAAATAAACATCACTATTTTCAATATTACAGCAATCAAACTTTTTGTTTCCCATATTTGATTGTTTTGTGTTTTTCTTCCATTTTCGACTCGGGTTGGGTATTTTGTTCAATTTCAGAAGGTAGGTGTATATGTTGAGAAAGAGGGATAATGTTTTTGAGTGAAGGGCAGGATGGCAATTTTGTTATTTTAGATATCTTTAACAAATACAAACTATACGACATTTTGCAAACATCATGAATATAAAATCGCGATAAAAATCTTATTTATCGCATGCAAAATAAACCTCAACATTTTTATATAATTTCAGGTTTTTATCCTAACTTATTCAAACCACCAACTTTTATATCAGTATGCTATTACAGAAAATGACAAAACTGAATAAGGAATAATGTCTTTCGGTTAATGAAAATCGATCCAATAAGTCTATTTTACGCATGGAACGAAATTCTTTCATGTGCTACGATTTCATCACCTTCCGGTTATTGCACCATTCCATGAATCTGAAATACAGTATTAAATACCCAACACAAACTGTCGGATGAGCCGTGGTGTGTTGGTTTGATCAACTCACTTCCAATGAGCCGAAAGCATCTGGAACCGCCTGTTTGTCATGCGACGTCAGTCAAATGGCAGCAGGTATCCAACTCACCAATTCGATACTCATCTTTTTTATTTTAGTCTTGAGACTTATTTGATATTGTCAAAATTTATTTGATCTAGTAACAACTTTACATATATATTCTTGCGGTAATATATTTTTCATGTACCTTATTTTCGAAACATGAATACATAGATCATGTTTTACGGTACTGTGAGAAAATGTCTCACACATTTCAGTTGTTGTAAATAATATTCCCTGAAATTCAATGTACATTTACTACATGATAGTCTACAGGAAATAAGATTATAAAATTTATATATTATTAAGAATAGGACACAAATAACAAAATAACAGACGAACAATCATCATTCCATGTGTAAATGCCGCATTCTGTTTGTAGCAAATAAATAGTGTAAGGCGAGTTGTCGAACGTCCCATGGAGTTGTGCAATGTTTATATAGCTATATCGAGACATGAACAGCGGGGTGAGCCGTGGCTCGGTGGGTTGAAACTGATTCTTCTACTGAGACTAAAGCAGCTAGATCTACTTCATGTCCATTGACTTCTGTCCTTGGATGTGGAGTAACCACCGGGCTAACTCGATACTCACCTTTTTATCTATCAAAATCACGAGACTTTGTGATAGAAAATAAACATCACTATTTTCAATATTACAGCAATCAAACTTTTTGTTTCCCATATTTGATTGTTTTGTGTTTTTCTTCCATTTTCGACTCGGGTTGGGTATTTTGTTCAATTTCAGAAGGTAGGTGTATATGTTGAGAAAGAGGGGTAATGTTTTTGAGTGAAGGGCAGGATGGCAATTTTGTTATTTTAGATATCTTTAACAAATACAAACTATACGACATTTTGCAAACATCATGAATATAAAATCGCGATAAAAATCTTATTTATCGCATGCAAAATAAACCTCAACATTTTTATATAATTTCAGGTTTTTATCCTAACTTATTCAAACCACCAACTTTTATATCAGTATGCTATTACAGAAAATGACAAAACTGAATAAGGAATAATGTCTTTCGGTTAATGAAAATCGATCCAATAAGTCTATTTTACGCATGGAACGAAATTCTTTCATGTGCTACGATTTCATCACCTTCCGGTTATTGCACCATTCCATGAATCTGAAATACAGTATTAAATACCCAACACAAACTGTCGGATGAGCCGTGGTGTGTTGGTTTGATCAACTCACTTCCAATGAGCCGAAAGCATCTGGAACCGCCTGTTTGTCATGCGACGTCAGTCAAATGGCAGCAGGTGTCCAACTCACCAATTCGATACTCATCTTTTTTATTTTAGTCTTGAGACTTATTTGATATTGTCAAAATTTATTTGATCTAGTAACAACTTTACATATATATTCTTGCGGTAATATATTTTTCATGTACCTTATTTTCGAAACATGAATACATAGATCATGTTTTACGGTACTGTGAGAAAATGTCTCACACATTTCAGTTGTTGTAAATAATATTCCCTGAAATTCAATGTACATTTACAACATGATAGTCTACAGAAAATTAGATTATAAAATTTATATATTATTAAGAATAGGACACAAATAACAAAATAACAGACGAACAATCATCATTCCATGTGTAAATGCCGCATTCTGTTTGTAGCAAATAAATAGTGTAAGGCGAGTTGTCGAACGTCCCATGGAGTTGTGCAATGTTTATATAGCTATATCGAGACATGAACAGCGGGGTGAGCCGTGGCTCGGTGGGTTGAAACTGATTCTTCTACTGAGACTAAAGCAGCTAGATCTACTTCATGTCCATTGACTTCTGTCCTTGGATGTGGAGTAACCACCGGGCTAACTCGATACTCACCTTTTTATCTATCAAAATCACGAGACTTTGTGATAGAAAATAAACATCACTATTTTCAATATTACAGCAATCAAACTTTTTGTTTCCCATATTTGATTGTTTTGTGTTTTTCTTCCATTTTCGACTCGGGTTGGGTATTTTGTTCAATTTCAGAAGGTAGGTGTATATGTTGAGAAAGAGGGATAATGTTTTTGAGTGAAGGGCAGGATGGCAATTTTGTTATTTTAGATATCTTTAACAAATACAAACTATACGACATTTTGCAAACATCATGAATATAAAATCGCGATAAAAATCTTATTTATCGCATGCAAAATAAACCTCAACATTTTTATATAATTTCAGGTTTTTATCCTAACTTATTCAAACCACCAACTTTTATATCAGTATGCTATTACAGAAAATGACAAAACTGAATAAGGAATAATGTCTTTCGGTTAATGAAAATCGATCCAATAAGTCTATTTTACGCATGGAACGAAATTCTTTCATGTGCTACGATTTCATCACCTTCCGGTTATTGCACCATTCCATGAATCTGAAATACAGTATTAAATACCCAACACAAACTGTCGGATGAGCCGTGGTGTGTTGGTTTGATCAACTCACTTCCAATGAGCCGAAAGCATCTGGAACCGCCTGTTTGTCATGCGACGTCAGTCAAATGGCAGCAGGTGTCCAACTCACCAATTCGATACTCATCTTTTTTATTTTAGTCTTGAGACTTATTTGATATTGTCAAAATTTATTTGATCTAGTAACAACTTTACATATATATTCTTGCGGTAATATATTTTTCATGTACCTTATTTTCGAAACATGAATACATAGATCATGTTTTACGGTACTGTGAGAAAATGTCTCACACATTTCAGTTGTTGTAAATAATATTCCCTGAAATTCAATGTACATTTACAACATGATAGTCTACAGAAAATAAGATTATAAAATTTATATATTATTAAGAATAGGACACAAATAACAAAATAACAGACGAACAATCATCATTCCATGTGTAAATGCCGCATTCTGTTTGTAGCAAATAAATAGTGTAAGGCGAGTTGTCGAACGTCCCATGGAGTTGTGCAATGTTTATATAGCTATATCGAGACATGAACAGCGGGGTGAGCCGTGGCTCGGTGGGTTGAAACTGATTCTTCTACTGAGACTAAAGCAGCTAGATCTACTTCATGTCCATTGACTTCTGTCCTTGGATGTGGAGTAACCACCGGGCTAACTCGATACTCACCTTTTTATCTATCAAAATCACGAGACTTTGTGATAGAAAATAAACATCACTATTTTCAATATTACAGCAATCAAACTTTTTGTTTCCCATATTTGATTGTTTTGTGTTTTTCTTCCATTTTCGACTCGGGTTGGGTATTTTGTTCAATTTCAGAAGGTAGGTGTATATGTTGAGAAAGAGGGATAATGTTTTTGAGTGAAGGGCAGGATGGCAATTTTGTTATTTTAGATATCTTTAACAAATACAAACTATACGACATTTTGCAAACATCATGAATATAAAATCGCGATAAAAATCTTATTTATCGCATGCAAAATAAACCTCAACATTTTTATATAATTTCAGGTTTTTATCCTAACTTATTCAAACCACCAACTTTTATATCAGTATGCTATTACAGAAAATGACAAAACTGAATAAGGAATAATGTCTTTCGGTTAATGAAAATCGATCCAATAAGTCTATTTTACGCATGGAACGAAATTCTTTCATGTGCTACGATTTCATCACCTTCCGGTTATTGCACCATTCCATGAATCTGAAATACAGTATTAAATACCCAACACAAACTGTCGGATGAGCCGTGGTGTGTTGGTTTGATCAACTCACTTCCAATGAGCCGAAAGCATCTGGAACCGCCTGTTTGTCATGCGACGTCAGTCAAATGGCAGCAGGTATCCAACTCACCAATTCGATACTCATCTTTTTTATTTTAGTCTTGAGACTTATTTGATATTGTCAAAATTTATTTGATCTAGTAACAACTTTACATATATATTCTTGCGGTAATATATTTTTCATGTACCTTATTTTCGAAACATGAATACATAGATCATGTTTTACGGTACTGTGAGAAAATGTCTCACACATTTCAGTTGTTGTAAATAATATTCCCTGAAATTCAATGTACATTTACTACATGATAGTCTACAGGAAATAAGATTATAAAATTTATATATTATTAAGAATAGGACACAAATAACAAAATAACAGACGAACAATCATCATTCCATGTGTAAATGCCGCATTCTGTTTGTAGCAAATAAATAGTGTAAGGCGAGTTGTCGAACGTCCCATGGAGTTGTGCAATGTTTATATAGCTATATCGAGACATGAACAGCGGGGTGAGCCGTGGCTCGGTGGGTTGAAACTGATTCTTCTACTGAGACTAAAGCAGCTAGATCTACTTCATGTCCATTGACTTCTGTCCTTGGATGTGGAGTAACCACCGGGCTAACTCGATACTCACCTTTTTATCTATCAAAATCACGAGACTTTGTGATAGAAAATAAACATCACTATTTTCAATATTACAGCAATCAAACTTTTTGTTTCCCATATTTGATTGTTTTGTGTTTTTCTTCCATTTTCGACTCGGGTTGGGTATTTTGTTCAATTTCAGAAGGTAGGTGTATATGTTGAGAAAGAGGGATAATGTTTTTGAGTGAAGGGCAGGATGGCAATTTTGTTATTTTAGATATCTTTAACAAATACAAACTATACGACATTTTGCAAACATCATGAATATAAAATCGCGATAAAAATCTTATTTATCGCATGCAAAATAAACCTCAACATTTTTATATAATTTCAGGTTTTTATCCTAACTTATTCAAACCACCAACTTTTATATCAGTATGCTATTACAGAAAATGACAAAACTGAATAAGGAATAATGTCTTTCGGTTAATGAAAATCGATCCAATAAGTCTATTTTACGCATGGAACGAAATTCTTTCATGTGCTACGATTTCATCACCTTCCGGTTATTGCACCATTCCATGAATCTGAAATACAGTATTAAATACCCAACACAAACTGTCGGATGAGCCGTGGTGTGTTGGTTTGATCAACTCACTTCCAATGAGCCGAAAGCATCTGGAACCGCCTGTTTGTCATGCGACGTCAGTCAAATGGCAGCAGGTGTCCAACTCACCAATTCGATACTCATCTTTTTTATTTTAGTCTTGAGACTTATTTGATATTGTCAAAATTTATTTGATCTAGTAACAACTTTACATATATATTCTTGCGGTAATATATTTTTCATGTACCTTATTTTCGAAACATGAATACATAGATCATGTTTTACGGTACTGTGAGAAAATGTCTCACACATTTCAGTTGTTGTAAATAATATTCCCTGAAATTCAATGTACATTTACTACATGATAGTCTACAGGAAATAAGATTATAAAATTTATATATTATTAAGAATAGGACACAAATAACAAAATAACAGACGAACAATCATCATTCCATGTGTAAATGCCGCATTCTGTTTGTAGCAAATAAATAGTGTAAGGCGAGTTGTCGAACGTCCCATGGAGTTGTGCAATGTTTATATAGCTATATCGAGACATGAACAGCGGGGTGAGCCGTGGCTCGGTGGGTTGAAACTGATTCTTCTACTGAGACTAAAGCAGCTAGATCTACTTCATGTCCACTGACTTCTGTCCTTGGATGTGGAGTAACCACCGGGCTAACTCGATACTCACCTTTTTATCTATCAAAATCACGAGACTTTGTGATAGAAAATAAACATCACTATTTTCAATATTACAGCAATCAAACTTTTTGTTTCCCATATTTGATTGTTTTGTGTTTTTCTTCCATTTTCGACTCGGGTTGGGTATTTTGTTCAATTTCAGAAGGTAGGTGTATATGTTGAGAAAGAGGGATAATGTTTTTGAGTGAAGGGCAGGATGGCAATTTTGTTATTTTAGATATCTTTAACAAATACAAACTATACGACATTTTGCAAACATCATGAATATAAAATCGCGATAAAAATCTTATTTATCGCATGCAAAATAAACCTCAACATTTTTATATAATTTCAGGTTTTTATCCTAACTTATTCAAACCACCAACTTTTATATCAGTATGCTATTACAGAAAATGACAAAACTGAATAAGGAATAATGTCTTTCGGTTAATAAAAATCGATCCAATAAGTCTATTTTACGCATGGAACGAAATTCTTTCATGTGCTACGATTTCATCACCTTCCGGTTATTGCACCATTCCATGAATCTGAAATACAGTATTAAATACCCAACACAAACTGTCGGATGAGCCGTGGTGTGTTGGTTTGATCAACTCACTTCCAATGAGCCGAAAGCATCTGGAACCGCCTGTTTGTCATGCGACGTCAGTCAAATGGCAGCAGGTGTCCAACTCACCAATTCGATACTCATCTTTTTTATTTTAGTCTTGAGACTTATTTGATATTGTCAAAATTTATTTGATCTAGTAACAACTTTACATATATATTCTTGCGGTAATATATTTTTCATGTACCTTATTTTCGAAACATGAATACATAGATCATGTTTTACGGTACTGTGAGAAAATGTCTCACACATTTCAGTTGTTGTAAATAATATTCCCTGAAATTCAATGTACATTTACTACATGATAGTCTACAGGAAATAAGATTATAAAATTTATATATTATTAAGAATAGGACACAAATAACAAAATAACAGACGAACAATCATCATTCCATGTGTAAATGCCGCATTCTGTTTGTAGCAAATAAATAGTGTAAGGCGAGTTGTCGAACGTCCCATGGAGTTGTGCAATGTTTATATAGCTATATCGAGACATGAACAGCGGGGTGAGCCGTGGCTCGGTGGGTTGAAACTGATTCTTCTACTGAGACTAAAGCAGCTAGATCTACTTCATGTCCATTGACTTCTGTCCTTGGATGTGGAGTAACCACCGGGCTAACTCGATACTCACCTTTTTATCTATCAAAATCACGAGACTTTGTGATAGAAAATAAACATCACTATTTTCAATATTACAGCAATCAAACTTTTTGTTTCCCATATTTGATTGTTTTGTGTTTTTCTTCCATTTTCGACTCGGGTTGGGTATTTTGTTCAATTTCAGAAGGTAGGTGTATATGTTGAGAAAGAGGGATAATGTTTTTGAGTGAAGGGCAGGATGGCAATTTTGTTATTTTAGATATCTTTAACAAATACAAACTATACGACATTTTGCAAACATCATGAATATAAAATCGCGATAAAAATCTTATTTATCGCATGCAAAATAAACCTCAACATTTTTATATAATTTCAGGTTTTTATCCTAACTTATTCAAACCACCAACTTTTATATCAGTATGCTATTACAGAAAATGACAAAACTGAATAAGGAATAATGTCTTTCGGTTAATGAAAATCGATCCAATAAGTCTATTTTACGCATGGAACGAAATTCTTTCATGTGCTACGATTTCATCACCTTCCGGTTATTGCACCATTCCATGAATCTGAAATACAGTATTAAATACCCAACACAAACTGTCGGATGAGCCGTGGTGTGTTGGTTTGATCAACTCACTTCCAATGAGCCGAAAGCATCTGGAACCGCCTGTTTGTCATGCGACGTCAGTCAAATGGCAGCAGGTATCCAACTCACCAATTCGATACTCATCTTTTTTATTTTAGTCTTGAGACTTATTTGATATTGTCAAAATTTATTTGATCTAGTAACAACTTTACATATATATTCTTGCGGTAATATATTTTTCATGTACCTTATTTTCGAAACATGAATACATAGATCATGTTTTACGGTACTGTGAGAAAATGTCTCACACATTTCAGTTGTTGTAAATAATATTCCCTGAAATTCAATGTACATTTACTACATGATAGTCTACAGGAAATAAGATTATAAAATTTATATATTATTAAGAATAGGACACAAATAACAAAATAACAGACGAACAATCATCATTCCATGTGTAAATGCCGCATTCTGTTTGTAGCAAATAAATAGTGTAAGGCGAGTTGTCGAACGTCCCATGGAGTTGTGCAATGTTTATATAGCTATATCGAGACATGAACAGCGGGGTGAGCCGTGGCTCGGTGGGTTGAAACTGATTCTTCTACTGAGACTAAAGCAGCTAGATCTACTTCATGTCCATTGACTTCTGTCCTTGGATGTGGAGTAACCACCGGGCTAACTCGATACTCACCTTTTTATCTATCAAAATCACGAGACTTTGTGATAGAAAATAAACATCACTATTTTCAATATTACAGCAATCAAACTTTTTGTTTCCCATATTTGATTGTTTTGTGTTTTTCTTCCATTTTCGACTCGGGTTGGGTATTTTGTTCAATTTCAGAAGGTAGGTGTATATGTTGAGAAAGAGGGATAATGTTTTTGAGTGAAGGGCAGGATGGCAATTTTGTTATTTTAGATATCTTTAACAAATACAAACTATACGACATTTTGCAAACATCATGAATATAAAATCGCGATAAAAATCTTATTTATCGCATGCAAAATAAACCTCAACATTTTTATATAATTTCAGGTTTTTATCCTAACTTATTCAAACCACCAACTTTTATATCAGTATGCTATTACAGAAAATGACAAAACTGAATAAGGAATAATGTCTTTCGGTTAATGAAAATCGATCCAATAAGTCTATTTTACGCATGGAACGAAATTCTTTCATGTGCTACGATTTCATCACCTTCCGGTTATTGCACCATTCCATGAATCTGAAATACAGTATTAAATACCCAACACAAACTGTCGGATGAGCCGTGGTGTGTTGGTTTGATCAACTCACTTCCAATGAGCCGAAAGCATCTGGAACCGCCTGTTTGTCATGCGACGTCAGTCAAATGGCAGCAGGTATCCAACTCACCAATTCGATACTCATCTTTTTTATTTTAGTCTTGAGACTTATTTGATATTGTCAAAATTTATTTGATCTAGTAACAACTTTACATATATATTCTTGCGGTAATATATTTTTCATGTACCTTATTTTCGAAACATGAATACATAGATCATGTTTTACGGTACTGTGAGAAAATGTCTCACACATTTCAGTTGTTGTAAATAATATTCCCTGAAATTCAATGTACATTTACTACATGATAGTCTACAGGAAATAAGATTATAAAATTTATATATGATTAAGAATAGTCCACAAATAACAAAATAACAGAAGAACAATCATCATTCCATGTGTAAATGCCGCATTCTGTTTGTAGCAAGTAAATAGTGTAAGGCGAATTGTCGAAAGTCCCATGGAGTTGTGCAATGTTTATATACCTATATCAAGACATGATCATCGGGGTGAGCCGTGGCTCGGTGGGTTGAAACTGATTCTTCTACTGAGACTAAAGCAGCTAGATCTACTTCATGTCCATTGACTTCTGTCCTTGGATGTGGAGTAACCACCGGGCTGACTCGATACTCACTTTTTTTCTATCAAAATCACGAAACTTTGTTATAGAAAGTAAACATCACTATTTTCAATATTACAGCAATCAAACTTTTTGTTTCCCATATTTGATTGTTTTGTGTTTTTCTTCCATTTTCGACTCGGGTTGGGTATTTTGTTCAATTTCAGAAGGTAGGTGTATATGTTGAGAAAGAGGGATAATGTTTTTGAGTGAAGGGCAGGATGGCAATTTTGTTATTTTAGATATCTTTAACAAATACAAACTATACGACATTTTGCAAACATCATGAATATAAAATCGCGATAAAAATCTTATTTATCGCATGCAAAATAAACCTCAACATTTTTATATAATTTCAGGTTTTTATCCTAACTTATTCAAACCACCAACTTTTATATCAGTATGCTATTACAGAAAATGACAAAACTGAATAAGGAATAATGTCTTTCGGTTAATGAAAATCGATCCAATAAGTCTATTTTACGCATGGAACGAAATTCTTTCATGTGCTACGATTTCATCACCTTCCGGTTATTGCACCATTCCATGAATCTGAAATACAGTATTAAATACACAACACAAACTGTCGGATGAGCCGTGGTGTGTTGGTTTGATCAACTCACTTCCAATGAGCCGAAAGCATCTGGAACCGCCTGTTTGTCATGCGACGTCAGTCAAATGGCAGCAGGTATCCAACTCACCAATTCGATACTCATCTTTTTTATTTTAGTCTTGAGACTTATTTGATATTGTCCAAATTTATTTGATCTAGTAACAACTTTACATATATATTCTTGCGGTAATATATTTTTCATGTACCTTATTTTCGAAACATGAATATATAGATCATGTTTTACGGTACTGTGAGAAAATGTCTCACACATTTCAGTTGTGAATAATATTCCCTGAAATTCAATGTACATTTACTACATGATAGTCTACAGGAAATAAGATTATAAAATTTATATATGATTAAGAATAGTCCACAAATAACAAAATAACAGAAGAACAATCATCATTCCATGTGTAAATGCCGCATTCTGTTTGTAGCAAGTAAATAGTGTAAGGCGAGTTGTCGAACGTCCCATGGAGTTGTGCAATGTTTATATACCTATATCGAGACATGATCATCGGGGTGAGCCGTGGCTCGGTGGGTTGAAACTGATTCTTCTACTGAGACTAAAGCAGCTAGATCTACTTCATGTCCATTGACTTCTGTCCTTGGATGTGGAGTAACCACCGGGCTGACTCGATACTCACCTTTTTATCTATCAAAATCACGAAACTTTGTTATAGAAAATAAACATCACTATTTTCAATATTACAGCAATCAAACTTTTTGTTTCCCATATTTGATTGTTTTGTGTTTTTCTTCCATTTTCGACTCGGGTTGGGTATTTTGTTCAATTTCAGAAGGTAGGTGTATATGTTGAGAAAGAGGGATAATGTTTTTGAGTGAAGGGCAGGATGGCAATTTTGTTATTTTAGATATCTTTAACAAATACAAACTATACGACATTTTGCAAACATCATGAATATAAAATCGCGATAAAAATCTTATTTATCGCATGCAAAATAAACCTCAACATTTTTATATAATTTCAGGTTTTTATCCTAACTTATTCAAACCACCAACTTTTATATCAGTATGCTATTACAGAAAATGACAAAACTGAATAAGGAATAATGTCTTTCGGTTAATGAAAATCGATCCAATAAGTCTATTTTACGCATGGAACGAAATTCTTTCATGTGCTACGATTTCATCACCTTCCGGTTATTGCACCATTCCATGAATCTGAAATACAGTATTAAATACACAACACAAACTGTCGGATGAGCCGTGGTGTGTTGGTTTGATCAACTCACTTCCAATGAGCCGAAAGCATCTGGAACCGCCTGTTTGTCATGCGACGTCAGTCAAATGGCAGCAGGTATCCAACTCACCAATTCGATACTCATCTTTTTTATTTTAGTCTTGAGACTTATTTGATATTGTCCAAATTTATTTGATCTAGTAACAACTTTACATATATATTCTTGCGGTAATATATTTTTCATGTACCTTATTTTCGAAACATGAATATATAGATCATGTTTTACGGTACTGTGAGAAAATGTCTCACACATTTCAGTTGTGAATAATATTCCCTGAAATTCAATGTACATTTACTACATGATAGTCTACAGGAAATAAGATTATAAAATTTATATATGATTAAGAATAGTCCACAAATAACAAAATAACAGAAGAACAATCATCATTCCATGTGTAAATGCCGCATTCTGTTTGTAGCAAGTAAATAGTGTAAGGCGAGTTGTCGAACGTCCCATGGAGTTGTGCAATGTTTATATACCTATATCGAGACATGATCATCGGGGTGAGCCGTGGCTCGGTGGGTTGAAACTGATTCTTCTACTGAGACTAAAGCAGCTAGATCTACTTCATGTCCATTGACTTCTGTCCTTGGATGTGGAGTAACCACCGGGCTGACTCGATACTCACCTTTTTATCTATCAAAATCACGAAACTTTGTTATAGAAAATAAACATCACTATTTTCAATATTACAGCAATCAAACTTTTTGTTTCCCATATTTGATTGTTTTGTGTTTTTCTTCCATTTTCGACTCGGGTTGGGTATTTTGTTCAATTTCAGAAGGTAGGTGTATATGTTGAGAAAGAGGGATAATGTTTTTGAGTGAAGGGCAGGATGGCAATTTTGTTATTTTAGATATCTTTAACAAATACAAACTATACGACATTTTGCAAACATCATGAATATAAAATCGCGATAAAAATCTTATTTATCGCATGCAAAATAAACCTCAACATTTTTATATAATTTCAGGTTTTTATCCTAACTTATTCAAACCACCAACTTTTATATCAGTATGCTATTACAGAAAATGACAAAACCGAATAAGGAATAATGTCTTTCGGTTAATGATAATCGATCCAATAAGTCTATTTTACGCATGGAACGAAATTCTTTCATGTGCTACGATTTCATCACCTTCCGGTTATTGCACCATTCCATGAATCTGAAATACAGTATTAAATACACAACACAAACTGTCGGATGAGCCGTGGTGTGTTGGTTTGATCAACTCACTTCCAATGAGCCGAAAGCATCTGGAACCGCCTGTTTGTCATGCGACGTCAGTCAAATGGCAGCAGGTATCCAACTCACCAATTCGATACTCATCTTTTTTATTTTAGTCTTGAGACTTATTTGATATTGTCCAAATTTATTTGATCTAGTAACAACTTTACATATATATTCTTGCGGTAATATATTTTTCATGTACCTTATTTTCGAAACATGAATACATAGATCATGTTTTACGGTACTGTGAGAAAATGTCTCACACATTTCAGTTGTTGTAAATAATATTCCCTGAAATTCAATGTACATTTACTACATGATAGTCTACAGGAAATAAGATTATAAAATTTATTTATTATTAAGAATAGGACACAAATAGCAAAATAACAGAAGAACAATCATCATTCCATGTGTAAATGCCGCCTTCTGTTTGTAGCAAATAAATAGTGTAAGACGAGTTGTCGAACGTCCCATGGAGTTGTGCAATGTTTATATACCTATATCGAGACATGAACAGCGGGGTGAGCCGTGGCTCGGTGGGTTGAAACTGATTCTTCTACTGAGACTAAAGCAGCTAGATCTACTTCATGTCCATTGACTTCTGTCCTTGGATGTGGAGTAACCACCGGGCTAACTCGATACTCACTTTTTTTCTATAGAAATCACGAAACTTTGTTATAGAAAATAAACATCACTATTTTCAATATTACACGATGAAACTTTTTGTTTCCCATATTTGATTGTTTTGTGTTTTTCTTCCATTTTCGGCTCGGATTGGGTTTTTTTTTCAATTTCAGATGGTAGGTGTATATCGTGAGAAAGAGGGATAATGTTTTTGAGTGAAGGGCAGGATGGCAATTTTGTTATTTTAGATATCTTTAACAAATACAAATTATATGGCATTTTGCAAACATCATGAATATAAAATCGCGATAAAAATCTTATTTTTCGCATGCAAAATAAACTTCAACATTTTTATATTATTTCAGGTTTTTATCCTAACTTATTCAAACCACCAACTTATATATCAGTATGCTTATTACAGAAAATGACAATACTGACTTAGGAATAATGTCTACCGGTTAATAATAATCGATCCAATAATTCTCGTTTGCGCATGGAACGAAATTCTTTCATGTCCTCTGATTTCATCATCTTCCGGTTATTGCACCATTCCATGAATCTGAAATACAGTATTAAATACACAACACAAACTGTCGGATGAGCCGTGGTGTGTTGGTTTGATCAACTCACTTCCAATGAGCCGAAAGCATCTGGATCCGCCTGTTTGTCATGCGACGTCAGTCAAATGGCAGCAGGTATCCAACTCACCAATTCGATACTCATCTTTTTTATTTTAGTCTTGAGACTTATTTGATATTGTCCAAATTTATTTGATCTAGTAACAACTTTACATATATATTCTTGCGGTAATATATTTTTCATGTACCTTATTTTCGAAACATGAATATATAGATCATGTTTTACGGTACTGTGAGAAAATGTCTCACACATTTCAGTTGTGAATAATATTCCCTGAAATTCAATGTACATTTACTACATGATAGTCTACAGGAAATAAGATTATAAAATTTATATATGATTAAGAATAGGCCACAAATAACAAAATAACAGAAGAACAATCATCATTCCATGTGTAAATGCCGCATTCTGTTTGTAGCAAGTAAATAGTGTAAGGCGAGTTGTCGAACGTCCCATGGAGTTGTGCAATGTTTACATACCTATATCGAGACATGAACAGCGGGGTGAGCCGTGGCTCGGTGGGTTGAAACTGATTCTTCTACTGAGACTAAAGCATCTAGATCTACTTCATGTCCATCGACTTCTCTCCTTGGATGTGGAGTAACCACCGGTCTAACTCGATACTCACCTTTTTTACTTTTAAAATGACGAAGTGTCGTTAAAGAAAAGAGGCATGTTTTTTGTGATAACTGTCGATGATTTCTTTTATTCGATATTATGTCTAATTTTATTTATCATAAGATTTGGGCGATTAAAATTGTTATGTTTTTTCGAGCTGATGGCGGTTAATTTTTTATCCATTTATTTTAGAAGGATATGTTTGCAAGTATTATACAGTAATAATTTTTAACTCGTTTTTATAACAAATTATCGGGGGGGGGGGGGGGGGGGAGGGGAGGGGTGGAGAGAGGAAAATACTTTAATTTAAAATGTAATGTCTTGCTAAATTTTCTTTTATAGAAAATGTTTTGGGATTAAATGTTTAAATCATTGGGGTTTTTTGGTTTTTTTTTTTTTTTATCAGTATTTGAATTAAAAAATATATATAGCATGCATTCATTCAATTAGGTTTGTATTTCAAATACGTCTAAAACTACTGAAAAAATTAAAATTTATGAGTACATCGTGAAATAATTAAATTCATTTTGTACGTATTTACTTTAGGGGGTATAAATTTTAACTTTTTTAATTTTGACACTTGAAAATGTTATTAACTTGATTTTCAGAGGCGATTTTGTAAAAAGGAATTTATTAAAGAAACTTTTTATTTCAAATTTGAACACATGAAAGAGTTTGCAGTGCGTGTTCATTGCAAATTTCCTTTGTCTGAATTGATTTGTGTGCGAAAAAAAACAGCATAAAAAATCGTAGACTTGTCTAATCCAGTTTATACCAGTATAAAGATAACTAACCCCCCCCCCCCGGTATTTAATTTATTCCGTGTGATTCATCATAATTAGTAATACAAGTAGTACAACGAATTGTGCGTTAAGAATGAATTAAATAATGTTGAAAGAAATGTTATGCGGACTTATATGTATATTCAAAAAAAGTTTTTATGTACATGTACATTGTATGTGGGCATGTATAAATTAGTTCTCATTACCAATCAAATAGAATTGCCTGTTACATATGTTAAAACAGAAATTGAGACTGGTTACAAACTCAAATCAACCGGTTCATTTGATATATTGTTTCTATTGCTATCTCAAAGAAAAATTAAGCAATTTCTTACCAGTTCTTTAATATTCGTAAATATCGATGAAGCAAAATTAATAAATGTTCTTAATTTTTAATTTTTACATATATACATGTATTTAAGCCCATCACTTTCAAAATACTGGTAAATTCATCAAATCATATGATTACTTATGCACATTTTACCGGGGCTTAAACTGATCAATTTAAGTACGCAGGCGCTTCATTTACAAAGACAAGGGAAAACTGCAAATAACTAAACGCACGATTACCCCTGCATTTTACATAAGCGAAAAACATTCCAATGGATTCGCATCGTTAAAACTAAATGTTGTTCCATTTGTGAAATGATATTTACATACATTCACCGCGAGTTTGAACACAAAATGATCGAAAATGTCAGCTGCTTCGGCCCAGAGTAAATTAAAATGTCAGAGAGTTATGAGGGATGGTAAATGTTATTACATTTCTGAGGGAAGGGAAATATTTTTTCTCGAGTCTCGTTCGATCTCTGCTTAACCGTTGTTCTGCATGTCGTGCATGCTATATATTGCTTGAAAACTCGCCCTTTGTGACGCTGGTTTTGCTAATTTGCACGTGTAAGTTACTAACTTCCGTTGTAAATCGTGAATTAACGGAAACTTTTATTGTAGCAATTAATTCATAAAAATGAACTTATCACTTTACGGGCGTTACGAATGGGATTTAAAGAAACAACTGGGATTTATGGCCCTGGCATTTGGAGGGAAGTTCAGAAAAATTGGCTCGTCGACATATTTACAACGAAACGTGCCATTTTGACAATTGTAAAGTACAGCATCCAATTACCTCCCAATATAAATTCATTTAAGACGCACTAATTATTTCTGCTATCATTTTAACCCTTTGACACCGAATCAAGTATTTCAGAACAGCCGCAACTTTTGTATTCTATATTTATATCAGTTATGTATTTGGGTGTCTCCACATAATTAAGTACTAGTATTTACAGCGCAAACGAATTTATTTAGAATAATACGACCCTCTTATTTCGTATGACATGGTCGCCAGACTTTCGTTATCTCAAAGTATAAGGATATTTCTCCCATTTTGCTAGTGTAACATTTTTTTTCCTGTAAACGAGTCGAAGTCTAATTGCAATTTACTTGCCTTCCGGTCATTTTTTGCCTGTTATTTGGAAACATCGCTACAAGTATGCCAATAAACAATTTTCCGTGACCATCGTTTTATAAGCCTAGATTTCGCCGTGCCACATCATTGTGCTATGTAAAGATTCCCTTTCAACAGATGATTATTTAAGCCTGAATACTTCAGAAGATTAAACACGGAAAGACGACAAGTGAAGCAGATCATGGCTACTGTCCGGAGATTAGGGCGATTCTGATTGAGAGTGCACACCATGCAGAAAATGCCCTAAGAACCGTCCGCGAGAAAATATTGTTAAATCAAGATAAATGGAGGCGGTCACTATTAAATTGATTCAGTAGCATCAATTACAAAAAGGTGAACACTATTTACAATATGCCTGTTCTTCCTTCTCTAATCAATAATGATCTTGCCCACCTGTTCAGTTTTCATATGGCACCATTAGGCTATTTCGATCCTGTCTAATTTTGTATTGCAATAGAGACCTTTTTAGTCAATACAACGTTAACCCATGTCATGATACTTCAAAAATGGCTTTATTTGGTTTTAAATTAGAATTATACACTTTTTTTCTCGTATTGCTGAAGTACTCGGTATGCAATACAAAAAGGTGATGTTGTTTTGAGTGGCCCTGTTTTTTCGTGGTTTCTATGTTTCAGCCTAATCTCTGTCATGTTTGGGTGCGTTCATTCCAGCGGCGTGGATGTCTGGCAATGTCTGCTTTATTCAAAGCAAACGTCTGCTCAAACCTTCACTGTGATCAGACATTCGAATCTAATGAGCAACAACATCAAACAACTGTTTTTCTTAGGCTTTGACCAGGAACAATTCAAGTCTTCAGCAAAAAATTGCCATTTCGGTATCTGTACAAGTAATCTACTTATACGATACTGGTGGCCCTCTTTTTGTTGGGGTCTATAATGGTATGATAACGATGATTTTGTTTTCTTTGGAGTGGCACTCTTTACATTTGTATTATTAGGGAACAGCACCACCCTGCGGGGATGCAATGTTATTAAGCCGCACTTGAAATCGTAATGCTTATGAAACGTTCAAATAAGTGTAAACAGAATTATGGCAATTAGAAATACACAAGAATTACAAAAGAAGCTTTTATACCCTCTCTCTCTCTCTCTCTCTCTCTCTCTCTCTCTCTCTCTCTCTCTCTCTCTCATATACATGTATTGTGAAGCAAAGTGTTCTGATGTACTTCAGAAAAATATTGTCCCTATGGGAAAAATATATGGTGTCCATGTCTGGTTGTTTTCTCTAAAAATCTATTCCTGCTTGCGTACAAGTGACTCCGAAATCGACAACTTTAAACAGCTGGTGTTTCTTTAAGATTAATTAACACATTTATGTAACAGTGTGTATTTTAACCCAACGACCACATACTGTTTAAATCTTGGCTAATACAATTCAGTGTACAAAACAAACAATTCATTAAAATATTCGTTTTTCATTATTTTTTTGTTTTGTTTGAGTTTTTGTAGAGGAGGACATCCTTTGAAAGGTGTTAAGAAGTACTAGACACGTACACCTAGTCAACGATTTATTGAACCCGTTAATGACATTTACTTAAGAACACCAATTAAATCAAATAATCCAAAAAGGAAAACAAACATTGACACAAACACTTATTTCACGCAAAATAAATGAAACAAAAATCTTAGGAATTATTTAAACAAGGTAAAAAGTGTTCATGACATTTTCACACAAATCGGATTCGAATTATAATAGGGAACCCAATCAGGAGAAGTTGAAATTCCGTAATAATTGGTCACCCTGCGTTTTTAAATCAATTGTTATTCGGAGGATTTAACCATTTGCACAAAGGCATCTCTCTCACAGCTGGGGACTTTGCCCGAACCGTGCATTTTCGTGCGATTCATCTTCACATGAAAAACAAACTTGGCAAATTTAAAATAAACATTGAATAATATTGATCCCGGGTTTTTGATATTTTCAATCGATATTTACTTTGATTAGCAAAACTGTTTAATAAGAAGGACATTCCGCGTCATATTTTTCTATTCATAAAGCACGGCTGTTTTGTATCCCGTCCGAGGTAACTCGAGTTACAGGTGCAAGGGTTTGTTTGCATGTTGACATAACCGAAGAAGCACTCAACTCATATTAGAAATAACAAATGCATTCGTCTCATTGACGGAGGGGAATTTCAAGTGGAAAATGAAAATAAACATGCACAACTTAAGAAGTTAATTTTCTAATCCTTTAAAATGAATTAACTACTCACAAGGGCTATTAATATTTCATTTTATATGTTTTAAAGATATTTGCTTTTATCTGAAAAGTATTGAACGCCCCAAAAACGACTCAAGCAATATGGATATTAGATTTGTTTATAATTGCAATGTTGCCCCTGAAGAGGGTGGAATGCCATTTATAATTGTTAATATTTATAGCTGTACAACTCAGGGTTAAACGAGATGAATGAGTCGTTGCTACATGCATTATGAAATGAATAAATTGTTTGAAAAGAATGAAAATGAAATAAGTTTTACGTATTCACTAACTTTATATTAAATAAATCAAAATTACAAATATGTTAGGATATTTGGGCTACATTTGATCATTTCATATCTTGTCTAATTCAATAAATCGACTGCATCGTACTCAGGACTGAGGGTTCTATATTTAAAAAAAAAAGGTGTCAGTCATAAAATAACAGCTTTGTGTAAATCGTGAGAATCATAATGAAGGTAACAAATGGGAGACAAAAAACGTTAAAACATCGACAAAAAATCTCATAGAAATAATCCGTTAATGCTCAATTCCGGAGGATAAAAAAAGAGATTCATTTCTAACAGGTTTGCAATATGTCATCGTAAAGTAAACTTCGTCTGTTTGCCCATATAATCTCATCGGATAGATATCGACTTAAATGGCGCATCCATTTGAAGCATTCACAAAAAGACCAAAGGATCAGCGGAAGAATATTTCTATAGTTCTGTGCTCAGGCGGAAGTCCGTGTTAGTTTTAGCTACCATTTTATAAACAAACTTCCTTTGAAAAGTTGTCAAACATTGTGTTTTTTTCTAATGAAGTTTCGATTTCTCTTCGATGTTTTATATGACTCGCTCATGTCATTCATAAACTTATTATGGTTGCAATTAGACTTTTATTTGTTTAATTTTAGTTTTGTTTTATTTGTAACAAAAAGTTATCGCAGGGAAAATGGGGATTCCGATATAATTATTAATTGGATCAATAAAACACAACTTGTAACAAAGATGCAATACAACACTTTGGTCTATTTTCGCAAGCACATTTATATAAAAATAATAGGTAAACATTCCAAATTTTGTGAGTATGGACACATTCTGTAAGAGAATGCACAAACACAAATTATGACGTAATTATTTAAATGATTGTTTCAATTTATTCAGCTTGTTTATATCTTTATATAATATTTCCAAAGAGAGAGAGAGAGAGAGAGAGAGAGAGAGAGAGAGAGAGAGAGAGAGAGAGAGAGAGAGAGAGAGGAGTGGGAGATGAGGGAAAAGAGAGATGATTTATGCACAGATCTATGGATTAAGCTGAGTAAACGTTTGTGCCTGTGATCTCGCGTTGGAAACAACCTTCTGTCATTTCAGACAAACATTCGCGGCCATAAACCGATCTCTGGATATCAAATCTTAATGGTCGCTCGGGAAGCCATTTTAATATGTTTTTGAATGGCACAATTTATGGCGAATTCAATTCTCAGCCGAATGGTAGCACCGATATCGCGGGCCAGTCCTTTGTTTCTTATTGACCACTCGTTCGGTGTCCCAGTTGCTATTGCAAACAGATCAAATAATCGGGATACATTTATAAAGCTCTGGCTCTTTGAAGTAGATATATTGAGTCTACGAATGGATATATGAAATAATTATGTAATCATGTAATAAGGTAGTGTAAATACCTGCAAGAATCTTTGATCAAATTCAGCTGTTGGGGAAAACTTGACGGAATCTTAGCAATGATGCGAAAATGTTTTGTAAACGGTTAAATGTCAAAAATGCTCTTCAAGAAACTTGGAAGACTAAGCAAAAAATTATTACCATATGCTATTCTAGGTATATGTCGGCTATGTTTCTTTTACTGTCTTTTATGCCATATGTAAAACATTTCTATGTTGATTCTTTTTCTTTATTCTATTTATATCAACTTAATGTGAAATCGCTAAAATACTACGTCGTGATTTAGATACATGTATGGTTTCTTCGAAGTTAACAAAAAGTGTATACCTAATGGTATTTGGTTATGGCAAATATTAAAGGTAATTGAATAGTACTTTTTTATAGTGATACAAAAGTTCCTAAATATTTTCTTCATGATAAAAGTGTAACTAACATCATTCATACAAAATTAAGGCACAATTGTTTACTTAATTATGATTTACACAGAAGATATATTATTGATTCTCCAAATTGTATATGTGGAAAGAAAGAAGATACGCATATCACTTTTTATTTGTTTGCAAACGATTTTCGAATGCAAGAAATACTTTATTTAACGAACTATTCCAAATACACGATTTGGGTATTATAGATTCGCATACTTTACTATGGGGTAATGATAACTTAGATTATATAACTAATGTTAGAATATGTTCAAACCAGTACTTTTTTTATTTCGAATAGCCACAGTATTTTTGATATTCTTCAAATTCTTATTTTTCTTTTTTTTGTAAGTATACACAAAATCTTCGCGTACTTTTTTTTCTATAATGGCACAATTTGTGCTTCGTTTACCTATTTCATCAAAATGCTAGGATCTGTAGTTTATACTTGTATCGTATTTGTATATATCGCCATACAAGGCAAGTTTTGTTCAATTGTTTGGAAAAGCAATATATATATATATATATATATATATATATATATATATATATATATATATATATATATATATATGTATGTCTTATGCCGCATTAAAAGTTATCTATTGCAAAGACTACTTCTTACATTGTCCATTTTATGCCCTACAAATGCAATCTATCTCTATTTAAGTATAAGAATGACAATACCATACCAATTACAATTAAGAATCTACTATTTGGAAGTGAGATATTAACATTACAAAATATCTTACTGTTATTTGATTAAATTCATTCCTTTATCAAAACTACAAACTGATTCAAGTAAGTCGTGTAAACATGTACATGTATATATATTAATATGTATTGACATGGGTGACGTTAACCATTTTTATCCTATATTCTTTTTATTGTTGTATTTGTTATTCCTCATGTAGTTTTTCATCCGTGTAATCTTGTTGTCATTTTCGTCTCATTTTTTCCACTCATCAGCTAAATTAATTTTTTTTTTCGTACCTGGACTACAGGAGAGAACAATATATAGACTTTTTTGCCTGCTGTTTGGTCCAATTCAATTTATTTATATATTGAATAAAATAGTTCTTAAATCAATCTATTGGAAAGACAGTTAATTTAGGTGGTACGGAACGCCTGTAAATATTAATGTGGATAAAAGAACAATATAATCAAAATACTTTTACCTGTTTAGAATTTTCAAATTTTTTTCATTATTTGATCAAATAATATGTTTTAAAATGTTTTAGTAAATTGATAATCATAAAATCCCCAGCGGGATTCGAACTCATGACTTGCAGAGTACTTACGCTGTTAGATAACAAATTTGAGAAAGAAAAAATGTTTAAAATTTTGCTTGATTTTATTGTTTATTTTGATAGGCTTTATCTCACAATATAGAGGTGTCCAATACCACCTTGAAATGGATAAAGGGTTTTTTTTTATTCAATTTACTTTTAATGTAACACTAGCTAGATTGTGTGTTTTAGATACCAATTAAGACAGAATTACAAATTTTACAAACACAAACTAATTTCATAGTATAATTTTATTGTAATATTATAGTATCTTTATTGAGAATCGTATTTACCCAACCAGTTCTAAAGCAATTATCAAATTATGAAGAATGTCAATGAAGAAATTTTAATAAAGGTAAAATCCTATGCATAAAATTTTCCATCGCCACAATCATTAATTTTAATTGATAATACGTGCATTGAGATTACTGAATTATTATGAATATAACCGATGAATAACAGCAAAATTATTATTATTATTATTATCATTATTATTACGTATATAATTGTTGTCATATTGTAAAATGTGCGACATGTTCAGGAAACAACTCCAAACGATACTAGATGTAATTGAGGCTGTATCATAGTGAGATTGTAATAAGTATAATAGTCAATTCAATTTATAAAGTATTAGTTTCTATTACAGTTGTTATAACAATAAATGTTAACTTTAAAAATGCACACTTTGTTGTCAATTTTTAATGATATAATGCGTATAAATATTTGAAAATAAAGTAGAATCTTCTGTCGGTTGTTCGACGCAATTTTTTTTTCAATATAATGCAAATTGTTTTTCCAGTTCAGTTCAGTTCATTTATTCTCTCAAAACCATTTTACACAATTAATAGGCTACCTGAGGACAGATATAATTTACAATGTACATACAAATTGGGTCAGCGGTACAAAAAATATAAACATGTAGTAATTTATTTATATATATTTACATTTTTCAGTGTCTTTGTCTGTGATTTTGTACTATACAGTCCAATAAATTCAAATGACGTATTGTTGGGGCGCAAGCGGGGTTTCATAATTGATATTCTAATATTTAATCGTACAATTGCTGAAAATTATATAAATATAAGTAATAAAGAATTATTCTTTGAATATTATGAGGTGATAATTTCGATCAGGGCGTGATCAAATCTATCATATAAAGCCCTTCGGGCTTTATTGAATTTGATCACGCCCCGACAGAAATTATCACTTCATAATACTAAAAGAATCATTCCTTATTACTTAAATATTAATTGAAACTCATGGAGGACAGATAACTTTCGTATATCTTTGTTAAAACATACATGTACACAGTTTTCTAAACAATTTCACGTTACATGTTGTCATAAGGTACGAATTGGCCTAACCGAAAATTTTTATCTATAAATTGTGATATTGCGTCACATATCATATAATCTTAAGCATCGAGGATCTGATTTTAACAGATTGGTTTTAAAGAGTGGACAAAATACTTTATTTAATGGAATACCTTCTTAACTTCCACATGTCATCAATTTCGATAATTAAAAAAAATACAAAGTCAATTAATTATGATAATTTAAAAAATTTAATTTTACCTAAAACATTGTTTGAATAATCTTTGAATTATAGCCTGAATCTGACTGACATATTGATGTTCGGAGCATGAGAATATTTGCTTTGTTTTAACGCTGTTGTAGATCTTAGTGGTCGAGTTTGGCAAAATGTCCAACAATCTTTATCAAGGAATGTACTAGTAACATAATAACGGAACCCAAAGATTAAAAACATCAAACAAACCAACAACCTTTTCCTAAGCCCACCCTCCTCGCTTTGACTTGTAGCGGATTTTAATTAAACCATCGTAAAGTGTTGGCGATTAGAAGCAATTGCAATATCAATGCTTTACTCAACACGGCAATGTTTATTATTTCAGCATATATCATTTTCATTGATGTAAGGGGCATCGCTGTCGTGGTCCGCACCGGAAAAACAAACACAGTCCAAAATGCCGAAGATCTAGAAGCTAACAATATCAAAGAAAACAAGCCCGGTATCCGAGCGCGGGTCAAGAGTGTTTGTGAATCATACAAGAAACCGATGGTCATTTCTTCATTAAATGAAGGGAAAATTATCTTATATTAAAGTCATTTCATGCTTCAAAGATAAAATGTCAATGAAAGTCTTTGATTTGACACCTCGTACATTTGTTTTCTGAGTAGAGAGTTGTTTTAATAGACACCACATTGAATGCGGGAACGGTTTTTGAAATACTTCAAAGAATTTATGTGGAAATACTTTTTTCAATCACTGTAGTTTGTTTGAGTCAGCTGTGTGATCTTTCTTTCCCCCTTATCTTGAATGTAACTCAATTTCGGCTTTGTCATGCACAAAACCCTTCCATAGTCAAGCATCTTGAGGAAATGACACAAAATAAAAAGCATTGGATTAAAATTACCATAATTTATTTTGATATTTTAAAGAACTTCTTACCAACAATTAAAAGAAAGTGATATTGGGTGTAGTTATCAAATATAATGTATCTAGCTATATTTGCTACAAAATTTCAGGCTCAAAATTTAGTTATTTGATAAAGTATCGACAAAGCTTTTTTCGCGGCATTTCTTCTTTAATATTCTGCAAGGAAGCAAAAAGTAATCCTTTCTATTCAACAAATCGCCGGTGTTTATAAACGATTTGAAAAATATTATCACACGTATTTAATCATCTTTAAGACCCAGATAATTAACAGTGTTAATGTCTTATCAGGGGGCATAATCCGCAACGTTCTATCACATGCTCAAATTATCTACTTAAATTATTTATATTCTACAAAATTTAAGCATCCACCGTGTTTAATTAATCCGGTATTTATTACACAATTAATCCTAATATTCTTTAAACATCGTACAACGGGGCTTGATTAGTCTCCTGCTTACTTCAAAGAGACGTATCAGTAGTCCCAAATCCGAGTCCCTGCTACTTGACCACGGGACGCAACTCACTATCCTGGCAATGCATGATGGTCCTCTTTCGGGCGGCCGACTTCAAACGATAACATTGACACCTTAAAGTTGTCGAAATCACACGTACCCCGATCTCGACTTATCTGGTATCAGTTTCAAAATGTTTTTCTTTCGAGGCTTATCTAATCTTTTAAGGATACTTAACACCTAGCACAGCGGAGATTAATGCCTTTATAATGCACTTCTCTGGGATCAAAATTTGTCAACTTTATATCCCCCAATTAATGCTTCGACCGGAAATTGTCCCGCGCTCAATGATAGCAAAATTCACGAGCATTTCAAATATGTCTGTTAACAATGTACAATTGCTAGTTTATTCACTTCACGACCATTTTATTAAACATATATATCTTTGATTTCATTTTTTTTTTAAGGGGTGGGGTGTTTTATATATTTCTTTGAATACAGAAAATAAACGAACAATAACATATATTCAGTATAATTAATTTGTATTCAAAAGTTCTTCATTTTTTTCTTTATGCAAGGACAAACATTGAGAAACAATTTGGTAATTAAACAATAGTTTAAATTACCAATTTTATTTATAATGATAATTTGTGTTTATTTCAATTTTTGTCGAGAAATATTTCATAATGATTAAATTACTTATCACGAATTATTTAAAATGCCTAAAATTACTACGCTGTGTAAGATTTTATAATGTATATATACTCTTTACCGCAATTATACTCAATAAAAAAAACCAGTTTTTGAATTTTAAAAGAACTTAAGCTTTATTTCATATAACAGTATTATATTGCGTCAATCTGTTCATACCTAATTGAAAACATTTATATCCGAATTTAATAACTAATTCAGAGAAAATTGCATGCCCCTCTTGCTATTATATTGAAATTTTCTGCAAGTAACCAATATAGACTTTTCTATTTTATCTACTGTTTCGCTGCTTTTCATGATTTTCCCTTCTCTACCCACTGGTTAATAATCCTCTCAATACCCTGAATAAAAAGAAAAGGACCAACAACAAAAACCCGAACCAACATCTGCTCACGAAAACATTACATTATTTTTACAATAGAATTCAAATTAGATACAAGATTCAGGCTTTGTAATAAACTTTACTCTGAGAGCCAAAATTTACACTCGTGGCCCTAAAATGTTCTTGCTCAGGAGCACCCCCGGTAGGCTATTTTTCTATACCAAGATAAATTAAGTTTTCGCATGCCGTTTACTCAATTGCAGCGAAAAAGACAAGTATACCATACCATCATTCAAATGCTCCGTAAATTGAGATCTGTATTTGAAAGTATTGAGATTAAGATGTTTATTATATAATTTTCTGTCGCGTATTTTCTCTATGAGAAAATAATCTTCACCTATAAAACTTTGTAAAGAAGCTTAATTGACTAAATTCAGTCTGTTCATTTTTTGTATGAAAACGTCCTTCGGAGAGCATGGGAAATTTAGCCATACTGAGTGCCAGCGGTCGAGAAGTTAGCGTCAAAAACTGTTACAAGGAATTTTGTAAGTTAGCTTAAGTTGCATATTTCCTCGAATTAATGGGAAAAAATTGAAGAATTGTTTACACATGATGAATCTTAAACCAAAAAAATCGTTTTCTTCTTTATGTCTATGAATTGTACGGTTTCATGCAATAATGTTACCACTGCTTTTGGCGCGAATATATCCATAAGCAGACGACCGGAAACACAAAGTGTAACTTACAAGGTCTCCATTTACTGATAATGCACGCACAAGTTTATACTTCACTGGACAATTTGATCAAACTTGACGATGAAATTTCTTCCAGCGAATTCCTCGGTATGTCTCCTACACTTGAATGTCTGCAGTTAATACATCCAGGGTCCTTTATACGATTGCTTTTTCAGACATCACATCAAATAATCATTTAAGTAAATGAGTAAATGTAATTATTATGGACATGAAAACATAGAACTCTGCTTTGGGATCTTTGAAATTCGAAATGACTATGACAAGAATTTTGAAAGAACTTTTCTATAATTTTCCATCTGCGCTCTATTTAGAATAAATAATTCAATATTTGGTATCGCATTTATAAAATCACTATATTTTAAATCTGCTGGTACTTTACAGTACCATCAAATACATGTATCAATAATTATATAAAAGTTACGAAAATCCCTTGTGAATTTTTAAAAATTCTGCATTTTTAAGGATAGGTAAAAAGGATTTTAAGTTGAATATAAATTCTACCAAAAGACACTTTTAAAATGAAAAAAATGCATATCAATAACATATGCCAAATACCGGTAACAAGGTTTTTCTTGATATTAATTCTTGTTCAACTAATTATTGACATCTCTTATTTATTTTCAAAGCGTTAACATATTCATATTCATATTCATAAGTCCATGTTTAAATTATTAAAAAGAAAATAGAGTCATATTATCTACCAAAGAAAAAATTGAATGTAATTTCCCTGATTCGTTCATATCAGTATAAATCAAAATTAGTAGATCAGGATTATCATGATCATATCATCTGTTTGAATTGTTGAAAATTTGGACATGTGTATCTTAATAAAAAGGTACTGATTGTTAATTGTGGAAATTATTCATTAATATGAAACAATGAAATTTCTAAGATTCCTAAAAATGACATACTGCTGTAAATTTTTATGTCTGGAACTAATTTTGCTAGAACTAAAAGTTCGGATTTAATACCCTTGTAATCCGAGATTCCTCTGCTTCTAACCCCACTTTTAGTGCGGGAAATGCGGGGGTTAGAGTCAGAGGATTCTCGGATTAATACCACTGCTGCCCTTGTTCAGAAAAAAAAAACATGCACCATCAGTAGTGACATACTGATCCCGAATTATTAATTGTCATGCAATATGGCGAGTGAAAATAGTACTACGAGTAATTTTATTGAACTACATTTGATTTCTTTGGTGAGTTGATCAATTTCTAAAAAAAAAAAAAAAAAAAAAAAAAGAACAACATATTATTTTTCCCAATGTGTAAAACAATACCTCGTAGATTTAGCACATCTGTTTAATTAATGTTTACCTTGCTGCGATTTTACAGTTTTATTGGCGTACTATAGGGAGAGCCGATAAGGCCGCGATACTTGGCTGGTAATACTAATATTTGCTATGTACTGATGCCACACATTTCACGGCTACAGATAAGCTTTGGCATTCTATTATCATTCATAAACAATTGCAAACGTTTTCTTTAACAACCGTCATAAAAATGTCGCAGCGCAATATTGTGGGATAGTGATTCCGATCATGAATAAATAATCGCAATAAACCTTACAATAAAAAGAGGAAATGTTTATTTTTCTCCCAAAATTTCTTTTGATGAATTTGATTAAGTTTGTTCTGCTACTTCATCGCCACCATAATTCAAAACCATGCGATAGTATTTTGTCAGGCGGGCTCTTCGAGAGTGCCTGCACACACAATCGCTTTCCTTATCTCTGCATTCTCTCTCCATTTATGCTACTTTTGAACATACTTCAATATAGCTTTAGTAGAAATTATTTTTCATTGCAAATCAACATCAAATAAAACTCCTGACAAGAACCTATAAAAGATATCCTGGCTGCTTAACCAGTGTAATGCGAAAACAGCCCACTTCAAAACGTTTTTGCGATCCCTGTATAAATACACGCTAACCTTTGTTTGCTGTTCTAGTGTCGTTTTAACTAAATTGCACCTCTGATTTATACAGTATGAAAACTTCGATTTCCATCATAAAAACTCATAAATTGTCTCTCAAAAAATATTTACGTAGGTTCGCGACAAAACGGTGCGAGTTTCCAACCAAATCGACTGTCAGATAGTTGCGATTAGCGGAGGTCAATTTGCAGGAAAACAGCGCAATATAACTGCTAGAAAATCCTTCCGCGGTAAAATATGCTCTACTCCAATGCGGTTTTTATGGTATTCGCTAGAATCTTTACACCCCTGATCGATTGTTGAGGACAATCTTAAGTAAATGATTTATTCTAATAAATTTTTGTCCATTGTAAAATGCACTTCTTGTGAGTTGTTATTCCTGGGGTTTTATTACTGTCTCAACGCAAACGCGGTCCCATGTTTGCTCATGTTCCTTCAAGTACTCCGAACCACACCAAGTGATACAAAAAGTACATCCTATTCTGTTCTAGTTGACACACGGTGGGGGACAAAAAAGCAAAGCTAGGAGACAACCTTACTTTATGTTGTGATATAAATTGTGTGAAGAAAAACGTTTAGTTGAAAGTGTGCACTAACAAGCACAATTGTATTAGTTCGTTCACACCGAAACGAAACGTACTTGTTCACTTAAAGATCAACTGTATGTTTGAATAGATTCATTTTTCAGCCTAATCTGATATTCATATAATCATGTTGATTTTAGTTTCTTTCTTTTATTCGGAAAACACGTGTATCGCTTTATAAATTTTTAAAAAATGAGAAAAACAATCATTGATAAATATGGAAATGTGGCTCGCATGGTTTTCATGCAACTTCTTTCTTTTCGCGCGAAAATCATGAGAAAATCAGATGAAAAGTAGCTCATGCGAATATCATGCAAATGTGTTCGCATGATATTCGCATGAAAATCATGTTAAAGTCGCATGAAGTTTTGGCACGGATTTTATGCGGGTTATTTTTCGTGTCTTTCTCATGCGAAGAATTCGCATGAAATTCAAGTGAATTTCATATGAGATTCATGCGAGCCACTTTTGCCTGTGTAATCACCTTATTATATTGGAATATACATATATACACTCTATCATATCGGAATATACATATTCGGTACATGTAGTATATATGAAAGAAAAAAAAGACTGGAGGCTTATACCTGTATCACCAAAATGGATGTTGATTGAACATGTGAGCGGTATGGCCTATGGGCCATTTCTGTGTGGGGAAAAGCTGCTTTAAAAGACATGATAATATTGCTAGGTAGGCCACATAAGCAAATACAATGTATACTCAATCCCCTATACCCAACTCTAAAATCAACACTAGTTAAATGCTACGACCATGATGTATGCTATCATTTACAGCGGATTTTGGGTTTATTATTTCTTTGTTAACTTTGTCATATTGAAATGATTATACCACTAAGTTTAAATGCATTTAAAACAAAGAATAGATATATATCAGATTTCATACCAGTTCAAGATATCAGATACCATACCAGTTCAAGATACAAGTTACGACCGTCTTGTATGTCACCACAGATATACGCAAAATATCAATAGTCAACATGCCTATACATCTCTTTGTTTAAGCTTAATTTATAGTTGGGTTTCTGTGCATTCTGTGTAGTGTATAGCCCAGTTAATTTGAACCATTTATACCCATATGTAAATACGGCAACTGTGATTACAGATTTAAGTCGATGTAGATGTAAATTCTGTGTGATCGTTTTAAATTTGAACGAGTAAGGACGGTTAAGAAAAGGAGTGCGAGGGCAGTTAGAACCGGTTCTCACATCTACCCCCCCCCCCCTTCCCCCGTCACCACCATCCCATTACCCCCCCCCCCCCCCCCCCCCCACACACACACACACACACACACACACTTCAAGCTGTCGCATGTTTTGTTAACGACTACTTATTTTATTAGACTAATCCATGATTTCATATCTTTTATCTGATTGATTTATTGTCCATATGCAATTGGAAAAAATATATTATTAATGCAAAGAAAGACCGAACTTAAATACTGAAACGCTGTACTCATAGAAGACTTGCATTTAATCACATTTAATTAGAAGTCTGAGAAATTGGTAAATACAAAATTTTATTAACGATATTTTATTTACTATGCATAAATTGATTTATCCATTTTTATATTGATGATTCTTGTATTGCTACATGTATTTCAAAAATATTTCTTTCCTATTTTATAAGAAACAATACCTGAAACATTAGCAAAAAATTATAGTATTTCTCCACACATATAAAATAAATTATCACCCGAATTGTTATTTTTTTCAAAGATTAACAATATTCTAAATTTTTATACAAGTTAAAAAAATAACTATGCTTTATAATTTCATCATCTTAACTAAAAATATCAAAATACTATTTTTAGGGTTAAAAAATAGCATTAAATGCCTTTTTGCATAGGAAAATATCATACCTGAAGTAAGTAAACTGAATTAAAATATATTTTTCACGTTTGAATTCTTTTTATGGCATCGAATAAGATATTTTTGAATTCCATATTTATCAATTAGGCCCCTATTTTCTTACTATCCTGCTTTAGAAATTATGAATTTGCAACATTAATCTCAAAACTCATATATGATTATTCTCTGTCAAAAAGATATTAGAAATTGTCAGGCGACATGAACAAACGACATAAAAAGAAATTTAAGATACGACTTGAATTTCATATTAATATCGATATTAGTATGCATTCAAGATTTTTTTTTTTAGATTAATAAAAAATACGACATCACTATTTCAAGCACGACTTTTTAAATAGATTTTTATTGATCTTGTTCATAATAATCTAATCATATAATTCTTGAATTTGAACTACACATGGAAGTCTTTTTTTCATTAGATTTATTTTGGGGTTTTTTTTGTGTATGCATTATAGACTTTATTTAGTATTAGTGTGTTAAATTTAAAACCCTTGTGTAATAAGAAAGTTATTTAGGATCTCCACGTTCCTGTATAGAATAAAACAACATTCAATATATCTGGAGTCAAGCAATGTGTGCGCTGTTAAGAATGAGGATTATCGTTAATCCGCGGTTGGACTAATTAGTAAACATAAAAAACAAAACCGGGGAATTTTTCACCCCTGGATTCTACCCAGTCTCATGCTGTTGTAGATATTTCTAACTGATTGGTTGATCCTAATTGTGACACAGACTGATTGCTAGTTATCATTTTTTTTTTCTTCTAACAAACATGGGGGGTTTCGAGTAGGTGTGATTTTCGGCACCTCTCTGGGGGTGTAATCTCTCTTGATGATAGCAAACAGAACAAAGCTGTTCATTCATACACAAACGGGAATAACTGTATCATATTTAAACATTGTAGCATGATGTATTCAATTGCATATCAATTTTCTTATAGTCAATATTGATATTTATTTTGAGTGTTACAAAAAATAATTTTTCCTCAAATTTTTAAAAATGTGTTCTAATTTTTGTGTTCTAATATTGTAAAGCTAATTCTTTTCTTTAAAGAACGCGAGAACAAATAAAAAAAATAAGGAAGAAATATAGAGAATAAAGCTATAAATTTTATATTGCAAGCACTTGATAAAACAATACAGTAACATTCAACAGACATGAATTAACTACATGTAATATAATACATTACAAAATCTGCACATGTATAGAACAATATAATATCAATAAATATTAATGGTCTGAGACAATATTAAAAGACATACATACTCAAAATATTTATCGGTGCCATACGCCGAGTCCACATGCTTGAAAATATTGTCTATATTTTTCAATGTCTATTTGGTTCATACTAGGTAAAGCTGATTGGAATTGAGCGAGAAGGGCGGCATTTCCCACACGTGACATGTCAAAAAATCCGGGTCTCATACCCGCCGCTAGGGCCGGGGACACACCCAAAGTTCCAACACTGGAATTTGATAAAGTTGAACGAAATGGCGATGAACTCGAAGAAGGTATAGGACTAGATTTTTTATTGCTGTCGGAATTTCCGATAATACTGTCTATGGAAAATCCCTTTTTGGTACTGGTGCTGGGTGGAGATTCGGGACTCCTTGGGGGTGACGGTCCAGTGGACGATGAGCTAGGTGAAAATGGTTTAATGGGACCAAGAAGCGAATTTTCTCGGATTGAATTAGCCATTGTGAATGGAATGGAAGGTAGGGCGGGTCGACCGGGAAAGTCGGACTGGGTAAAAAACGGTAACTGTGATGCCATCATCGGAGACATATAGGGGTAGGGGACCCCGGGCCGTGAATGGTGCGCGTGCATCGAGGAGGGTAGAAATGGGTGGTGATGGAGGTATTGCTCAGCCGTGGACATGAAGGCTGTCGACTGTTGGTGCATCTCTATAGGGTTCCTCTTGTAACGCTTTCTTCGGCGGAGAAAACTACCGTTGTCAAACATATCTTCACTGCGGGGATCCAGGGTCCAGTAGTTACCCTTTCCCGGGTTCCCCGGCTCCCGGGGGATTTTCACGAAGCAGTCATTTAGGGAGAGGTTGTGTCGAATGCTGTTCTGCCAAGCTGGAAATTTTTCACGGTAGTACGGGAAACGGTTAATGATAAATTCACAGATTCCTGACAGCGTCAGTCGTTTTTGAGATGATTGTAGGATTGCCATAGTGATGAGAGCGATGTACGAGTAAGGAGGTTTCACGAGATTTGATTTGGACGACTTTTTCTCCGAGTCCGATGTATTCGTACTTAGATTTTCAAAGTCAAATTTGTCAGCTTCATCTAATGGAGAGATCGGTGAATCACTTTCTTGAAAGCCACTGTCATCTATGTCAATTTCTTCGTCCTCGCTGTCATCTCCCAATGATCGCTCACACCAGTTGAAATTCACTTTTCCTCCATTTTCTTCCGAATTAAATGAAGATTGTTCTTTGGTCAAAAGCCTCACCTCGGGAAGTCGCGACATTTCCTTTGGTAAATTTTCAATGTTTTCCTTTTCAACGTCTCCGTTCGCTTGCTCCTCGGTCAAATTGTGATTTTCCATGTCGACTTTCATTTCAATTTGACGAGTTGTCGAATATCAACTGCACAGATCCCGCACGAAATAACGTCTTTTAAGTCTATTTAAACATACTAATTGCACGGCAATATAGCATTTGCTTTCATAAATATGTTTGTAAATACTTTATTTGACAAGACCTGCTAATATAATCAACTCGCGAGCCCAGATTTCTACCACGTGGTTGTTATGGGTGGGGCTTAGTAATCGATTGGCTACCGTTGAAATAAGCCCCGCCTTCATTATTATATTGATACAAGGGGATTTATCCCATGCTGATAAGAATATGCTTAATCTGTTTAGTATAATCGCATAATTCAGCTCATTATTTCCTTTTTAAAAGAATACTTTAAATTTCATGAAACGGATCTTCTTTTGGAAAAAAATGGCAATTTTTCTATACCCAGACTTATTTTCGGGAGGTTTTGAAGTTTGCGAGAGTTGACAAAGTTAGTCAGAGGTTCATATGGCTCATAATAGAAATGTTTTCTTGTTGGATAAATTCCCGCCGCGCAAACAGCGGTAGTTTAACACCAGCGTAATGACAAGTTTAGGTATTAACCCCACTAAATAGAAGAAAAACATTTGGTTAGATCTCTCTCCGAAACTGGAAAACTTTGTTTTGAAAACTTTTGCTCCACGATAACAACTACTCGTGCAATTTCTGTTTTATTTTTCACACTGGTCGTTTGAAGTTAAATTTACACATGAAAGGGTTGTCTTGGAAAACCGTGGAAAACAACGGAAGATAGAACTGATTAGCGCAATTTAAGGCAATTAAGATTAGATAGGTTTAAGGTATCATAATGTGATGACCATGGTGGGGCGACATCCACGTTTGCTGAGTATTTCTTTGCTGTTTCGCAGCAGACAAATATTTGCACTAAGAAGCGGATGAGTTGATAAATGCAGCTTTTGCGGGAAACAAAATACTTGAGCATTCAACAAAAGGTGTCAAGAAGACGTTGAACGAGGAAAAATAGAGGGAAAGTACTTCAAGAGAACATTTAATCCCTCCTAAAAAAAAAAGTGTGATGATTTCAAAACTTGGAATTTTTTCCACCTTAATATTTCAATTTTAACACCTGCATCGAAAATGAATTGAAAAGGAGAAATAATTATAAGTCAATATTTGAAAGGGAAATGTGTATATTAGAATCGAATATAATCGTCATTCGTGGTACCGACTATACTGAGAGTTGCAATGTTTACTTACTTCAAGTAAATGTGTGTACAACACCCCTCATAAATTTGTCAAAAATTTATATTAAGTTGTTATCATCAGCTAACAATTGACCGATATCAAAGGCGAAGTGGGATCGGGTTCGAGTGCCAGGGCTTCGTGTGTTAGATCATAACCATGGGTGGTTCAAACGTTTATCTTGCATGGTAATACCTGCGACATCGTAAAGATGTTCTGGTTTATTCTCATTAATGACATCAATGATTAAAATTTGCTCAATGTGAACAAATATAGGGATATAAGCTATCAGGATCACCTTAGTTTTATGGTTTTATTGGGTGTTATGCGTGTCAAAGCCCGATCTTCCAGAAGTGTTGGCCGTCAACAATAAAAGTTTGACAGCAACCGTTATAAGAAGGCATCATGAATTTAAGAAAAATACCATGTTTTTACTACGATTTACGTTCAATAAACAATATTCTTAATAGTTCTCAAGACTTTCTTTACACTGATTTATGCATATGTGTTGATTACAGATTAGTAAAAATATTGAAATTTATGCCTTCATTGTTAATGGTGTTATAAGAGCGTGGATTGTTTTGAGAAGAAAAACAGAAATTTGCGTCGATTTCTCGCAAACCTTTCAATGACACTGATCTGCCTCAAATTACAGCAATTAAGCGTTTATAGATTTTCATTTCATTTTCTGATTTGGGTAATAAATTGTGTAACTGAATGGCCTTGCTTTTGTCTTGTTACGGGTCATTCTGGGGATTAGCAAGGGACACAATAGTGCTTGAAAACCTTGATTGCCTTTCATATACAATTTATAGTTGGACAGTAAATGTGTTACGGGTAAACAAAAATGTTTCAATAATTTTATCAGAAAGTTATTGTACTTGGAATGACGACAAGTTCCGTCGATAATGCGGCGCACAATAGGTTTATCGAAGTTGCGCGATAAGCGTACAACCAGAACGAATTAAGCCTTCATCACCTGTTAATGGACTTCGCATTGTGCTGCATGCCAAACTTGTATGTCATCCTGGTATACACGCAAACCTGCCACCGTCCAACATCCTCACCTTCCATTATTTGACCAAAATAGGAGATTTGATTCCAAAAACTTCATTAAACACTTATCTCTTGTTTGTTCCTTGCCCAATAGTCTATGATTACAATTATGGTTATGTATAATGTAGCAGGCTTGGGTTCAGATCGAGTTTACCCGACATGGCTTTGTTGAATGGACAGTCTGCCATCAGAGCTAATCATTTGAAAAGGACAACAAGAGGAAAACCATATGAAATATTCAAACAAATTCGATTGTCGGATGGGAAGAGGGGTTTCAAGGATCTCCAGAGCGCCCGGGGTAAGGAACGTATGTCGCATCACCTGCGAAGGGCTCGCGATGTGATGATACCATAAACAAACTTCTTTGTTGTCACAAATAATGGGGAACAAACGCACAATGATGGCTCTACAATGAGATCACACTGGTTTGTCTTGTCCGTCTGACCACGCTATAGAAAAGAAGTTCATCATTTATTTCTGATTTCCCCCTTCAAAACCAACTTCTTGCATTTTTCATTTCACGTAGCACCGATTTTCATAGTGGAAGTGGAAGGGCCTGATAAGAAGTGGAGGGGTCAATGGGCTTGAATATACATTTTTAATAAATATAAACAAAAAGTACTTTTTATTTTGCAAAAAGGTGCAGGGAGGGGGAGGTATCTCCCTGTCCCTGTCACTAGATGTCTAAATGCATATACTGATAACTTTGTTTCAAAAGTACAGGTACAAATGTAACAACGTCAGAAAAGTACCTGCAACCGCGGACATTGTTACAGTTGTAAAGAAACCTTTCTAAATAGACAACACACGCTTCCAGTCAGAGAACAATAAAACAACACAAGGCCTAAAAGTGCAGCACATCTTCATCGGAACTGGTTTCGATTTTTACGATTTTTAAAACAAAAGCCTTATTTCAAAGCATGTTTGTAAGAACTATTGAAAGTGCTATTTTTCTCCTTTTTCTAATAGAGTTTATTCTCCTCGACGGTTTAACCTAAAGTACGAATTTGTAAAATTGTGCGCCGGAAAAAAGGAAATTTATTGACTCTCATTGCATATTTGAAATGAGGTTTTTCCTTTCAAACAAATACCTAATCTACCAAACCGGATTATCGGTATTTGTAAGTGCAATTAAAAGCTATTTAGATTAATATTGCCAATGTTTACGGACTAGCATATACTGTTTATTTAGGAGTTGACAGTCTTTTATTTGAAATAAAATCTAAATCATTTTAAATTTGGTTTTTACACTTTTTTGCCATCTATTGAACAAAAAAGAGAAACAGACCGATTAAAATTATATAAAAGGCTTTTCATCTGCTTCTATCATCTTAAGCACCTCTCCCGCGGGTCGCCATTGTGTGGTTCTAGGTGCTCAACATTTATTTGACTATTTTAAACATTATTTCTGCTTGGGACAATCGAGATTTGGTACTCGAGTTCCATCGCCTGTGAACTCTCCCGGTAGACCGCTTAAAGCCTTCCTACCTGTTTGCAGGTGCGTTCGTGAACGAAACAAAAAATCGCCAGCCTCTTCATATTAGCAAAATTTACATAACATTTCAATTGTGCCACAATGAACTGATTCAATATCAAATGAAGTGCTCTTCATTTTTTTTTTTTTTTGTTAAAAAGGTACGGTCGTTATTTGAATTATAAACCTGGAATGTTTTTTTTCTTTTTAATGAACCTAAAAGATCTACAGCTGTCGATATTTCTTTAAAAAAAAGAAACACAAATTGTTGAAATTTTATTTCTCTTTATAAATAATTAGTATACTTTGTTGCATACACTTGAACATTTTTGCGTGGCATTACACTATTTTCCCCTTCTCCGTACAGCCAAGTCGATTCTTTCCTAGGGGCTATAAAAATATAGACCTGTCAAGACCAATCCGTTGTACAAATATTCAATTTACAAATTGTTGAATAAATAATTCAAAAAATAAACTTAGATTTCTTAACGTCAAAACAGTTTAGGTTTTCAAAACACCTATGTTGTGGTATATATGGGAAATAGCTGAACAAACGTAAACATTTTGATAAGGACAATTCGCTATGCGGAATGGTTAAAAGTCTTAAAACAACTTTTCCTTGTAAAGTCAAAACAAGGAGCATAATGGAGATTACAGGATAGATCACACAACGAAGAACAAGCGATATTTGTTTTAAACAAATACTGGGTCTCTTTATAAACACAGGGATTCTATCCTCTCTCTGGTCTGTCACGCTAAACTCGGGAAATCAAGTGTCTTGAGAAATTTTAAGACTACGTAACACTTTTATCACATGGGATTGGGGGTAGTGTGGTTCGATTACAAATGAATACGGCTCGTTCAGTTAGTTTATGTCCTATTTAAACTACTAGTATTTCATAAAAATTATAAAGACAATGTAATAAAGTTTGTTTTTTTTCTTTTAAAAAAATACCCCTACACTCAGGGCTTTTAAGCAAATTTTTTCAGAGTATATCCAACTACCCCCCCCCCCCCCCCCCCAACCAAAAAAAAAAAATTAAAAAAATTAAAAAAAACCCTACATTATAGAGCTAACAGTCCCTTGAATGCACTTTATTTTGTTTTTGTTGGGTTTTTTTAGTTGTTTTTTGTTGGGTTTGGGGGGGGGGGGTGAGGGGGTCGGGGGGGGGGGGGGGCTTTGTGGTTTTTTTTTAAAATTGGTTTTTGTTTTGTTTTTTCTTTGGCAAAGGTTCCTGCAGTAATGATTACCAAATTATTAACTGTCTATAATCAAAAGTATAATTGCGCGCACAGTACAGGATTAATTCCAACTGCGTACTGTGAATCATTCTATTATATGAGGAATATTGACATAAAATATTTGTAGACTGGAAGAAAAATACCAAAATAAAAAAAAAAGAAAATGAAATATATTTAAAATTGTTACTGGTAAATGTCAGTTTTGTAATATAAAAAAAATCAATATGTTTTACTAATTGGCATTTTCCGTGTCAATAGCAATCCAAAGGTTTTCATAGAAATTCAATAATTTTGTCATTTTAATTTTTTTTAAAATAAATATAGGGATATTATATAAAGGTCATATATCTACAAACAGAATAGATATACGTCTATAACGAAAATAAATCAGAAAGAGTCCTTTTCCTTCTCTTCTTTATGAAACGTATTTATAATCATTAATACAATTTAAAAGGGTGTGTAAACATGAACGTGTTGGTAGGACTATTTGCAGAAATTATCTCCAAACTAAGAACAATGATTTACAATAACACAGAGGAGACTAAATTTGAACTAGAATTATTGAATGATTGATTTTAAGGATCAAGAAATCGATAGATTTTGTAGAAACAATGAACAAAGAGAAAACTAGACGTTTACTTTCCATAACGATGGTTTGAATTGGTGATATATTATTCACATACTAGCTATCAATATTATGCCTATGTATTTACAGAGAATGTCAAATGGGTATTACTGTGGAATTAATATGTTTGTCAAAAAAACCCGGTGTGTTGGTTCAGGCCTTTGTGTTTTGATAATGTTGATTTAGTTAAAAATGCAGAGCGAAATATTCCCACCCTCCCAGAAGAGATCTTAAAGGAGCGCATTAGTGTCACTTATAATTCGCTAAAACTAAAAAAATCACTTTATGGAAATCATACACTTATCCTGCATGCCAAACATATTCTACCCAAATTTTAAACAAATCGAACAAAACAGATTTGTAAATATTGACGCTCCGGCACATATAAATGATATGTTTATTTCCAGAAAGAAACCTTAAGAGGTGATTGAAAAATAAAGATATGAAAACTTTGTGTATCGGCTTTCCGGTGTAACTATACCTTTGGGGGATATTCTATGACACATTGACATGTCGCTACTATATGTTTTCATTAAACTCATAGTAAACTTATGAGAGATTTTTTCCCAGTGCAGACCGTTTTTTTTTTATTCGCGTAAGTAGACACAGGTGATTTGTAATAACTATCAACTACACTATTCAAAGGATATTTAAAAAAAGAAATTTCAATCTTTGATTTAAAAATCATATTCCTCGTAGTCATGCTTTAATTTGAAGCTTAGAAGTTTAGCATGCTGGGGAAAGTGATGATTCACTCACATATAGAGCGGACCTTTGCCATAGAATGGCATAATTAAAATTTTAGAATTTTAAAAAGAAGCAATGTACATGAGAATCTAAACAATAAAGATTATATCAATCCATATAAATATGATTATTTGTATATTATATTTGTGTACTATAACGAATAAATATAATCGTGTATACTTATCTTATTTGTATACATAATATGATTTATCATATTTCTCTATTGACAAAAAAATATTTATTACTTGTATTCTATTATTAAAATGGTTACCTTATTCCGCCCCCCCCCCCTCTTTTTTTGGCCCTATCGTTGGAATTATCTGTCAATGTTTTGTTTACTGTATAATATTGATAAACCTTTACATTCTCTTTCAAACTTCAGCTTTTTTCAAATTTTTCAGTTTGGCAAATTTTTAAGGGAATTCTTATGAAAATATTACTTTTTACCGTATGAATTTTTGATGTCAAATTTGAACTAAAAATTTTTGATTGACATGAACCCGCATATAAATACATATTTACTGACATCCATTTGTTGTACATTTACATGTATATAAATGCATGCAGTTTTTATACTTAAGATACGGTATATTATATTCGCTACAATCATTTACCAGTAAAACAATGCTTTTTTTCTATAAACGTCTTGTTTTTAATCGTTGGTTATGCATGCAGATGTAATCGCACGGGAAAATAATGTTTCTGTGTTGGTTTCTTTATTTTATTTTTTGATAGAAAAACTGCCAATATAGAAGAAAAATAAATACAAGTATCAAACAACGTATATCAGACTCTAGCTGAACGAATTGATTAGTTCATTAAATTAGCATATTAGTCAGTCTATGATAATTTGGTCTGTATCTTTTTTTCTAAACAGATCAATAATAATAATATTTGTAAACAATATTTTGTAGTTCTGAGCAATAACAAATTGAACATTAATCTTATTTTACGATAACCCATAACTATGCTGAGCGTGGATTTTCAATATTAACCCGCAATAGGTACATTCTATTCACCTAAAATTCAATCTAATCACAATTAAAAGATTTAATTAATTTCTTGTATGTCCGTAAGCCACTTCTTACATGTTTAGATCGCGGTAAAAGACTAATGGATAAAGAATATTAATATGCAATGAACAGTGTAGTTCTCGAAAGATTTTCCTCAAACTATATATTTGAGAATAAAAAACCCTTTGTGTTAATTAGAACATTATTTCATAAAGCGATTAAAAAGTTACGTTAATTACATTTCAAGTCTTAATCTCGTATGGCTAATTTCTTCACGGCGTATTGTAAATCCCTTCCCTCAATACCTATTACTTAATTGTTTTCAAAGGGAGAAGTTAGTCCCTTTGGAAACATCACTTCGGTTCTACTAAGTAGTATTTATGCAGGCTTTAAATACACAGAGCAAACATTTGGCCTGGACTTAAATACTTTAGAACAACTTTTAATACTAGTCCTTAGAATTATCCGTAGGACTGTAAAGTACTGGCAATATACCCAAGAATTCACATACTTATAATCTTTTCTAACCCTGTTGTTTCACAAAATAAATATTTTAAAGGATTATTACACTGAACAATTCCTTTCTATTTCTCGTTTTATTTTTTCAGAATATATCTTATCAAAATGTTCCTGAAAATTGTAAAAATTGTATTGTATAAATTAAACTTAGGCCTCTATCAAATTCAATTTTTATACGTATTTTTGAGAGAGAGAGAGAGAGAGAGAGAGAGAGAGAGAGAGAGAGAGAGAGAGAGAGAGAGAGAGAATGTGTGTAACAGATACGGATACACGATTTGATTTTGGAGCAGGGGGTCGGTGTGAACTGCAAGAAATCAATCTAATAGATACACACACACATCACGGAATTCCAATGTATCAATTTATGCCAAATGCTGGACACTCGATGTTAACAATTACCTCGCTAGCAATCAGAGAGAGTATTGCGCCAATGTTAAACACCCAGTCCAGACTACAAGCAAATAGAGAAACCATGTGGATATGTTGTTATTTCTCGGCTAAATACCCCCTCACTGCATAAAAACAAACAGTTGATTCTCATAAAAGAAACACGGTGGCTGGGAGTTGATAGAAGAGAAAACATTGACTTTAACTTGATATTGGAATCTCTCAGGAAAATGCCCCGTGTTTGTCATCACCTTCTTGTCTTTATTGCTTTCTAACAAATTCAAAAGAGGCTCAAACTCTGGTTTTCGGATCTTCCCGGATTTGATGAGGTGTTTGCGATGAAGAGAAAACAGTTTTAATGAGTGTTTATGTTTTCTCAGTGCTTAAATCACCTACTCTCAGATATTTTTTCAGTCACGCAAAATTGAATTCCCAATTCTGATGGACCACTAAAATCAAATTCGAGGGAAACCCTATATCATTTATGAAAATGTTTTCTTTCTCAATCTGAAAAAGGTTGCTTCGCTGTGGTTCATTTATATTATATTATGTGAAATGATAAAAGTTTGGAAGCATTTTGGTTATTATTTAAAGTTTACATCAATATAATAATTTCTCTCTCTCAAATTAATAGTGTTCAGGAGATTTTCAGAAATTTTTTGGAGAAGGAAAGTGCAGTTGTAATGTGTGGTTTTTTTAAAACTGAACAGTGGGTGACTTTTGTTGAGTAATTCTCCAATTATTTTAATCCTCGTTAAAATCAGACGTGGATTACTTTGACTTTTCTAGGTTTGTTTTAGTTAAAATAAGATTTTGAAAATTTCTCCATCGGATTTTCGATGAACAATGCTCTTATTAGTAAGCTTATTATGACACCGCGGTACAAATTAAGTCTCTACTAACAAACAAATGGATCAACGCAAGTTATGTCATCTTTATACGTTTTATCAAAGGAGTATTTAACTGAATTAGACGATTATATATTGGTTCTTAAATTGTTGTTTTAATGCTAACCAAATATCTTTTCGAAGCGATACTGTATTTTGGTCTGCGAACAAAAGATGTATTTAAAACATTTTGAATACTGTATATCATAAATTGTTAAGTTGGGTAATTACAACTTAAAATACTTGGGTGATATAAGAATAAAAGAGCTTTCTCTAATTCCATTACGACATCTTAATAATAATGTTTTGAAAATTTGTAACACTGACCCAAGTACCTGAAAATCTGCGACAACAGTTTGCCCAATCTTACGTTTTGTTTAGTTTTTGGGATCGGGGTTAGACAATACCAGAATGAAAAGATAACAAAAATATTTTCAAAATATCTCAGGTTAAAACATGAAATTAAAGTCAAATGGAGAAATAATCTGTAACCTGTACCATTTGTTTCTTAATCATTTAATAATCATACCCTTTTGTTGTTATTGGCTTTTCCAATAACATCTAGAGGTAAGAAAGAAGAGAAAAGAAATAAATGATGTCTTAATAAGGGAAATTTAATTTACATGAATTTTCCTGTGTACCAGAAAAATTAGATATTTTTATTCAAAGGGCAAGAAAATAATTCAATACAAACCAAAAATGCTCGACTCGTCTTGAAAGAAATTTTATTGCCATATTTCTACCAGATTTTAAAGTGAAAGCAAGTAGAACACATAATGGTCCGCAAAATGATTCAGATTTTTAACTAAATATATAAACCTAACATTAATACAACGCTACCATGTGTCCAAGCTTCAGCTCTTTTTGCTGCTGTTTCCCCGTCTTTTTTCATCATTAAACTACACATTTCTGGTTATCTAGACTTGATGTCGTTAAATAAAAAAATTAAAACGATTATTTCATTGTACTTGTAATATAGAATTTGGCTTTGAAATATGTTATACCAGTTCATTGAAATCTCTTTTATGGATAATTTTTTATTTCAAAATTTTAAAAATATATTATCGATTTCATAATAATGAAAACTTTTTCTTCAGAAAGAACTTAAACAAAACAAAACACACGTAAATAAAAGTTAAAGGGAAGGTAATCAATCGATCAATCAATAGGAAAAAATGATATAACTACGTGAACTGATATAATACAAGTTTATTTTGACTTTCCAAACAATAAATTTTAAAATTCTCCTCGATGGATCCACGAAAAAAACCCAATGAATAGTCCATAACCAGCATTCTTTGCTGTCCATTAGATATTCTAGTTTTCAAATTCCCTGTTCACAGCCATAAAAAAGTTGGCAAGATTGGATAGACAGCTGGACTAGTGAAGCCGGCGGCCATCTACACAGGACGGTAATTTGTTATACTGTATTCATTGCCTAGAAAACAATCACGGGTTTCGTTTCAATCACATGCTAATCCGGGTTCTAATTGGTAGTGCCACGTGACTACAATGTCTTTTGCTCTTGTCAATATTTGCTCATGGTGGAAGACATGCAGAGTTCATATCTTATAGAGAAAAAAAATGTTTCACAAGTGGACAAAAGTGATGTTTGTGTGAATTAGTTGAACAAAGGAAGTTGATAAACTTATTACTATATTAAATTAAATTCACTAGATAAACAGTCATACAAAATTGACATTGCATAAATCGTGGTATATAAGTTAAAATCGTTAAGTACGTAATTTTTCGAAGCAATGCATGAATATCTTTTTCAACAGGATACTGGTTGTGCATTTTATCAATTTATATATTATGACATTTATATTTCAAAACCAGGATGTGCAATTAGCAATACTTATATCAATTCTAGACCAAAGAGGACACAATCTTTCAATTAGAACGCCATAGGAATTGTTCACATCTGAACACTATAATGTGCAATCATACACTGCTCAAATCATCAATGTATATAATTATTTATTCTGCGCAGGATAAACATTTTCATTTCATCAGTGATTGTGTAATTTCTAAGGTTAACATGTGCTAAAGATTCTAGTCATCGACGTTTGCGTTCCTCTGCAAATTGTTAAGATTATACTCATCACACACATACCAACCCTTACATGTTATTACATGTAACTTGTGCACTTAGTGGTATGCAATTCACTCAAAAAGCACCCCCTCCAAAATAAAAAATAAATAAATAATATAAAAATAAAGATAAAATGCACTGCCTCATATACATACAGGAAAAAAGGTAGAGGGTCCAGCAGTTAGACTAATCGTCTAGCCAAATCTCTCTCTCTCTCTCTCTCTCTCTCTCTCTCTCTCTCTCTCTCTCGTTTCTTTTTCGTTCAGTTTGTTATTGGCGACCACAACCCCAACCACCCGACGCATTTGCAGGCACTGTATCATCAATTTTCTAGACCAAATCCGGAGGGTTTTTTTCTGAATGCCATGTCTTTTTTACGGACGCAGTTTTTCTGAGACGATAAATATTCCTTGCAGGTTTGTTTGTTGTAATTTCGTTACATTTCTAAAGGCCAATCGACCTAATGTCATTAAAATCCCCGAATGATCTACAGCAAATTGTTTGGGATGGGGATAGTTGCAACTCGCAATATTTATCCGACCGGGCCAAAACCAAATAAACATTCCAAGATGTGTTACTAATCAATCAAGTTCTTCACTTTGATATTTCAACAACAAAAGTGGGGATAATTCTTTCAAAGCACCTTCCGAAGAAAAACAACACGCGCGTTTGCGCGCTGTTGACGCTACACGTGGGTAGAATTTCAGTCCGTGTTGTGTTTGTTTCCACGGAGCAATTGTATAAATAAAGTTTAAGAATCTTCCCGCTTTAATTACCACTAATGATTTATCTTGGTCAATTTCATTGCTACAGCTACAGATCATACCAACCTGTCCGGCAAAATGGCGGACTTGTAGAGATTTCAATGTTCTCAAGCTTTGGTTCGAATTCATAGACAGAATTAGTTCATTAATTTATGAATATCTTTGTGTACTTGTTCAGTACGTGTTTCTTTAAGAATAACTGATCAAATAAGATGAAGAAAAAATAAACTTATTAATGGTTGCATTTTCTATTTGACAAAACTCTATAAACCCATTTCAGATTCTATATTTTTTTTCTTCTCTATTTTGAAATTAACAAGATTTCTGTGATTTTAATTTTCTTATTTATTCATTTTTTTTTTATTTATTATTACTATTATTACTATCATTATTTTGCTTTGCATTTTATTCTATGATGAAAAAGCTGCAGGAGATACTTGGAAATAACCTCTATGTACAAGTGACTTCTAAGTAAAAGAGGTTCTAAACCCTATGCATGTATACATGACTTTTAGGATCTGCATCATTCTAGCTAAAGTTGAGTTCTGTTAGTGAAATTTCAAACAAACAACAATTTAAAACAAAAATTGTAAAGGTAACAAATTATATTCATGAAAATGAGAAATGCATGACAATTGCAAGAAGCATTCACAAAGTATATTGCAATTCATGCATGAAATCTTGTTTCAAATATTGATCGATTGCTTTTATAAATCATTCGGGATTCCTTTTATACCAATTTTCATCACTATCCATCTAAGCGTGAGTACAACGTTGATCCATACGTGTTTGATTGCGCCCCTTGTACGCAGGGATCCTCAATCGTGCCGTATTGTACATTCTGAATATCCTCCTCGACATTTGATGGTCGTAAGCGTCTTTGCCATAATTGCTTTCCTAATTAATCTTCTAAGTTTTTTGCTTACAGATCTGTTATTGCGAGTGTAAAACATTTACACTACAATACAACAAGATTTCCCCTGTGTATTAGTTGCCTCGTGCCAGTTCTAAATTGTCAATCCTCCGCCATTTCTGGAAGAACATCGAACCGTTGTCCTGACTCTTGTAGCATTAATAACTTTTATCAATCCTAATAATCTGGGAAAGAAAATTATTTAACTAGCCATCTCAATGCCTCTCGCTACAATAGAATTATTTGCGCTGTTTATCGAATTTGAATTTTAGATATAATTATTTCTCCCTGAAGAGGCAAAACACGTGACCTCTCCGACCTCGCACTGATTGGCTTGTTATGAAGTCTTCCGATGTGTGGTAAATCTTGTATTTTATTGGTAAACTCTTTTGTTGAAATGTAATGAAATCTAATGCAATATCTTTAAACCATATTTACACACCTGAAAGGATATTTAAATGATAAAAATGGCCAAATTAGATACCCGTTTTCCAAATAAAATACTCATATTTTCTTAATGAAAAGTGTCTTGTGCATTCAAGTCGGGAAATTTCTTTATTCAGTTAAAAATAATAGAATTTTAATTGTTAACTTTACTGGGGAAAAATTTACAATAAATACTTTATTACATGGTGCAAAATATCTGATTTTTTATTTAATTTTTTACCCTTTTTGTGTAGTTAAATTCATGTTCTCTCCTTTTATGTCACGAAATATTATTAAAGTACATTGTATATTTATTCAGTTTTTCTTTTATTTTAGGAAGGAGCAGCTCGAGGTTTTGCTTAATTTTCTTTCGAAGATTAATCCCTGTGAACTTCAACTTGGTGTTCAGTCATCTTCTTAGAAACAATAAATATATCTTATAAAAATAGTATAATTATAAGAAATATATGGTGAAAGTTATCGAAGGAACAATTTGCAATTTTACAAAATACGTTTCTTTCATGCGATATAAAGACAAAACTGCAAACATGGTGCAAATATCATTCGGGAAATTAGCTTTGCAATATCGGATCCAGATAATTTTTCAAAGGGGGTGTTCGAGTAATTTTTTCGGGGTGGCGTGGAAAGTCAAGTATGAAACAGCCTCTCTATGGTATAAATGATAAAAGTATTGAATACAATGATCTCCCTTTGTGCATGTCTTTGGAAATACCTTTGCTAAAAATTGTACATGTATCAATTATTTGGTACAACTTAACAAATCCAGTTAATTCCTTCCAGTACTGTATGATGTCCCGACATTCATTATTCCCTTCGCAATTCAATTAACTTGGGCAATGATTTTTAAAGTCAGAAAATGAGCAATATTATGTGATTATTGTTTTTTGAAATAAACTTTTACATTGAATACTAAGTATTTTGATTTCTTTTAACTTTGAAACAAACGATTTTTTAAAATAAATTCCAATAAAGCAAGAATGTGTGTGACACTTCTATTCTATTGGAAAAATAATTATTTTACTAATTATATATTATCAATCAATACTGTTTCATTTCAACATACAGTTTATACATGATACATCTTTTTATTTTCTTAAAGTACATAAACATTTGTCCATGTATTGATGTTGATCCCCCGTAGATCAGTTTTTGGGTTGGTGACCCCCCTCCACTCCACCCCACACACAAACCTAGGAACACCCCCCCCCCCCCCCCCAGAAACGGAAAATGACCCGCACCACGCCAGGCTTTTACTGCATTTAGTATGAATGAAGAAACAGGAGAAATGTTTAATAATTTGAGTTTGTGAATAGAATTTGTTTCTTTATATATATCGCTGCTTCTGAAATATTGTTTCATTTTGATTAAACGGTATAAAACTAATAGAAAATAAAAAAAAAAGAAACCAAACAATGTGTCCAAAATCATTTGAACACAACAAATACAAATGTTGTCTTTTAAACTAAATTGTCAGCTGTGGATTCAGAGGAGGAGGAGGTCCAAAGCGCATTGATAGCTTAATAAGTCTTATTTTCCATGGGTCGGGGGGGGGGGGGGTCTGCCCCCACCCCCACCCCTTCATTGACTCCTGCTTCCTGATCCACACAGGATTAAGACCATATTAAAGAATTTCTTCATATCTATTTCAGGTGCTATGTGTACAATTTAACAATATTTAGAAAGCAGCAAATATATTGTTATATGTACATTTAAATAATATTTAGAAAGCAGCATAATATAATAGTAAAAAGAAATATTGAGCAAATTTTGGCACAGGTTTGAGAAAAATTGCATGAGTTTTTCGTGATTTGATGCCGTTTTCAATGGAAATCTATATTTTGCTCACTGTTTATGATCTAAATAGATAAAAATCTTTTAGCAAATTATAGATTGAAAAACGGCATCAAGTCAAATTTTATAAGTCAGTTAAAAATGTGTTGTATATGATGCTAAATATTAATCCTTGCATCCATTTTTGGAGTATGATTTCTTTTTAGACCTTTGTTGTCAATTTCTGATCTTCGCGGTTCCTTAGAAGCACAAGCCCCTGATTTTATTTGACATCCCCCAAAAATCCCTGTACTATAATAATAACGTTATTATTACATGTATATATAGCAAAGGGAATTATCTTATTATTAAAAGGAATAACAAAGAATATCTTAAACGAAATATTTCAAGCTCAACAAGAATGCAGTGTATTATTGGCCAAAGAGCAAAGTGAGATAACTGTAGCTGCAGGTGTATAGCTCCCGGTCTGAAAAAATTCGGATACCAGGTCGTCCATCCGATTTTTTTTCAGACCGGGAGTACAGAGTTGCAGTTAAGATAACTGCAGCTTTTTGAAAGAAAACTCCGTAAATTAGAAATTATTATATCAGACAAATGGAAAAATAAAACGTTTTATTTGACATCCACAGTCTTCATCTTCCAATGAATTCTCCCCAAACTATAATGGACGCATGCGATATACAATGAATTTCAAGATTCGGAAGTGTCCACTTTTCGCTTAATATCATATGCGTGAATGAATAACTACAGGTAATACACGTAGCATCGGGGAAGGGGGGGGGGGGGGGGAGGGGGCAAGAGTGGCCTGCAACTGCCTCTATCCCTCACTTTTTCTCACAACAGTTTTCTGAAATTTACATAAAGAAAACTGAATTTTGAAGGATTTACCCCCCCCCCCCCCCCCCCCACGACTTTTTAGGGAGTAAGTAAAATATGACATTAAATATAAGTTAAGTAGTCCCCCTCCCCCACCCCAACGGATTAGGAGTTTGAAGATTTGCGAATTTTTTTTTAATCTTTCGGATCAGTCTCACGTGGCCCTGGGATATCTCTTGCTCCTTCATTTATGATTCATGAGCAATAAAAACAAAAACAATGGAAGGATATGTTGCTGCACTTTTATTTAGAAACATAACACTAGCAAGAAAAATATAATTGACTCATCAAAACATCAAAAGAATCATAAAGAAATATTATAAATGTTTTACAGGACTTGATTAATACAAAATCCCACATCCAATTGCGTTATTTGGAAGCTTTACAAATAATGAAATAAATGCAAATAAATACACAAACCACACAAAATTGATAATCACACAGTGATAGTATATATAACTGGACATATCATCTTCAAATTATTCTTTTCAGTAATGCTTACATACAACCTAGTTGTATCACAAAAAGCCATCAAAACTTTCTGCGACATCTGGAAAATCAATTCATTTTTAAATAAGGTTGTGATTGTTGTTTCAGTCTGATGAATAGTAAACATGTACTCTGTAAATGAACAGTTAAAGAGAGGTTGTGATTGTTGTTTCAGTCTGATGAATAGTAAACATGTACTCTGTAAATGAACAGTTAAAGAGAGATAACTCCTGTTATCACAATAAAATCCACCGTCTTTAATACTTAACAGAGAAAAGAGTTTTAAAAAGCAAAAAATGAATATTGTAGAAAGGACTGAGGCGATTTAAACAGAAGGGCTCACATAAAATCATCATTAGCAAAACACTGGTATCAGTTAACAGGTCAATGTACACACACCTGTCAAAAAGAATCACATGTTAACTAGGATCTAAAATTATCTACATGTGTACCTGTAATTGTATACCACTGCTTATCTTCTCTTTGCTTGGTTATGAATTATACATATTTCAAACTTTCAGCCAAAAACACAATGAAAGCTGGATAAAGTAAAGAATTTACAAAAATTGGTAATGAAAGGATAAACATAAGCTGCTATGTTGTCAAAACAAGATTGCCAAAATCATGTTATAACAATAATAAATATAACCATATTTCAGCATAAAAGGAATGCAACGCAAGTCATTCATATCCCTCGAAAAGCATTCCATACCTAATGCTTTCCTTTACATTTCTTGGATATGTACACTACCAGTATAAAAAAATATCTATCCATAGAAAAATATAACTGCTAGTTTGATAATCATTTTTTACTACAGAAAATCATTTGCATATATATGTACACATTTTGGCAACAGTTGAAATGCTTTGATTCGAAATTTGGTGTCATAATGGGGAAATTCATGAATTTGTAGTACCTTGAAAATAAAACATATTTGCAGAATAACACATGTATAAATAAAATTGTGGTCTTGTGTGAACTAATATTAACAAAGTATTTAAAAAGTGCATATAACTGACAATTTCAAAGTAAGTTTGTATCAAAAGAATTTTAGTACATAGCATGTGATATACTCTATTTCTCATTCCCAGGCTACAGTAATATTCTTGTGGAAGGGCATCTAAAAGATGCTACAATATTGCTTTTAGTTACACCATTACAAGACAGGGAAGATACCATACTCATTAATGTGTGTAATATAATAGTAGATCATTAACAGCATACCAAATTAACTCAATGTGTTACAAATAACTTTCTATCAAGAAAAAAAAATTAAATAAAATATGAAGGTGAAATTCTGTCAATGTCTTGAGACTTTACAGCTGTTTGGATTTTTTATATGCTAATAAATTTGATTACAATTAAAAACGAGCAGAAAAAAAAGTAAAAAAAAAAAATAAATGAGACAGATATAAATGACTTCAAAAAAAGTAATAAAATTTCATTCTATAACAAAAGTTTGGAGTCTTTGGCAAGTTGTGCTAGACTGTAGGCTGGTACGAGACCCTGACCCTCCATGAAGTCCATCTGACAGGACAGAGGAACGTCGGTGTGGGTCAGGGCTAGCTTCATGCAGCTCTCGGCGAAGTAGCTGCGTAGATCCTGGTCTAGTACCTCCTCAAGGAAGCGGCGTAGCGGCAGGAGATGACTGGTCCAACCGTCCCATGATGTCAGGAAGTCCTCGACAATGTGATGAAGGAGGCGGGGCTGGGGGAGTAGGTCCTTAGGGGACTTGTTCTTCATGTCTTGCTCTGTTAAACAGTAACATTATGTACATACAAATCATGAAGCAGGCTCAGTAAAACAATAGCATTAAAAGAACATTAAATGAATCCATCATAAACAAGCTAAGACAAAGTAAAAAAATTTTAATCGCTCATGAAATGAATATGTTACATTCTATCATTACAATAATGGTAGAAATTATTTCTAAATAAGTCCAGGTCTGGTAATTATCTTAAAACTAACATTTATAGCAAAATTATCAAGAATTAATATTTGGTAACTTTTTCAAATTTTAGATAAAACTTGGAGGCAATGTACACTTTTTGACATAAATTCAAGATTTTTAACCTTTCTAACAATACAATGTATTCAAAATTCCTTTTCAATTGGTAAGGACCTCCTCAATTTTCACAAACACTAACACACTTTTGTCAGTGAAATTCTTATGAAATTGGTTCATCAGTATTATTGTTCTGCATTACTATTTTTGTGTACCACTCTATAAATCATATCCTGTTAATTTCTGTTACGACATCTGTCATTCTATTTTACCTGTCGGCAATTTATCGTAGTAATAGAGGACGGGGTGTAAAAAATTGGAATGGTGGGCCTCTGCAGGTTCCCCCGTGGCTCGGTTAATGCGGAAAACATCATTACCGGGTCCGGAGAAGTCCTTGCCATATTCCATAACTATTGGAATGATACGAGTGGCGTTATGACCCGATCTTTTAGGCAACTCATCTATAAGGTTTATTGGAAAGTCTTCCAGATAGATAAATTCTACTCCATTGCTGAAAAATACAAATTCTCATTATGACTTGAAGTTCAAGAGTGAAAATATTGGTAATATTAGATAATTAAATCTTAAACTTGACATTTTATTTTTTGAGGTGAAATTGTAATTGCTATAATTGGAAACAATTCCTAATCAATACATGCAAAAGTATCTTTTAATAAAGCAAATACATTCCATGACTCCATGATTTCTTTGTTTTGGAGGGAGGGTTCAAAAGTTGGATGCTTTATTATACATATACGATAAGCATTTCTGAAAGAAATCTTTAACATGGATTATTCTTCGTGATCATGTTTCATGGAATAACAGGCTTCAGATCTGGAGGCTGGAGGTGTTGGTGCTAATTAAATCACATAATTGTACAGAGGGTCAAGTGAATACATGTATAAGGGAAGGTTTGTGTATAAAAATATTTTTGAGCAGCAAGTGTGGATTACCAATAATTAGGAAATATAATTAGGCCTTATTGTGCTATGGTATTCAATAGATGTAGAGATATGCTTCTGGGCGCAAATCTAGGAATGCAAGTTGATCAAAATTTGTACCGTGTTCTTATATATGGATCATTGATGCCCAGTTTTCTCATCCTTTATCAATCATTTTACAAAATTTGTCAAATATTAAAATCTGAATATTGAAGCAATGACTCTTGACCTGGCGAATATCTTTTTTTTACTTTTACATAAAAAAATCTTTACATATCAAAATTTCCACATTTACAACATTCTGGCTGATATCAGATTACTATGGTTTTCTTTATTGCGAACAGCCATAGAGAAATTATCATCAAATTGACATTTACAGTATATGAGTATATATAAGTACCATGCTACTCTACACTTATGTGAAACAAATGAAAAACTGTCATAAACAACATTGTAGATTTCATCATTGCCTCCAGATCAATTACCTTGGCTTATTATTTTCTATGCAGGTGAATGATGTTTGTACAAGGTTGGAAATTAATGAAAAATATGTGCACGACTTTGTGATAGTGGGAGAGTTAATTTTATATGAATCGTGATTTCATCTAAACATCAAGAGACCAATCCCAAGAATTCCAAGATCAGGCTTACTCTTTGAGGATAATGACGTCCCCCAGAATTCCAAACATCTGATAGGTTCCCGAGGCCTCATTCAGTCTCTTCAGGATGGTGCTCTCCATCTGAGTGACCGGGGCAGTGATGGAGGGCCAGGGGACTTGGTGGTACCTCCATTCTAACAGGTTGTGCAAGGCACGGGCTGAAAAAAAAACAGAAGAAAAAATTCTTAATTTATTTACTAGCATAATATGGGTAAAGATTACATGAATAAAAAAAGCTTAGTTTGCTATTCAGTATTTTATACAAATTTTCATTGGGATAAAATTTTGTTTATGGTATTTATAATTTGCAATGGTTTTTTGGGGGGAATCAATTTCATTGTTTTAAAAATACAATACCAGTACTTAACATATAACAATATAAAAATTTAGTTGGGGATTTAATTTTATTGCTAAATGTCATCGATAAAATAAATGAAATTGAATCCCTCAAAAATTTCCCTTCCTACAATATATTACAGAGAACGTATGAAAGAGAGCAAAAATGACAAATGAAAATTGATCCAGATAGAATTTAATGGAAAGCCTGATTGTACACTTAAAAATCAAGCATATGATCAATATTAGACATAGAAGTTCAAATTTAGACAAATTATGTATTCAAACATCATGTACATGATCAATTTTAGTTATATAAATCCAAACAGACACGACTCTAATGCACACGTGGGGATTTAACTCTAACCCAGATTTTTACCTGTGTATCTAAATCCGTGAATGAAACCTCCTGCAGATTTTCTGAAGTCCAGGGAGTGAGTGGCAGTTCCAGCAAAGAACATGCCCGGATTATCGACCGATTCATAGTTGTAGTTGATTTTGGGATACTTTTTGGCTCTCCCGCGCCCTGGTGTTATCACTGTTTTGCTGTTCATCAATAAAAGCAAAAAATATGAATCTCGTATGATCTAATTATTTATAATTAAGGCATGAAGAAAATAAATATCAAAGCCAAGGCAAGAATGAACAGATGATTAGCCTCTTTGTCGAATTCCTTGTATAACCGGTACCTTGTTACATGCATAAAATCAAATATGATTGAGGGAAACTGAACCCCTTTAATGAAAAGCTAGAGAAAAGGGAAGCCTTACTTGTTGAAAATACTCTTATCAAATGTGAAGCCAAGGCAGCGGATCACTTTATCATATGGATCTCTGAGAGCGAAGTTGTCCAGGAAGAAGACAGGGTCCTCCTCATCTTCTTTAAACTGAAGGTGTAGTTTACCATTCTGCTTGACGATTTTAACTTCCTCTAGCCCTGCTTCCAGAACTCCATCTAACGACTTCAACTGATAGGTGTCCAACAAGCCATTATTCACTGCCCTGTATTTGACAATAATTTTGTCAAAATCAGTCGTTTAGTGCTTGAGTTTTTAAATAATAAATATTAAAGCATCCTTGAATTGCCCTCTTCAAATTTATAAAGCGCAAAACATACATTTAAAACATACATGTAGTTATTGCATGTAATAAGAAAAAGCGTTTTTTTTTGTTTTTTTTTATACAGGTTATAAATTTTTGACTTTACTCAGTATAATACTGTACCAGTAACATCTACCTAAGCCAATTTAGACCACAGAATGACGATATTTATGTGATGAGCTGATATAGATTCATATCAGCCCTTCATAGCTTTTAAAAAAAATTAATCTGTGTTTGGTATGTTATTTAGTAAACAATTATCTATCACACATACCCTTTTCCATATCACTACCTGTATCAGCCAAAGAATCCAATATCAATCCCCGGGTCCCCCACCCTCGGGATAATACAGGGTGTGATATGAAAAAGGGTAATAATAATCTCTGTATATTCTCAATTATATAACAGCACACTATGAAATAACATAAGGTATTAGCATTTGACTGACATTTTACTTTATAAATTAAAAATCTTAATATGAAATATAAGCTTCTATATGTACTAGTGCTTCATGTTCCCTTCATATTCCCCTCATATTCCCCTCAAAAGTCCCTTTTTATCACAAGGTTAAGGAAATCTTTATTGTATTACTTACTGTAAATTCCTAATTGAACGTGAGATATTAATATCTGTGTGAAATCGCGAGGAGCACACCTCGAGAATTTTAAAATCTTGATTTTATTTTTCGGACAGATGTAAACTATTTGAAATTATGATAAAACTTCGGCATTCATGATTTTATATTCTTGCGATTTGATGCAAAACTGTTGAATCGCGGAATTAAGTACCGCATAAAATAAGGAATCAACAGTAATCAGCTTCTTCATCTATCTACAAAGTTACTTCTCATGAGAAATCTAATTTTGCTGAATGCATGTCCAACTGAGTGATATAATTTGATGTTCTTTCTATAAAAGGGTTACAAATGGATTAGAGTAATTGAGAACCCCAATATCCATGACTTTAATTGTTCCTTGAAAGCTAGCACAAAATTGCGGCTCTCCCAAATTAGAATCTTTACCAAGAGAACAGTAAATGTTATCGATATGGGATAACCAACAAGTGTTTAAGTTTCTTTTGATTTGTTTTAACCATTGCAATCATATTGATCACTGGCTGACGTTAATGTTTTGGTGATACAGACCTAAGATCTCCGACGTAGTGCGTGGACCAGGACAGCCTCACTCTGGAACGGCCCACCATGTGCACCACGTTAGTGTTTCCATAAATAGCATCGGCCGTCTCAAAGGCTGCATTACCGCGCCCTGAAACATACGATTATACCGTCATTGTCATTACTGTTTAGAGCTATTGGAAATAAATGTCTGTGCTTGTGTAAGTTTCGGCTCCTAATACTTGCGTTCATAAGGCATCAATATATCATAATGCACAACTTGTTATCATTGAGCCATTAACGTTAATACGTAATGACGCCTCTTCTTTGTCTTGAACACAGTCAGAACCATTCATAATTAACAGTCAAATCAAGAGTGCTATTGGCACTATACAGAAATGAGGGTGAGAACGCATATAACCATTAAAGCTCTCTCATGATACATGTATAAACAAAGCGTTCTTTATTGATACAGTACCAGTAGTTCTCCTTTCTTCAATAATAGAACATACCATAATACAAGGGAGTACTGTTATTCTTAATTACATTTCACACAACACATTATACTCCTACATCCTATTTTATTTTAATTAAATAAATTTGTTAATTCCCCAGTTTATTTACAAATGTTAGCAAATCTCTCTTGACTGAAATATTGTTCATGATGTGCAGGAAAAGTCACGATTTTGAAAAAAGCAAAATCACAAGTGGAGAGGTGTCGATTTCAACAGATCCTGTAACATGTTTTTACAATTGGGCAGAAACATTTCCTGGAGTTGACATAACGGTGCCTGCACACTACTTGAAACAAATTTCAAAAGGTAATAAATTATACACATTAATATAAAAGTACCTGATCCGAATCGATAGTTTCACATCTGTGCTGTTATTTCAACATGACACTTTTTTTAATGTACCGGTAATAGACAAGCATAATGGGTGACATTCATCTCTCTCTAACCTGTTCAATATCCAGCCTCAATTTACAAGCTGTATAAACGATTGTATGTATAGTGCCCCCTTCTTTTTTTCATGAATGTGTATTGTTTTACACATTATCCTAAATATTGAAATAACCCCGCAATTTTTTTTTAAAATGCTGCCCGTCATTATCAAGGCTAATTTTACAGTTCATCAATTAATGTAATGTGTAAAGCGTTTTAACAATATCTAATATAACCTTATATACTTTTAAGTCTGATCAACCTACACTGTATGTAACATCTGCATATATATGTATATACTAGAAATATTGAGATTCTTTTCTGAATTTCAGCATCACAGGTATTTTAAAATATGAAATGTGAATTTTGCTTCAATGAAGATTCTCTCTCTCTCTCTCTCTCTCTCTCTCTCTCTCTCTCTCTCTCTCTCTCTCTCTCTCTCTCTCTCTCTCTCTCTCTCAATTATTCTTCAGTTTAAATTTCAATTATTTTTTAGTAAACAATATTCCTGCTATTTAGTCTGAAAATTGACCTACATAATTGCATAAACTAACTTTTCATAAATCTTCAAATAAGAGAATTGATTTATCTAAAGGTACAATTATAAGCTGTCAATAAAAGGTTTCCAGCAAGCCTCATAATGGTAGAAATATAACAACTTTCAGCAACTTATGACAAATATGCTGAAACTGATTAATGTTTTAATTGATACTGCCAGATAAAGGGCTAATTCTCTTTTCAATCGAATGCAAATTTACTTCTATATTTAAGAATAGAATGCAATAGAATGCAATGTATGACGCATTTAAAGAACAATTTCCTCAGCCTTGTTTCTCTACAGTTCTACAGAACTATAATTAAATTCAATGACTACATCTGTAGGATCTTCTAGAGTTAACAAACCTCTAACTGACCAAGATCAATGAGATTTGCCATTACAAGGACCTGAAATCAAGACATGCAGTTCTCAAGTCCAGGAAATCCTAAGGATCATTATCAGTGTACCTAATATCAGAACTGATTGCCCTTCAAAGTCTTCAGGATTGATTGAAACATCTTCGTAGCCAATCACATGCTCCATTCCATCCACGTTCTGCGGGACGTTGGGGGTTGCTATTCCAGTAGCCACCACTAACTTTCTAGAAGAGAAAAGAGATTTCATAAACAAGGCTTTTTTTTCATTTTATTTTTTTTCTTCAATCAATCACAGCCTCCTTGATGATTAGAGAGATCTGTGATGTGGGAGCAGCAGCCATCAGTGGTTTCAGACTCAGGTCTCAAAGGAAATCAATTGATAATCAGGGAATATTAATCATATTTGTGGAATTGAGGAACCAATATGATTACGGATTCCTCTTAATCTCTAATTTCTGAGGATAAGAATCAATATCTAAGCAAAAAGTCCCTTTTTAACATGCAACAAAATTTCAAGCATCATTAACATTACTGTTGGGATAGTTCTATATAGGTGTAAAAACAGAAGACAGAAAATCTACCAATGAAACACAATCCCATTTATACAATATTTAAAAGATCTCTCAAATTACCCTGTTATCATGAACATTATACAGTAAAACTCGGTTATAGCGAAGTCCTAGGGACCAATGGATTTACTTCGTTATATCCGTAATTCGTTATATCCGTATAATGAATTCGTAATACTAACTGTAGCGAATTCACTATATACATGTTTTCTTTCACCAGACTATAATTTTTGCTAATTGAGGCTTAAAATAAAATTCATTCTTTTGATACCTTTAATAATCGGATTGTGAATTGAAAAATTTATATGAAAAGAAATTCATTCAAACTATTATGTTAAATGGCAGTGCAAACTTTTTAAACTGTAAAAAAAATTGTTATAAAAGTGTGAAATTTCGTTATTATTCACCTCTACGGGACTCAAAATCAGTTCGCTATATCCATGAATTCGTTATATCCGAATTCGTTATAACCGTAAAATTTTGCAAAGATTTGTTAAGAATTTTACCGGGGACTTAAAAAACTTCACTATATCCGAGAATTCTATATCCGTGTTCGTACTAAACGAGTTTTACTGTATACATATATTGGTTAAACTCTCCTATTCTTTGAACTCTTTATTCCAAACAAAAATAGGGGGAATTTTACCAATAAATTTTTCATCATCTCTTTTTTATTTTTTATGAGTTTAACCTCAGACATTAGCTGAGTGTAAGTCAAGAATGGGACTCATTGTCTGGTACATAAATTCATCCTCTTGTACCAACCTTTGAATCCCATTGCAAACTATGTATGTGGTTAATAAATGATAATACTGTAGCTGAGTGTAAGTCAAGAATGGGACTCATTGTCTGGTATATAAATTCATCCTCTTGTACCAACCTTTGAATCCCATTGCAAACTATGTATGTGGTTAATAAATGATAATACTGTATAAAGGAAAATAATCCCCCCCCCCTTTTATTTTCGCCCCTTTCGCCCTTATTATCAGTGGACAAATTTAAGACTGGGTGAATTCCAATGTCTTAAATTATCTCTCTTTTATCAAATACACAACTATATCTGGGCAAATTCAGGACATGGCGAAACTGTTTGCAAGTGTAGAGGGACGAAAATTACATGGGGCAAAAATAACCCTGTATACAGTACCGGTACATTGTACCATTTTACTAATTAGGTTTGTTAATGACTCACAGTCTACAGATACAGTAACAAACCTGATAAGAGCTTTGTTTTGTTTCCAAAACCTCTTGTACATGTAATAAACTCATAATATTGTAAAAGGAAAACCTTTTTGCTGCTGCCATGGTTATAGACCATTCGGTATATATTGGTATTACGCAACTCACACCACAATACAGATTTATGTATGCAGTCACCAAGCACATATTTAACGTCTTTTATCCAATGACAGTATACAATTAAAGTATGCCATTGATGGAGTCAGCAAGATTCCATGGAGGGAAATAGGCTTGCTTGAGGGAAACTGGAATCTTGTCAAATCCCTCAATGGTATACTTTCACTGTTTTATACCAATACAAACATTCAATCTGAAAAAGTTCAAATTAATATAATTTTTCATGTATCCAACAAGTTATAATGTCAAAATAAATAAAATTATATTGCACCCGCGTCGTATTGGTACGTGACGTAGGCAGGTTATGTTAAATGATAAAGATGAAGATAAGTATAGCCAATCAAAAAGGACATTGCAACTAGAATTAAATCATATGGTTATGAATATTCATGATTTTATTCGAAATATTTCGGAACTTTACCTCTGGTTAACAGAAATTACATAGTGTTCTGAATAGGTGTGTATCAGTTCATCGAACTAATGCACCTGTACACTGTCTATAGTTTCACTGCAATTACATACCCGGTATATAGTGATCATTGCACAAAAGCTGATAGAGAAGAGATTAGGAATTTATAATGAGAAAGGATTATAAATGATTGGGATTCATGACAGCCCCATTTATTAAATGTATCTTTATCATTTGTGTCATGTAAATTACCCGGTAAGTTTTTGTCCTTAGCTCTGCTTATAAGTCTATATTCAACGGTATAAATTTACTTGCAAGGAAATCACAATCATAAAGACTTTATGCCAATAAATCTTTGTAATTCATCATAGGAGAAGATTTTTAGTTAACTGACCACAAGCTTATTACAAATGATACTGATAAATATTGGCTAGCAAAACACTGTTTATGGAATATTTCCTCTCTTATAATCAATGCATAAGTGTTAGGATCCCAACCCTTGCACTATTTACACAGTAAATCAATGGCATGGATTAGATGCTCTGTGATCGAGAGCGTCTCCAACATCCATTCTATCCATAAGGAGGCTGGATGGTCAACAAATTACCCATCCGATCTGCCATAAACTATTATTTAATAAAGGAAAAATCCAAATATTTTAGGGTTAACATATGAATAGTTTCCTATTTTATACATGCCGAGCTCTTCATCAAAAAGAGATTAATAAAGTCTAAAATTGGCAGTGATCATCCAGTCCTCTTAATTCTAACCCAGTGTCAGCGATCCTCTGGAAAACCTCAATGGGAATGGTAGGCAATCTAATTACAAATTCTCATTGCTCTGCTTTGTTTAATTGTATTTAAATATTGATGGAGCCATTTGGTTCACACACACACAATTTCATCTGATGATCATGCAATCAACTTGATCTTTGAAAGAAAAATGTTTGCTTTGCGAGAGAGAGGAAAAGAATCAGATTTGCAAATTTCGGCTGCTCTGACATTTTTAGATGGCATTAGCAAATCAAAGTTGTTTGTCAACGAGAACTGGACGGTAATTTCCTGGGATGGTACTAAAAAGAGGAAAATCATTTCCTGCCAAGAACATCAAACTGTTCTTAGTTTATTGCTCTAACCATAACAGATTTAGTGCAATCGGAATAGAAAAAACCTCAAGACGTATGCTTTCTGAGTTTTAGGGTTGCAATTATGTAATAAATAAAACAAGGAAATAGTCAACCGGATTCAAGCTACACAAATTTTCAATTTCTTTCCATTTTAATTGCATGTACAAGTATTATTTGATCATTAATATGGTACAGCAGAGAGATTTTTGCTATACGGATCTTACTTGTGATGAATTTATTGTGGACATTTTAATTGCAGAGTCCTTATAGATGGTTATAAATATAATCTAATAGCTTAAGGAATTACATTTCCTGCATGTACATATACACTTAAATTCCTGAATTCCATCAATAAAACAAAACTAATTATATGTAACAATTGATCTACTAGCTAGTAAATCACAGATTTCCTAGCCGTTTTCTGATGCCAATTCTACCAAACATGGTGTAATAACACATAGGATGGACAGTTTTGATATACCGGTATATTATCTTCTTCTTAATGTGTTATGGTATCTGTACTTAGTACTTAATTCATCTTAACAACTTACTGCTCTCTGATTTATAGCTTCCTTCTGTCAAAATCTTGGCTATATGATCAAAGAAAAATATAATTAGGTTTTAAACAGTAAGTCCTAGCAAGACAAAGTAAGTCAGACCTAATTAGCTTGCATTAGTAATCATCCTTTCGCTTGTCAAAGATGTATGACAATGAAAGCTTATAATGATAAATAACCCCCCAATAAAAGTACCTTGGTATAACCATACAGGCCAAAAGTTTCTTCCCCACTCTTCAGCCTCAGAATTTAATAAGCCACAAAAAATCCTTGCAAAATTCTAAAATTGTATGCATGAGCATCACATTATCAAAAACTTACGAGCAAGTGTACTTCTGACCATTTCCGTCGTCCATTGTATACTGGTCCTCTTGTCGTTCGATGTTCCGGATCTCGGTGTTGTACTGGACATTTATGCCTAGCTTCTCTTTGTAATCATTTAGGTATTTTACAAGTACGTCAGCATGGGGAAACAACTCTTTGGAATAGTGCCGCATTAAAAGAGAATCGTCATGACTTAGTAAGGAGTTCCAGTCATGTCGCATATTGAATTCTTTGTTGGTTTTGCCTGTGTTTCTCTTATTAATGCTGATGAGTTTTCTGTGGCGAGGATACTTCAAATAAAAGCTCCCTGTCCAAAAAAAAAAACATTCAGATAATCACTTTTTCCAAATACATGTATACACCTGTATTATAGTTTAGCCAATAAAAATGCCATATTTTATCAGAAAATACTAAATCAGTTTGTTTAAAATAGTAATTTCTCTCAAAAAAATTTTCTTTGGGAAAAAAAGATGGTTATATATAGAGTGCAACTACCACCGCTCCTCATTCTACAGTCATCAGCACTCTAACTGTATGCAATAAATATATATTTTTATAACAGTAACTTGATCCAAAGGGCCGGATCGCGTCGAGTTGCCAGGCGCGGATCATCAGATCATTTTTTTTTAACGGGAGGCGAAGCATCGAGTTTGATCTGATGATCCGCGTCTGGCAACGAGACTTGATCCTGGTCTTTGGATCAAGTTACTGTTATAATGATAAATTTATTATATACCCTTGTCCATTTTTCAGTTTTAATTACAAAACTATCTTTATAAAAACAATTGTATGACGTTTACTTATTTAACAAAGATATTTATTGATGAACTCTTTTAAAACGCGCTAAAATACAGGCGTTATTTTATGTGTAGTACATCATCAGTTTCAGAGAATGGTGATACAGAATCAGAAAACTACAGTCTGGTGATCCGGAAAATTGGATCACAATCTGTAAAATTGACAGTTTCCAGAAAGGAAAATTGATGGGTATATAATAATTGCATCTGTTGATCTAAAGGGTCCTCCAAACCCTACAGTGACCTAAACTTATTATGACAGTACTTTACAGCATATGACGAATGGAACAACTTATTATTTGTTATTTATATTGATGGATTTTTTTTGTCTTAATTCATAACTCCTAAGGCAAAGCATCAGATTTTGTGCACTTAAAGAAGATCCCATGTTCGATTTTGATTCCAAATATGGCAGGGACTGTTGTATAAATGAGTTGCAATACATTTTTGAAAAGTATATTTTTTTTCATTGAAATGCCATTTTTTTTAACCTTTTTAAATTGTGCAAATTCACAAAGACACTCCAGGTAAAAAAATACCAACAACTTTCAGGTGAAAGACCTTTTGTATTCCTTATGGGTTTTTTTCTTCTTATTTTTCTCAGCTTTTATTATTAGATATTGAAACAATTTTTTCTTTATATAAATCGCCATTTAAAGTTATGGCACCAAATGACCCTTAATTTGCCTGATAACTCCCAGACCTTACCAAGTTATTGCCCTTTGTGAAGGAAATGCTTGTTATTGCTAGTCCTTGAAAATTGACTAAAACCATAAGCATAAGAGACTTGGGACTTTAACCAATGTCTTGGGTTCATTTAGAGGCCCCCTTCTAGCAATTATCGCCCCTGAAAGTTTCTAAATTTCAATAAAAACACTAACAACTTTTGAACTATTCACCATAGAGACATCAGATCACTTGGGATGGAAGCGCCTACCTTGGCCGATCAAAATGACATAAAGGTCAAAGATCAAGGTCATTAGAAAATCTGT
>CM065925.1:18443521-18461021 GCA_033439105.1 Magallana nippona
ATGGCATTTTGCAAACATCATGAATATAAAATCGCGATAAAAATCTTATTTTTCGCATGCAAAATAAACTTCAACATTTTTATATTATTTCAGGTTTTATCCTAACTTATTCAAACCACCAACTTATATATCAGTATGCTTATTACAGAAAATGACAATACTGACTTAGGAATAATGTCTACCGGTTAATAATAATCGATCCAATAATTCTCGTTTGCGCATGGAACGAAATTCTTTCATGTCCTCTGATTTCATCATCTTCCGGTTATTGCACCATTCCATGAATCTGAAATACAGTATTAAATACACAACACAAACTGTCGGATGAGCCGTGGTGTGTTGGTTTGATCAACTCACTTCCAATGAGCCGAAAGCATCTGGATCCGCCTGTTTGTCATGCGACGTCAGTCAAATGGCAGCAGGTATCCAACTCACCAATTCGATACTCATCTTTTTTATTTTAGTCTTGAGACTTATTTGATATTGTCAAAATTTATTTGATCTAGTAACAACTTTACATATATATTCTTGCGGTAATATATTTTTCATGTACCTTATTTTCGAAACATGAATATATAGATCATGTTTTACGGTACTGTGAGAAAATGTCTCACACATTTCAGTTGTGAATAATATTCCCTGAAATTCAATGTACATTTACTACATGATAGTCTACAGGAAATAAGATTATAAAATTTATATATGATTAAGAATAGGCCACAAATAACAAAATAACAGAAGAACAATCATCATTCCATGTGTAAATGCCGCATTCTGTTTGTAGCAAGTAAATAGTGTAAGGCGAGTTGTCGAACGTCCCATGGAGTTGTGCAATGTTTACATACCTATATCGAGACATGAACAGCGGGGTGAGCCGTGGCTCGGTGGGTTGAAACTGATTCTTCTACTGAGACTAAAGCATCTAGATCTACTTCATGTCCATCGACTTCTCTCCTTGGATGTGGAGTAACCACCGGTCTAACTCGATACTCACCTTTTTTACTTTTAAAATGACGAAGTGTCGTTAAAGAAAAGAGGCATGTTTTTTGTGATAACTGTCGATGATTTCTTTTATTCGATATTATGTCTAATTTTATTTATCATAAGATTTGGGCGATTAAAATTGTTATGTTTTTTCGAGCTGATGGCGGTTAATTTTTTATCCATTTATTTTAGAAGGATATGTTTGCAAGTATTATACAGTAATAATTTTAAACTCGTTTTTATAACAAATTATCGGGGGGGGGGGGGGGGGAGGGGAGGGGTGGAGAGAGGAAAATACTTTAATTTAAAATGTAATGTCTTGCTAAATTTTCTTTTATAGAAAATGTTTTGGGATTAAATGTTTAAATCATTGGGGTTTTTTGGTTTTTTTTTTTTTTTTATCAGTATTTGAATTTAAAAAATATATATAGCATGCATTCATTCAATTAGGTTTGTATTTCAAATACGTCTAAAACTACTGAAAAAATTAAAATTTATGAGTACATCGTGAAATAATTAAATTCATTTTGTACGTATTTACTTTAGGGGGTATAAATTTTAACTTTTTTAATTTTGACACTTGAAAATGTTATTAACTTGATTTTCAGAGGCGATTTTGTAAAAAGGAATTTATTAAAGAAACTTTTTATTTCAAATTTGAACACATGAAAGAGTTTGCAGTGCGTGTTCATTGCAAATTTCCTTTGTCTGAATTGATTTGTGTGCGAAAAAAAACAGCATAAAAAATCGTAGACTTGTCTAATCCAGTTTATACCAGTATAAAGATAACTAACCCCCCCCCCCCCCCCGGTATTTAATTTATTCCGTGTGATTCATCATAATTAGTAATACAAGTAGTACAACGAATTGTGCGTTAAGAATGAATTAAATAATGTTGAAAGAAATGTTATGCGGACTTATATGTATATTCAAAAAAAGTTTTTATGTACATGTACATTGTATGTGGGCATGTATAAATTAGTTCTCATTACCAATCAAATAGAATTGCCTGTTACATATGTTAAAACAGAAATTGAGACTGGTTACAAACTCAAATCAACCGGTTCATTTGATATATTGTTTCTATTGCTATCTCAAAGAAAAATTAAGCAATTTCTTACCAGTTCTTTAATATTCGTAAATATCGATGAAGCAAAATTAATAAATGTTCTTAATTTTTAATTTTTACATATATACATGTATTTAAGCCCATCACTTTCAAAATACTGGTAAATTCATCAAATCATATGATTACTTATGCACATTTTACCGGGGCTTAAACTGATCAATTTAAGTACGCAGGCGCTTCATTTACAAAGACAAGGGAAAACTGCAAATAACTAAACGCACGATTACCCCTGCATTTTACATAAGCGAAAAACATTCCAATGGATTCGCATCGTTAAAACTAAATGTTGTTCCATTTGTGAAATGATATTTACATACATTCACCGCGAGTTTGAACACAAAATGATCGAAAATGTCAGCTGCTTCGGCCCAGAGTAAATTAAAATGTCAGAGAGTTATGAGGGATGGTAAATGTTATTACATTTCTGAGGGAAGGGAAATATTTTTTCTCGAGTCTCGTTCGATCTCTGCTTAACCGTTGTTCTGCATGTCGTGCATGCTATATATTGCTTGAAAACTCGCCCTTTGTGACGCTGGTTTTGCTAATTTGCACGTGTAAGTTACTAACTTCCGTTGTAAATCGTGAATTAACGGAAACTTTTATTGTAGCAATTAATTCATAAAAATGAACTTATCACTTTACGGGCGTTACGAATGGGATTTAAAGAAACAACTGGGATTTATGGCCCTGGCATTTGGAGGGAAGTTCAGAAAAATTGGCTCGTCGACATATTTACAACGAAACGTGCCATTTTGACAATTGTAAAGTACAGCATCCAATTACCTCCCAATATAAATTCATTTAAGACGCACTAATTATTTCTGCTATCATTTTAACCCTTTGACACCGAATCAAGTATTTCAGAACAGCCGCAACTTTTGTATTCTATATTTATATCAGTTATGTATTTGGGTGTCTCCACATAATTAAGTACTAGTATTTACAGCGCAAACGAATTTATTTAGAATAATACGACCCTCTTATTTCGTATGACATGGTCGCCAGACATTCGTTATCTCAAAGTATAAGGATATTTCTCCCATTTTGCTAGTGTAACATTTTTTTTCCTGTAAACGAGTCGAAGTCTAATTGCAATTTACTTGCCTTCCGGTCATTTTTTGCCTGTTATTTGGAAACATCGCTACAAGTATGCCAATAAACAATTTTCCGTGTCCATCGTTTTATAAGCCTAGATTTCGCCGTGCCACATCATTGTGCTATGTAAAGATTCCCTTTCAACAGATGATTATTTAAGCCTGAATACTTCAGAAGATTAAACACGGAAAGACGACAAGTGAAGCAGATCATGGCTACTGTCCGGAGATTAGGGCGATTCTGATTGAGAGTGCACACCATGCAGAAAATGCCCTAAGAACCGTCCGCGAGAAAATATTGTTAAATCAAGATAAATGGAGGCGGTCACTATTAAATTGATTCAGTAGCATCAATTACAAAAAGGTGAACACTATTTACAATATGCCTGTTCTTCCTTCTCTAATCAATAATGATCTTGCCCACCTGTTCAGTTTTCATATGGCACCATTAGGCTATTTCGATCCTGTCTAATTTTGTATTGCAATAGAGACCTTTTTAGTCAATACAACGTTAACCCATGTTATGATACTTCAAAAATGGCTTTATTTGGTTTTAAATTAGAATTATACACTTTTTTTCTCGTATTGCTGAAGTACTCGGTATGCAATACAAAAAGGTGGTGTTGTTTTTAGTGGCCCTGTTTTTTCGTGGTTTCTATGTTTCAGCCTAATCTCTGTCATGTTTGGGTGCGTTCATTCCAGCGGCGTGGATGTCTGGCAATGTCTGCTTTATTCAAAGCAAACGTCTGCTCAAACCTTCACTGTGATCAGACATTCGAATCTAATGAGCAACAACATCAAACAACTGTTTTTCTTAGGCTTTGACCAGGAACAATTCAAGTCTTCAGCAAAAAATTGCCATTTCGGTATCTGTACAAGTAATCTACTTATACGATACTGGTGGCCCTCTTTTTGTTGGGGTATATAATGGTATGATAACGATGATTTTGTTTTCTTTGGAGTGGCACTCTTTACATTTGTATTATTAGGGAACAGCACCACCCTGCGGGGATGCAATGTTATTAAGCCGCACTTGAAATCGTAATGCTTATGAAACGTTCAAATAAGTGTAAACAGAATTATGGCAATTAGAAATACACAAGAATTACAAAAGAAGCTTTTATACTCTCTCTCTCTCTCTCTCTCTCTCTCTCTCTCTCTCTCTCTCTCTCTCTCTCTCATATATACATGTATTGTGAAGCAAAGTGTTCTGATGTACTTCAGAAAAATATTGTCCCTATGGGAAAAATATATGGTGTCCATGTCTGGTTGTTTTCTCTAAAAATCTATTCCTGCTTGCGTACAAGTGACTCCGAAATCGACAACTTTAAACAGCTGGTGTTTCTTTAAGATTAATTAACACATTTATGTAACAGTGTGTATTTTAACCCAACGACCACATACTGTTTAAATCTTGGCTAATACAATTCAGTGTATAAAACAAACAATTCATTAAAATATTCGTTTTTCATTATTTTTTTGTTTTGTTTGAGTTTTTGTAGAGGAGGACATCCTTTGAAAGGTGTTAAGAAGTACTAGACACGTACACCTAGTCAACGATTTATTGAACCCGTTAATGACATTTACTTAAGAACACCAATCAAATCAAATAATCCAAAAAGGAAAACAAACATTGACACAAACACTTATTTCACGCAAAATAAATGAAACAAAAATCTTAGGAATTATTTAAACAAGGTAAAAAGTGTTCATGACATTTTCACACAAATCGGATTCGAATTATAATAGGGAACCCAATCAGGAGAAGTTGAAATTCCGTAATAATTGGTCACCCTGCGTTTTTAAATCAATTGTTATTCGGAGGATTTAACCATTTGCACAAAGGCATCTCTCTCACAGCTGGGGACTTTGCCCGAACCGTGCATTTTCGTGCGATTCATCTTCACATGAAAAACAAACTTGGCAAATTTAAAATAAACATTGAATAATATTGATCCCGGGTTTTTGATATTTTCAATCGATATTTACTTTGATTAGCAAAACTGTTTAATAAGAAGGACATTCCGCGTCATATTTTTCTATTCATAAAGCACGGCTGTTTTGTATCCCGTCCGAGGTAACTCGAGTTACAGGTGCAAGGGTTTGTTTGCATGTTGACATAACCGAAGAAGCACTCAACTCATATTAGAAATAACAAATGCATTCGTCTCATTGACGGAGGGGAATTTCAAGTGGAAAATGAAAATAAACATGCACAACTTAAGAAGTTAATTTTCTAATCCTTTAAAATGAATTAACTACTCACAAGGGCTATTAATATTTCATTTTATATGTTTTAAAGATATTTGCTTTTATCTGAAAAGTATTGAACGCCCCAAAAACGACTCAAGCAATATGGATATTAGATTTGTTTATAATTGCAATGTTGCCCCTGAAGAGGGTGGAATGCCATTTATAATTGTTAATATTTATAGCTGTACAACTCAGGGTTAAACGAGATGAATGAGTCGTTGCTACATGCATTATGAAATGAATAAATTGTTTGAAAAGAATGAAAATAAAATAAGTTTTACGTATTCACTAACTTTATATTAAATAAATCAAAATTACAAATATGTTAGGATATTTGGGCTACATTTGATCATTTCATATCTTGTCTAATTCAATAAATCGACTGCATCGTACTCAGGACTGAGGGTTCTATATTTAAAAAAAAGGTGTCAGTCATAAAATAACAGCTTTGTGTAAATCGTGAGAATCATAATGAAGGTAACAAATGGGAGACAAAAAACGTTAAAACATCGACAAAAAATCTCATAGAAATAATCCGTTAATGCTCAATTCCGGAGGATAAAAAAAGAGATTCATTTCTAACAGGTTTGCAATATGTCATCGTAAAGTAAACTTCGTCTGTTTGCCCATATAATCTCATCGGATAGATATCGACTTAAATGGCGCATCCATTTGAAGCATTCACAAAAAGACCAAAGGATCAGCGGAAGAATATTTCTATAGTTCTGTGCTCAGGCGGAAGTCCGTGTTAGTTTTAGCTACCATTTTATAAACAAACTTCCTTTGAAAAGTTGTCAAACATTGTGTTTTTTTCTAATGAAGTTTCGATTTCTCTTCGATGTTTTATATGACTCGCTCATGTCATTCATAAACTTATTATGGTTGCAATTAGACTTTTATTTGTTTAATTTTAGTTTTGTTTTATTTGTAACAAAAAGTTATCGCAAGGAAAATGGGGATTCCGATATAATTATTAATTGGATCAATAAAACACAACTTGTAACAAAGATGCAATACAACACTTTGGTCTATTTTCGCAAGCACATTTATATAAAAATAATAGGTAAACATTCCAAATTTTGTGAGTATGGACACATTCTGTAAGAGAATGCACAAACACAAATTATGACGTAATTATTTAAATGATTGTTTCAATTTATTCAGCTTGTTTATATCTTTATATAATATTTCCAAAGAGAGAGAGAGAGAGAGAGAGAGAGAGAGAGAGAGAGAGAGAGAGAGAGAGAGAGAGAGAGAGAGAGAGAGAGAGAGGAGTGGGAGATGAGGGAAAAGAGAGATGATTTATGCACAGATCTATGGATTAAGCTGAGTAAACGTTTGTGCCTGTGATCTCGCGTTGGAAACAACCTTCTGTCATTTCAGACAAACATTCGCGGCCATAAACCGATCTCTGGATATCAAATCTTAATGGTCGCTCGGGAAGCCATTTTAATATGTTTTTGAATGGCACAATTTATGGCGAATTCAATTCTCAGCCGAATGGTAGCACCGATATCGCGGGCCAGTCCTTTGTTTCTTATTGACCACTCGTTCGGTGTCCCAGTTGCTATTGCAAACAGATCAAATAATCGGGATACATTTATAAAGCTCTGGCTCTTTGAAGTAGATATATTGAGTCTACGAATGGATATATGAAATAATTATGTAATCATGTAATAAGGTAGTGTAAATACCTGCAAGAATCTTTGATCAAATTCAGCTGTTGGGGAAAACTTGACGGAATCTTAGCAATGATGCGAAAATGTTTTGTAAACGGTTAAATGTCAAAAATGCTCTTCAAGAAACTTGGAAGACTAAGCAAAAAATTATTACCATATGCTATTCTAGGTATATGTCGGCTATGTTTCTTTTACTGTCTTTTATGCCATATGTAAAACATTTCTATGTTAATTCTTTTTTTTATTCTATTTATATCAACTTAAAGTGAAGTCGCTAAAATACTAAGTCGTGTTTTAGATACATGTATGGTATGGTTTCTTCGAAGTTAACAAAAAGTGTATACCTAGTGGTACTTAGTTATGGCAAATATTAAAGGTAATATAATAGTACTTTTTTATTTCGAATAGCCATAGTATTTTTGATATTCTTCAATTTTTAAAAAATGTATTCTTATTTTTCTTTTTTTGTAAGTATAATGTGTACGCAAAATCTTCGCGTACTTTTTTTTCTATAATGGCACAATTTGTGCTTCGTTTACCTATTTCATTAAAATGCTAGGATCTGTAGTTTATACTTGTATCGTATTTGTATATATCGCCATCCAACGCAAGTTTTGTTCAATTGTTTTAAAAAGCAATATACATGTATGCCTTACGCTGCATTAAAAGTTATCTATTGCAAAGACTACTTCTTACATAGTCCATTTTATGCCCAACAAATGCAATCTCTATTTAAGTATAAGAATGACAATACCATACCAATTACAATTAAGAATCTACTATTTGGAAGTGAGATATTAACATTACAAAATATCTTACTGTTATTTGATTAAATTCATTCCTTTATCAAAACTACAAACTGATTCAAGTAAGTCGTGTAAACATGTACATGTATATATATTAATATGTATTGAAATGGGTGACGTTAACCATTTTTATCCTATATTCTTTTTATTGTTGTATTTGTTATTTCTCATGTAGTTTTTCATCCGTGTAATCTTGTTGTCATTTTCGTCTCATTTTTTCCACTCATCAGCTAAATTAATTTTTTTTTTCGTACCTGGACTACAGGAGAGAACAATATATAGACTTTTTTGCCTGCTGTTTGGTCCAATTCAATTTATTTATATATTGAATAAAATAGTTCTTAAATCAATCTATTGGAAAGACAGTTAATTTAGGTGGTACGGAACGCCTGTAAATATTAATGTGGATAAAAGAACAATATAATCAAAATACTTTTACCTGTTTAGAATTTTCAAATTTTTTTCATTATTTGATCAAATAATATGTTTTAAAATGTTTTAGTAAATTGATAATCATAAAATCCCCAGCGGGATTCGAACTCATGACTTGCAGAGTACTTACGCTGTTAGATAACAAATTTGAGAAAGAAAAAATGTTTAAAATTTTGCTTGATTTTATTGTTTATTTTGATAGGCTTTATCTCACAATATAGAGGTGTCCAATACCACCTTGAAATGGATAAAGGGGTTTTTTTTATTCAATTTACTTTTAATGTAACACTAGCTAGATTGTGTGTTTTAGATACCAATTAAGACAGAATTACAAATTTTACAAACACAAACTAATTTCATAGTATAATTTTATTGTAATATTATAGTATCTTTATTGAGAATCGTATTTACCCAACCAGTTCTAAAGCAATTATCAAATTATGAAGAATGTCAATGAAGAAATTTTAATAAAGGTAAAATCCTATGCATAAAATTTTCCATCGCCACAATCATTAATTTTAATTGATAATACGTGCATTGAGATTACTGAATTATTATGAATATAACCGATGAATAACAGCAAAATTATTATTATTATTATTATTATTATTATTACGTATATAATTGTTGTCATATTGTAAAATGTGCGACATGTTCAGGAAACAACTCCAAACGATACTAGATGTAATTGAGGCTGTATCATAGTGAGATTGTAATAAGTATAATAGTCAATTCAATTTATAAAGTATTAGTTTCTATTACAGTTGTTATAACAATAAATGTTAACTTTAAAAATGCACACTTTGTTGTCAATTTTTAATGATATAATGCGTATAAATATTTGAAAATAAAGTAGAATATTCTGTCGGTTGTTCGACGCAATTTTTTTTTCAATATAATGCAAATTGTTTTTCCAGTTCAGTTCAGTTCATTTATTCTCTCAAAACCTTTTTACACAATTAATAGGCTATCTGAGGACAGATATAACTTACAATGTACATACAAATTGGGTCAGAGGTACAAAAAATATAAACATGTAGTAATTTATTTATATATATTTACATTTTTCAGTGTCTTTGTCTGTGATAACACTACAAATCGATTTTGTACTATACAGTCCAATAAATTCAAATGACGTATTGTTGGGGCGCAAGCGGGGTTTCATAATTGATATTCTAATATTTAATCGTACAATTGCTGAAAATTATATAAATATAAGTAATAAAGAATTATTCTTTGAATATTATGAGGTGATAATTTCGATCGGGGCGTGATCAAATCTATCATATAAAGCCCTTCGGGCTTTATTGGATTTGATCACGCCCCGGCAGAAATTATCACTTCATAATACTAAAAGAATCATTCCTTATTACTTAAATATTAGTTGAAACTCATGGAGGACAGATAACTTTCGTATATCTTTGTTAAAACATACATGTACACAGTTTTCTAAACAATTTCACGTTACATGTTGTCATAAGGTGCGAATTGGCCTAACCGAAAATTTTTATCTATAAATTGTGATATTGCGTCACATATCATATAATCTTAAGCATCGAGGATCTGATTTTAACAGATTGGTTTTAAAGAGTGGACAAAATACTTTGTTTAATGGAATACCTTCTTATCTTCCACATGTCATCAATTTCGATAATTAAAAAAAATGCAAAGTCAATTAATTATGATAATTCAAAAAATTGAATTTTACCTAAAACATTGTTTGAATAATCTTTGAATTATAGCCTGAATCTGACTGACATATTGATGTTCGGAGCATGAGAATATTTGCTTTGTTTTAAAGCTGTTGTAGATCTTAGTGGTCGAGTTTGGCAAAATGTCCAACAATCTTTATCAAGGAATGTACTAGTAACATAATAACGGAACCCAAAGATTAAAAACATCAAACAAACCAACAACCTTTTCCTAAGCCCACCCTCCTCGCTTTGACTTGTAGCGGATTTTAATTAAACCATCGTAAAGTGTTGGCGATTAGAAGCAATTGCAATATCAATGCTTTACTCAACACGGCAATGTTTATTATTTCAGCATATATCATTTTCATTGATGTAAGGGGCATCGCTGTCGTGGTCCGCACCGGAAAAACAAACACAGTCCAAAATGCCGAAGATCTTGAAGCTAACAATATCAAAGAAAACAAGCCCGGTATCCGAGCGCGGGTCAAGAGTGTTTGTGAATCATACAAGAAACCGATGGTCATTTCTTCATTAAATGAAGGGAAAATTATCTTATATTAAAGTCATTTCATGCTTCAAAGATAAAATGTCAATGAAAGTCTTTGATTTGACACCTCGTACATTTGTTTTCTGAGTAGAGAGTTGTTTTAATAGACACCACATTGAATGCGGGAACGGTTTTTGAAATACTTCAAAGAATTTATGTGGAAATACTTTTTTCAATCACTGTAGTTTGTTTGAGTCAGCTGTGTGATCTTTCTTTCCCCCTTATCTTGAATGTAACTCAATTTCGGCTTTGTCATGCACAAAACCCTTCCATAGTCAAGCATCTTGAGGAAATGACACAAAATAAAAAGCATTGGATTAGAATTACCATAATTTATTTTGATATTTTAAAGAACTTCTTACCAACAATTAAAAGAAAGTGATATTGGGTGTAGTTATCAAATATAATGTATCTAGCTATATTTGCTACAAAATTTCAGGCTCAAAATTTAGTTATTTGATAAAGTATCGACAAAGCTTTTTTCGCGGCATTTCTTCTTTAATATTCTGCAAGGAAACAAAAAGTAATCCTTTCTATTCAACAAATCGCCGGTGTTTATAAACGATTTGAAAAATATTATCACTCGTATTTAATCATCTTTAAGACCCAGATAATTAACAGTGTTAATGTCTTATCAGGGGGCATAATCCGCAACGTTCTATCACATGCTCAAATTATCTACTTAAATTATTTATATTCTACAAAATTTAAGCATCCACCGTGTTTAATTAATCCGGTATTTATTACACAATTAATCCTAATATTCTTTAAACATCGTACAACGGGGCTTGATTAGTCTCCTGCTTACTTCAAAGAGACGTATCAGTAGTCCCAAATCCGAGTCCCTGCTACTTGACCACGGGACGCAACTCACTATCCTGGCAATGCATGATGGTCCTCTTTCGGGCGGCCGACTTCAAACGATAACATTGACACCTTAAAGTTGTCGAAATCACACGTACCCCGATCTCGACTTATCTGGTATCAGTTCCAAAATGTTTTTCTTTCGAGGCTTATCTAATCTTTTAAGGATACTTAACACCTAGCACAGCGGAGATTAATGCCTTTATAATGCACTTCTCTGGGATCAAAATTTGTCAACTTTATATCCCCCAATTAATGCTTCGACCGGAAATTGTCCCGCGCTCAATGATAGCAAAATTCACGAGCATTTCAAATATGTCTGTTAACAATGTACAATTGCTAGTTTATTCACTTCACGACCATTTTATTAAACATATATATCTTTGATTTCATTTTTTTTTAAGGGGTGGGGTGTTTTATATATTTCTTTGAATACAGAAAATAAACGAACAATAACATATATTCAGTATAATTAATTTGTATTCAAAAGTTCTTCATTTTTTTCTTCATGCAAGGACAAACATTGAGAAACAATTGGTAATTAAACAATAGTGTAAATTACCAATTTTATTTGGAATGATAATTTGTGTTTATTTCAATTTTTGCCGAGAAATATTTCATAATGATTAAATTACTTATCACGAATTATTTAAAATGCCTAAAATTACTACACTATGTAAGATTGTATAATGTATATATACTCTTTACCGCAATTATACTCAATAAAAAAAACCAGTTTTTGAATTTTAAAAGAACTTAAGCTTTATTTCATATAACAGTATTATATTGCGTCAATCTGTTCATGCCTAATTGAAAACATTTATATCCGAATTTAATAACTAATTCAGAGAAAATTGCATGCCCCTCTTGCTATTATATTGAAATTTTCTGCAAGTAACCAATATAGACTTTTCTATTTTATCTACTGTTTCGCTGCTTTTCATGATTTTCCCTTCTCTACCCACTGGTTAATAATCCTCTCAATACCCTGAATAAAAAAGAAAAGGACCAACAACAAAAACCCGAACCAACATCTGCTCACGAAAACATTACATTATTTTTACAATAGAATTCAAATTAGATACAAGATTCAGGCTTTGTAATAAACTTTACTCTGAGAGCCAAAATTTACACTCGTGGCCCTAAAATGTTCTTGCTCAGGAGCACCCCCGGTAGGCTATTTTTCTATACCAATATAAATTAAGTTTTCGCATGCCGTTTACTCAATTGCAGCGAAAAAGACAAGTATACCATACCATCATTCAAATGCTCCGTAAATTGAGATCTGTATTTGAAAGTATTGAGATTAAGATGTTTATTATATAATTTTCTGTCGCGTATTTTCTCTATGAGAAAATAATCTTCACCTATAAAACTTTGTAAAGAAGCTTAATTGACTAAATTCAGTCTGTTCATTTTTTGTATGAAAATGTCCTTCGGAGAGCATGGGAAATTTAGCCATACTGAGTGCCAGCGGTCGAGAAGTTAGCGTCAAAAACTGTTACAAGGAATTTTGTAAGTTAGCTTAAGTTGCATATTTCCTCGAATTAATGGGAAAAAATTGAAGAATTGTTTACACATGATGAATCTTAAACCAAAAAAATCGTTTTCTTCTTTATGTCTATGAATTGTACGGTTTCATGCAATAATGTTACCACTGCTTTTGGCGCGAATATATCCATAAGCAGACGACCGGAAACACAAAGTGTAACTTACAAGGTCTCCATTTACTGATAATGCAGGCACAAGTTTATACTTCACTGAACAATTTGATCAAACTTGACGATGAAATTTCTTCCAGCGAATTCCTCCGTATGTCTCCTACACTTGAATGTCTGCAGTTAATACATCCAGGGTCCTTTATACGATTGCTTTTTCAGACATCACATCAAATAATCATTTAAGTAAATGAGTAAATGTAATCATTATGGACATGAAAACATAGAACTCTGCTTTGGGATCTTTGAAATTCGAAATGACTATGACAAGAATTTTGAAAGAACTTTTCTATAATTTTCCATCTGCACTCTATTTAGAATAAATAATTCAATATTTGTTATCGTATTTATAACATCACTATATTTTAAATCTGCTGGTACTTTACAGTACCATCAAATACATGTATCAATGATTATATAAAAAGTTACGAAAAACCCTTGTGAATTTTTAAAAATTCTGCATTTTTAAGGATAGGTAAAAAGGATTTTAAGTTGAATATAAATTCTACCAAAAGACACTTTTAAAAAGAAAAAAAATGCATATCAATAACACATGCCAAATACCGGTAACAAGGTTTTTCTTGATATTAATTCTTGTTCAACTAATTATTGGCATCTCTTATTTATTTTCAAAGCGTTAACATATTCATATTCATAAGTCCATGTTTAAATTATTTAAAAGAAAATAGAGTCATATTATTTACCAAAGAAAAAATTGAATGTAATTTTCCTGATTCGTTCATATCAGTATAAATCAAAATTAGTAGATCAGGATTATCATGATCATATCATCTGTTTGAATTGTTGAAATTTGGACATGTGTATCTTGATAAAAAGGTACTGATTGTTAATTGTGGAAATTATTCATTAATATGAAACAATGAAATTTCTAAGATTCCTAAAAATGACATACTGCTGTAAATTTTTATGTCTGGAACTAATTTTGCTAGAACTAAAAGTTCGGATTTAATACCCTTGTAATCCGAGATTCCTCTGCTTCTAACCCCACTTTTAGTGCGGGAAAAGCGGGGGTTAGAGTCAGAGGATTCTCGGATTAATACCACTGCTGCCCTTGTTCAGAAAAAAAAAACATGCACCATCAGTAGTGACATACTGATCCCGAATTATTAATTGTCATGCAATATGGCGAGTGAAAATAGTACTACGAGTAATTTTATTGAACTACATTTGATTTCTTTGGTGAGTTGATCAATTTCTAAAAAAAAAAAAAAAAAAAGAACAACATATTATTTTTCCCAATGTGTAAAACAATACCTCGTAGATTTAGCACATCTGTTTAATTAATGTTTACCTTGCTGCGATTTTACAGTTTTATTGGCGTACTATAGGGAGAGCCGATAAGGCCGCGATACTTGGCTGGTAATACTAATATTTGCTATGTACTGATGCCACACATTTCACGGCTACAGATAAGCTTTGGCATTCTATTATCATTCATAAACAATTGCAAACGTTTTCTTTAACAACCGTCATAAAAATGTCGCAGCGCAATATTGTGGGATAGTGATTCCGATCATGAATAAATAATCGCAATAAACCTTACAATAAAAAGAGGAAATGTTTATTTTTCTCCCAAAATTTCTTTTGATGAATTTGATTAAGTTTGTTCTGCTACTTCATCGCCACCATAATTCAAAACCATGCGATAGTATTTTGTCAGGCGGGCTCTTCGAGAGTGCCTGCACACACAATCGCTTTCCTTATCTCTGCATTCTCTCTCCATTTATGCTACTTTTGAACATACTTCAATATAGCTTTAGTAGAAATTATTTTTCATTGCAAATCAACATCAAATAAAACTCCTGACAAGAACCTATAAAAGATATCCTGGCTGCTTAACCAGTGTAATGCGAAAACAGCCCACTTCAAAACGTTTTTGCGATCCCTGTATAAATACACGCTAACCTTTGTTTGCTGTTCTAGTGTCGTTTTAACTAAATTGCACCTCTGATTTATACAGTATGAAAACTTCGATTTCCATCATAAAAACTCATAAATTGTCTCTCAAAAAATATTTACGTAGGTTCGCGACAAAACGGTGCGAGTTTCCAACCAAATCGACTGTCAGATAGTTGCGATTAGCGGAGGTCAATTTGCAGGAAAACAGCGCAATATAACTGCTAGAAAATCCTTCCGCGGTAAAATATGCTCTACTCCAATGCGGTTTTTATGGTATTCGCTAGAATCTTTACACCCCTGATCGATTGTTGAGGACAATCTTAAGTAAATGATTTATTCTAATAAATTTTTGTCCATTGTAAAATGCACTTCTTGTGAGTTGTTATTCCTGGGGTTTTATTACTGTCTCAACGCAAACGCGGTCCCATGTTTGCTCATGTTCCTTCAAGTACTCCGAACCACACCAAGTGATACAAAAAGTACATCCTATTCTGTTCTAGTTGACACACGGTGGGGGACAAAAAAGCAAAGCTAGGAGACAACCTTACTTTATGTTGTGATATAAATTGTGTGAAGAAAAACGTTTAGTTGAAAGTGTGCAATAACAAGCACGATTGTATTAGTTCGTTCACACCGAAACGAAACGTACTTGTTCACTTAAAGATCAACTGTATGTTTGAATAGATTCATTTTTCAGCCTAATATGATATTCATATAATCATGTTGATTTTAGTTTCTTTCTTTTATTCGGAAAACACGTATATCGCTTTATAAATTTTTAAAAAATGAGAAAAACAATCATTGATAAATAGGGAAATGTGGCTCGCATGGTTTTCATGCAACTTCTTTCTTTTCGCGCGAAAATCATGAGAAAATCAGATGAAAAGTAGCTCATGCGAATATCATGCAAATGTGTTCGCATGATATTCGCATGAAAATCATGTTAAAGTCGCATGGAGTTTTGGCACGGATTTTATGCGGGTTATTTTTCGTGTCTTTCTCATGCGAAGAATTCGCATGAAATTCATGTGAATTTCATATGAGATTCATGCGAGCCACTTTTGCCTGTGTAATCACCTTATTATATTGGAATATACATATATACACTCTATCATATCGGAATATACATATTCGGTACATGTAGTATATATGAAAAAAAAAAATAATAAGACTGGAGGCTTATACCTGTATCACCAAAATGGATGTTGATTGAACATGTGAGCGGTATGGCCTATGGGCAATTTCTGTGTGGGGAAAAGCTGCTTTAAAAGACATGATAATATTGCTAGGTAGGCCACATAAGCAAATACAATGTATACTCAATCCCCTATACCCAACTCTAAAATCAACACTAGTTAAATGCTACGACCATGATGTATGCTATCATTTACAGCGGATTTTGGGTTTATTATTTCTTTGTTAACTTTGTCATATTGAAATGATTATACCACTAAGTTTAAATGCATTTAAAACAAAGAATAGATATATATCAGATTTCATACCAGTTCAAGATATCAGATACCATACCAGTTCAAGATACAAGTTACGACCGTCTTGTATGTCACCAGAGATATACGCAAAATATCAATAGTCAACATGCCTATACATCTCTTTGTTTTAGCTTAATTTATAGTTGGGTTTCTGTGCATTCTGTGTAGTGTATAGCCCAGTTAATTTGAACCATTTATACCCATATGTAAATACGGCAACTGTGATTACAGATTTAAGTCGATGTAGATGTAAATTCTGTGTGATCGTTTTAAATTTGAACGAGTAAGAACGGTTAAGAAAAGGAGTGCGAGGGCAAATAGAACCGGTTCTCACATCTACCCCCCCCCCTTCCCCCGTCACCACCATCCCATTACCCCCCCCCCCCCCCCCCCCCCCCCCCCCCACACACACACACACACACTTCAAGCTGTCGCATGTTTTGTTAACGACTACTTATTTTATTAGACTAATCCATGATTTCATATCTTTTATCTGATTGATTTATTGTCCATATGCAATTGGAAAAAATATAAATGCGAAGAAAGACCGAATTTAAATACTGAAACGCTGTACTCATAGAAGACTTGCATTTAATCACATTTAATTAGAAGTCTGAGAAATTGGTAAATACAAAATTTTATTAATGATATTTTATTTACTATGCATAAATTGATTTATCCATTTTTATATTGATGATTCTTGTATTGCTACATGTATTTCAAAAATATTTCTTTCCTATTTTATAAGAAACAATACCTGAAACATTAGCAAAAAATTATAGTATTTCTCCACACATATAAAATAAATTATCACTCGAATTGTTATTTTTTTCAAAGATTAACAATATTCTAAATTTTTATACAAGTTAAAAAAAAATAACTATGCTTTA